>CM055406.1:88850885-88902755 GCA_029228625.1 Pseudolycoriella hygida
AACTAACTAACTAACGTAGGATGTTTCCATTAACTTTGGTTTCTATGAAAGTGCACATTTTGTATGGAAAATGACGATTTTCTAAAGGTCATATCTCCGGATCCACTGGACCGATTTTAATGAGTGAAAGGACATTTCGCCTTAGAATTTTCCGTAGAATCCAGGAAAAATATTTTCCGGGGGGTACGTCGCAAGGGGGGGGGGAAGTCAAAACTTAGCTGTATATATGGTTCTGAAGTCTACGAAAAAAAATTTTCTGAATTTTTTGCTCGTGGGGACTTGCGTCACGGGCGCATTGCTACCGCGCGCCCATGATTTATAACACCAAAAACACTTCTTCGAAGGTAAAGTGTGACGCAGCCCGTAAGTCCACTTACAAAATTATTGATATCGGTAGAGGTCAGTGCCGACCTTCTTTTGTGTATGCAAAGATTACAAATTTTAAAAACATAGCTAAGGCGATCCGCACGTATTTGCAAAGAGACCTGGGAGTATCAGAACAACTGTTACAAAATCTTACTGCATATTAAAACAAACGCTAAACTTCCATAGAGTGTCGAGGAATGCTTTGCAATTTTATTGAAGTCTTAGATTACATTGGAAATCGCCAAAATGACAAATTGAAAAACCCTTGTCTAGTAACGCACTGTTCAGGGCACTAAGGAGTGGCCTTAAACCCATGAAAATGTTCCCCGCATCTTTCTCTAAAACGCAGCAAATAAAGTTTTTTTTAACTTTGGCTGACCTTAGGACCGACTTGGGGCGCTCAGTAGAGGCTTCGGTCATACTCTTTTTCTCTTGAGCCTTTGACCGCATCTATATCGCACCAAAAATTATTTATATGTACCAGTGAGTTGATTTAATCAACTTTTTTTTGTTTTTTGAAGTTTGTATCTTTCATTCAAAACCTTGAAAGGCTACTCGTAAATCGCGGAGATATAAGCCAAAAAGTTTCACCGGCCTTCAAAATGTCACATTTTCGACTACTTTTTAGATCTTTACTACGAAAGTTCTTGACTGATTCCACTTATTTTGATCACAACTTTCGAGGAAAACATACTTTTGGAAATCGGTCAAGATTGACTCGAAATATCGTGTCGACAGTCAGACGGACGGACAAATTTTTTCTTGCAAATTCGGAGAAGGATAAATCCATTGGACCCGGGCTGTCATTTTGGGGACCCAAACTGAGGCTGCAAATAAGAAAAACGAATTCAAATTTTCAAAATTTTCAGCTGCGGCGCTAAAAAAATAACTCGATTTTGTTTAAAAACTGCCAAAGAGCCCACAAATTGTCGCCTGCCGCGTTATACGAAATCGTTCAATTATTAAAATTCCTACATAAAGTATCTTTAAGGTCAAAAAATTGTGTCTGCTGCAATTAAGCGTTCCTCGATTTACCTAAAGGACAAGTGAAGGTAGTCCCAAATTTTCTCCTGTGGCGCATGATAACCTTACCTGAACACCAAAAACAAAAAAAAAAAAAAACACTGAAAAAATTCGCCTGCCTGTTTTTGACTTCATTGAATTCCATTTATTTGCGAAAACAGCGCCCGAAGATTTGGGTTTTTTCAGATTTCCCCTCAGGGCCTTTTGGTAGTCACGCCGGCACTGGTAGACGTGACGCTTTCGCTTAAAAGGCGCAAACATTTGTGTAAATAGAATGTTAGCTTGTGGTCATAATTTTATTATTAACAAAATTGGCACCACTTTCTTAAAACGAAATTACAAAAAAAATTACATCACAAATACCAGACCCACCAGCGTAATAATTTTTCAACACTTTCAGTTTTCACACGTAAAAATATAAATTTATGTTAAGCAATCTTCGCAAAAAGAAAGAAGAGTTATATTTCTGCAGTGTAAAAACTGAAAGTACAGAAAAATTTTTTCGCCGTTGGGTCTGGCATTTGTGTTGTAATTTTTTGAACACAACGTAATTTTTTTTAAAAAAAAAGTGGTGCAAATTTTTTTAACAATAAAACTTTGACCACAAGCTAATATTCTATTCAAACAAATGTTTGCGCCTTATCAGCGAAATTGTCACCTCTGACGATATCAATAAATTTGAAAGTGGACCTACTTACTGCTCTACACCTTACCTTCGAAGAAGTTTTTTTGTTGTGATATCAGTAGTTTTGTAAGTTTTGTAAGGCGAGCTCTTCGACCTATGCTACCATGGACAAAAATGATCTGAGAATTTCTGGCAATTGCTGACAACTTTTCGAGTCTAGGCTGCAATGATAAAGATTGTAATTACAACTTGAATTGGTATCTAAAGACTCACGGACGCGAACACACGGACGCGGACACACGGACGCGGACACACGGACGCGAACACACGGACGCAGACACACGGACGCGGACACACGGACGCGTACACACGGACACGGACACACGGACGCGTACACACGGACACGGACACACGGACGCGGACACACGGACGCGGACACACGGACAAGGACACACGGACAAGGACACACGGACAAACGGACGGACGCGGACACACAGACGCGGACACACGGACGCGGACACACGGACGCGGACACACGGACGCGGACACACGGACGCGGACACACGGACGCGGACACACAGACGCGGACACACAGACGCAGACACACGGACGCGGACACGGACGCGCACACACGGACACGGACGCGTACACACGGACACACGGACACACGGACGCGGACACACGGACGCGGACACACGACGCGGACACACGGACGCGGACACACGGACGCGGACACACGGACGCGGACACACGGACGCGGACACACGGACGCGGACACACGGACGCGGACACACGGACAAGGACACACGGACAAACGGGCGGACGCTGACACACAGACACGGACACACAGACGCGGACACACAGACGCGGACACACGGACGCGGACACACGGACGCGGACACACGGACAAAATCGACCCTAATTCGGCCGTAAGACCCTGACTAACGTCAAGCGAATATGATTTTTTCACTTTTCAATTAATTTTTAGGCTCAGAGTATGTTGAAAATAATGGAAGAGTTGAAGTAAAAAGTGAATAAACTCAATTATTCGATGTAAATTCCTAGTAATCTGTGACATGTAAATACTTTAACGAAATAATTTGTTCAAATAAAATGAAACGAAAATTTGTAAGGCATGTTTTTTTGAAATACTACTAGAGGATCGATTATTTATCGGTGACTTTAGAATAGCTCAGTGCGCGATATTTGCAATATTAACAAATTGAGACTATTTTACTGAATGTGGACACGTTTCAAACACTTTACTATTGTTCAGGATCATTGTAAAATTTCCTGAGCAAGAGCTTTTGATTACAAATTTCGAATTTTTCTTCAGAATTTCTGCTTTTTGTGTGAATGTTGCCATTTGAAAACATATACAAAAATTGCACGTTTCCCGCAACTCCCTGTAGTAATTGATGCTCTATATTGCCTGGAGGATAGTAGATCTAACATTTAGGTGGAGTTTGAAGATGAGCTGCAAAATTGGTGAAGAACTTCCGAAGATATGGTCGAAATTCGAGAGTCAATGAAACTTTTTCGACTATATCTCCGCAAAATGAGCACGAAAATTTCTCATCCAGGTTTTAAATGAAAAATAACCTCAGATTGACTCTCTTCACTCACTAATGAACCGGTGGTGTCGAGCAAAGATTTTTTTATATGATGTGAAATAACATTCAGAACAAAAACTTGTTCTACGACATGCCTCGAAAACTTAAGATTGATTTTATATTTTAGTTTCAAAATTGTGTTTTCCATACATTTTCTAATTTTGTTGTTTTCATGATATAGCGTTTACACAGCACAGAGAATCTCTAAAAATTACATGAGAAGAAAAGAGAGAGATAAACTCAAGTATAGACAGTCATTATCGTGTGTGAAAAATCTTTGAAATCAGCAAAAAAGTAATTAAAAATACAAAACGTTCTAATTTTGCCATAGTCCAAATAATGTTTCCTACAAAAAACAGCACCGACTCATTACACGAGAAAAGAATAATTCGTTTGTGGTGGAATGTAAACCACCAAAGAAAAATCTTTATTTATATAAAATATACAAAAAGTGTGTTGCCTAATACAGAGAGTTGCTAACATACACAGCATAACGATCAATCAATAATGTGACAAAAAGTTTAAAATGAAGACAAATTAGATTTTTACAGACAAACTACTACGCGTATATATGACTATTTATTATTTGGATAGTGCTCAATAGAACTTAATATTAATCTTTATTCATCGATACGGTCATACAAAGGCTAAGCCTTATGCAACTATCGTTGTGTATGAGCTAAGCTACTCGAACAGCTAAACAATCATAGAACTTAACTTAACTTAATATAAACTAAGCTATAAATAAAACTTAAAACTAAAAAAAAAAAAAACAAAGACAACATAATCGACAGTATAGACAGTATAGACAGTACAAAACTTGTATTACTGTTCAATAATCAGATATCGAGCGAAGTTACCAAACCATTTTGACCATTTCAGATAGTACCAAACTTTCAACCCCTCAAATGATCAAGACAACCCTCTCGGAACGCTGCCAGAGACTTACTGTTCCTTACCGCTATAGGGACCGCATTCCAGTCTGCCAATCCCCGAACCATTAGTGTGTTACCATACTGGTTCTTATGCCGAGGTATTTTTAGATGTTTCGTTCTTGCGGAAGAACCCATAGTCACTATGAAGTTGAGGTACTTAGCAGACTGTGAATTGATCAATTTGTAAATGAAGAGAAGCCCCCTCATAGCAAAGTATTTATTCAGCGAAAGTCCCAGTAATTTATCGATGTAGTTTCTAGTACTGTTAAACTTTCTGATTCCGTACGAGTACCGAATAACTGACTTAAACGTTCTGTCCAACTGCCCCCCTGTCACCGCATGAAGACCGTAAGAATATACAATGCTGCAGTATTCAAAGTGCGGAATGAGCAACGATTTCGCCAGTAAGGTGCGGGTCAGTTGGGGCGTACTGAAGAAGTTAGGCCATAGACAACGTAATACTTTATTAACCTTACCGCAGACGTGGTTAATATGATCACCCCAGACCAGTTTCTTGTTGAATATCATGCCCAGGTTCATTACGCGGTCAGAATATGGAACAATCAGACCATCTAACCAAATAGGCGGCAGAACTCACTCGGATAGTTCACTGATTTTAGACCTGTCGAGCATACATTCATCAAAAAATTTCACTACACTTTCGCCAACGGTTCCACGAGTTTCAAACCAAAGCCCATGCACAATCCACTCACGTTTTCCAAATGCTGATGCATACAGAAGTGTGTGGATCTTTTTTGAAATGAATGTATGAAAACTAAAACCAGTTTTCGCAAGTACAAATTTTTCGAAATGAACTTTGAAAACTCGTTTCGCATAGGCTTTTGAGGTATCTGAGGTCTACCAAATCCCGAAAAAATTGACTTGAATTATAAAAGGAGAAAAACTGAAGAAGGCTCAAAGTCCGGAAGTTTCAAAGTCCGGAAGCTTCCAAATCCAGAAGTCTCAAAATCCCAAAGACTCAAAATCCCAAAGCCTCAAAATCTCAAAGGGTCAAAATCTCAGAGCCTCAAAATACTAAAACTTCAAAATACAAAAGTCTCATAATCAGGATGAAATCTATAATATAAAATCCTTCTTCACTGTCCCTGAGCCCTCCAAGATGCACCTCATTGCCCCTAGCTGCGTTTCATTGCATCTAGCTGCGTTTCACTGCACGTAGCTGCGTTTCGCTGCACCTAGCTGCGTTTCACTGCACCTAGCTGCGTTTCACTGCACCTAGCTGCGTTTCACTGCACCTAGCTGCGTTTCACTGCACCTAGCTGCGTTTCACTGCACCTAGCTGCGTTTCACTGCACCTAGCTGCGTTTCACTGCACCTAGCTGCGTTTCACTGCACCTAGCTACGTTTCACTGCACACAGCTGCAATTCAATGCACCTAGATGCATCTCAGTGCCCTACGGTGCACTGTGATGCTCCAGTGGGCACGATGATGCTTCAAGGTTTCAAGGAGGGGTTTTTATCTCATCACTATAAGAAAAGCAACCGTAAGGCTTGTAGTAACTACAGGAACATATCGCTATTGTGAAATCACCTGAGGGCGTTCGTCAGGCTTACTGTCTCTCTCGAGGGGTTATGCACTGGTCAAAAATTTGTACCAAAAATTCCAATTTCATAAAAACATTCCAAAAATTTCAAAAATTCTATCGAAATTTCAAAATTTTCATCGAAATTCCGGAGTTCAGAAATTCCGGAAATTGCAAAAACTCCAAAAATGCCATCAAAATTCCAAAAATTCCAATAATTCCAGAAATTCTTTATTGATTGAATACATGAAATGTTGCTTTACGTAAAAAATTTATGAGACGAAGACTAAACAAAGATGTTGCTGCGTCTAAACTCAGTTGTAGGGGTTGTAGGTGACAAGTGAATTGTCACAAACAGATTCATAACTAAAACATAGAAGGGACCCGTACGTATCAGAATAGATGCGGCAAACAGAGTTGATGTTACGAAAAGACTGGAACGTATTTAAGTAAATATTGCGTTCACATTAGACTGAATTGGAAATTGCCCATAGGGCAATTTTGAAAAACCCGTACGAAGTAACGGTGTACAAAAATTCTCCGAACGCACAAAATTGACCTACAAATAGAGAAAAATGTTCTCCTCAATTTTGTCTACAAGATAGCAAAAAACTATTTTTTGGGCTAGGGCCGGCCTTCATACTGACCTAGGGCCCTAAGTAGAGGCCTCGGACACATACTTCCATAGACAAAAATGTTTCCCTCAATTTGCTCTGCAGTATAGCAAAAAAACATATTTTTTGTCAGGGCCGACCTTAGGACCGACATGAGGCCCACTTGAGCCCTAAGCACAGGCAAAAATTCTTCTATAAATTGTCGGCCGTGCCGAGATCTTTCAAACAAAAAAAAGTTTTTGAAAATCGGAAGAGATTTACTCGAGTTATGTTCAATAAACACGTAGGGCCCTAACAAAGACTCTTTTTTAGTGCCCTAGCTAAGTCCAAAGACGCAAATCGAAAAATGTTTCTTCAATAAGTTGTCGGCCGTGCCGAGATCTTTCAAACAAAAGAAAGGTTTTGAAAATCGGTAAAGATTTACTCGAGTTATGTACAAAAAACACATAGAGCCCTAGCAGAGACTCGTTTTTAGTGCCCTAGCTAAGTCCGAAGACTCAAATTAAAAAAAGTTTCTTCCATAAAATGACCAGATCTTTCAAACAAAAAAAAAATTTTGAAAATCAGAAAAGATTTACTCGAGTTATGTGCAAAAGACCAAAAACCACTTAAAAGGCCCTAGCTCGGCGGCCCTTGGACCGACAGTGCCCAGATTCAATACCATAAAATATTTTTCGACTACCTTTCAGGAAAAAAAAAAGTTTTTGAAAATCGGTCAAGATTTACTCAAGTTATCGTGTTGACGGACAGACAGACCGACAGACCGACAAACGGAAATTGTTTTTTTCGCTGATTTGTCACCTGGAGGCAACAAAAAAAGTTTCCCCCTTACTCCCGGGTTCGAATTCGCAATGTAACAAACGTGGTAGTAAACGCATCAGACCTACGTACTTCGTACGGGTCTAAAAATAATAGGAACAAAAAGGACAGTGGTGAAGAAGAAAACTAAGTTGCGCTACAAATATAAAACGTTAACGAGACGAAGATAATGTTTCACATAACAATTTGTGATAAGATAAGAGACTAAACATCACACATTTGAAGTGCCTATCAAGTTTCTTTTTTATTCAAGTTTGCAAATATAGAGTTCAACTAGTTTTGGATGTTTTGGTTTTTGAATGGCGCACCGAGTCCCGATATGGTGAAGTTTTGATGTTTTCGCCGGGAATATCAATATAATTTCATTTTAAAGAAGCCGATACAAAATTGCGTAAAGTTTTACCGTTTGACTGCCGTTTACCCATTGTATTCCATCGGAGTTTGATGCGATAATTTGAGCTTTCTAAAGTCGTAGCGACTGAATGGTTCAGTGGAATTGTTTACCTATAACGTAGAGAACATTCCTGTTGGACTTTTTCTTCGTATCATCGGATTTTTGTGAAGAAATTCGACGGATAAAGTTGCCATAGCGAGACTCAAGGACAAAGGTTTGAAATGTTTACATCCCCAATACACACATTTTGAAACGGTGTTGACAGCATTTTGGGGGGCAGTACTAGAGGAGATTGTAAAGCCGCAATTCACGAATTGGAGTTTTTGCTTATACTTTTCAAGTCTGGGTAAACGAAACATCTTCACGGGTTCCTTTCCCGTGGAGATAAGAAATCGACAAAATGGTGCCGGTTACAAATGTGTTTTGCCCGGTGCGGACATGCGGAAAAGGTTTCAAGACCATGGCTGGTGTGAAAGTCCATATGACGAAAAAGCATTCTCAACAAGAAATAGAATTCAGCGTCAGAAGTACACTACAAGCACCAGCCCAACGACAAACGTCTCAATCAGTAACAGAAGAAGCTCCCCTACCAATAAATGCAACAGTTGACACAGATGTGTTTCCGCTTCTACCTAAGCATCTTTACAATCTGAAATCAAACATCAGGGTTTTAAAACGGATTCCAAAAGCAGCTCGTCTAGCGGCAGCACAAGAATACTCCAAAATAGTTGACTCCATTAATAGAGACCCGAAACCACACTGGTCAAGAGGAATTTGAGTTTCTGGAAGGAAATAAAAGATCTACCATTTTCGACATATATAGAAAAGATCACCCCGGCGAACATTCGGCCAGTTAAAGTGAAAAAGAGTCACCTTACAGATTCGACTATTATAAAGAAAGTGCGAGCAAAAATGGACGAGGGTGATTTCGAAGGAGCAATAACAATTCTCACTTCCAATGACACCATCGCCCTATTCAATGTTGACACATACATGCGTTTGCTTCAAAAACATCCCACACCAAACATTCCAGTACTTCTTGACGCATCGCCTCAAAATGTCGCACCGGTGATAGAGTCGGAAATAAATGTCGCAATTTTCAAATTTAAGAACGGAAGTGCAGGTGGAATGGACGCCATTCGACCTCAACACATGAAAGACATGGTCATGAAATGCAACGGAGAGAGCGCCACCAATTTGATACGAGCAATATGTTCTTTTTCCAATACTCTTTTGAATGGGAAATCACCACTATTTGTCACACCATTTTTATATGGAGCGTCATTGTGCGCGCTAAATAAAAAGGACAACTCTCTAAGGCCGATCGCAGTAGGGTGCGTGCTACGAAGAATGGTTTCAAAAATAGTTTGTGCAAGAGTTTACGACAAATTGGGCGCAAAACTTCGTCCGCGTCAATTTGGTTTCGGAACAAAAGATTGCACCGAAGCTGCCGCTCATGCTGCGAGGTGATACGTTAACTTCCGGCATACATCAACGAAAGTTATGCTTAAGATCGATTTTTCGAACGCTTTTGACGATTTGGGACGCCATCCTTTGCTACTTGCTGCGATGGAAATGTGTCCAGAAATCCATCCTTACTTATGTACATCAATGTTATTCAACACCATCGATTCTGTGGTTCGGCGAATTTATTATCCAATCAACACGCGGATGTCAACAAGGTGACCCTTGCGGTCCTCCCTTATTCTGTATGGCAATACACGAGATGACAAGTACCCTTCTCTCCGAACTAAACTTATGGTATCTGGATGACGGAGCGTTGGCTGGAGATCCGGAAACTGTCTTACAAGATTTAAAAACAGTTATCCAGAAGTCAGCAGATCTAGGTTTGCATCTAAATTTCTCGAAATGCGAACTCAAAGTAATTGGAGACGACGAAAACCAAGAAATATTCAACTCTTTCAATAAAATAGCACCCGGTATCATGTCAACAGATGATAAAATCAATTTGCCTGGAGCGCTCTTAACGGACTCAGGAATTAGCGACGAAATCAGGGAAAAAACCAAAAAACTAGAATTGATGGTCGAGCGAATAAAGAATTTAAATGCCCACCAATAGTTCTTTCTACCGAAGCTCACATATTTTCTACGTTCAACACTGTGCTGGAGATCGATGAAGGATCTCAAAGATTACGATAAAAGTTTAAAATCGGCTGTGGAAGGTATAATAAATTGCAATTTGAGTGAAGCGGCATGGAGACAAACCACTATTTCTGTTAACAACGGTGGCCTTGGCCTAAGAGACGTCACAAAACTTTGCATATCAAGTTTCTTAGGATCATCGCAATCTGTGGCAGAACTATTGGATTATATCTTGCCATCACACATTGCCCAATTACCGAAAGCAGCAGTCGACGAAGCGAGCGAAATTTGGCAATCCTTGACTTTTACAGATCTGGTTCCATCCCCAGCTAATAAACTTCAAAGAAATTGGGACACCATTGCATCCAACAAAATTTTCGAAGAATTGCTTGCAAACGCTTCATCGAAAGCAGAGAAAGCGAGATTATTGTCATGTGGTTCTAAAGAGACTGGAGCGTGGCTAAATGCTTTCCCAGCATCGTCTTTGGGCACCTTACTAGACGATCACACTTTTCGTATTTCAATGGCTCTTCGTCTCGGCGTTTCGGTGTGCCATCCACACAAGTGCATTTGTGGCGTGCAAGTCGATGAATCGGGCATTGGTGAGTACTGAGAGGATGGAAGTCTCAAGGACGCCCACACATAGTGGTACTAAAGAGAAATCCGCCTCCAAAGATAAGAAGGTAAATTTCCAATCAGTATCTGACATGGCTATAAAATTATTCTTCCACAGGAGATGCGGTAGGCCAGTTGGAGAGTGATGGGACGAACAAACCGGCTCTCTCAATGGTGGGAACGAGAAGAACTAGTAGAGGCGTAAAAACCAATACTAGGACTTCATCGGCTCTAGCCAAGAGGGGCATGGTAACCAAACCAGTGAGTGGCCCGGAGGCGTTGGGTGGGCTACAAAACTCGGAAAATAGGCTCGATAAGGGCCTAAACTAAGTTTTATCTTCACTCACGAAAATGTCAGTGGTTGAAGAGATAAAGTTCAGACAGATTAACTTGCACCACTGCAGAGCGGCCACGGCAAATGTTTGTCGCGACCTAGCAGCGGGGCACACAAGTGTTTTACTTATCCAAGAACCTTGGACGAACAAAAACAAGGTTCTTGGATTTGGTCCATATAGAAACAGGATTTTCAGGGCTAACGTAGAGGAAAACCCCAGAGCGGCAATCTATATAAAACCTAACTTGCAGGCGATGTTGCTCCATCAATTTTCAGATAGGGACACGACTGTAGTTAGGATTAGTAGAACAGCTAAGACTGGAGGGGATCTTCTCGTGGCATCCTGCTACATGCCAGATGGGGCGGACTGTTCATACACAGATCTGCTTATCGAGGCGATAAACTTCTCGAGGGCAAATGAGGTTCCAATGATTCTAGGCTGTGATGCCAACGCTCATCACACGGTCTGGGGTAGCACGAACACTAACTCGGGGGGCTCTCTTCTGCTTCAGTTCATAGCTGACGCGGAGCTGAACATTTTGAACAGAGGTAAAGTGCCAACCTTCGTTACTAAAAAAAGAAGCGAAGTGCTGGATATCACTTTAGTATCTGACTCCCTGGTAGACCAGATCGATACATGGAAAGTATCGCTAACGCCTAGCTTTTCGGACCACAGGTGCATACACTTTAGTCTGAAAGGCCAAGTGCCGAAGGTGGTCAAGTACAGAAACCCGAGAAGGACGAACTGGGAACAATACAGGAATTTCCTGAAGGAGCATGTTGAGGAGAAGCTATGCACGGTCATTCCGAGATCCTCTGAAGAGCTGGAAGAAGCCGTGAATAGCATTACGTCGCTGTTAACCGAGGCATACGAGAGCTCGTGCCCAGAACTAAAATCTAGTGGGAGACGGAAAGATAGGCTATGGAGCCGAGCGATTGGAGAACTTCGGAAAATAGCTCGTAAAGCCTGGAATAAAGCCAGGAGAACCTCCAGGGATGTAGATTGGAACGCCTACAGAACATCACAGAGAATGTTCAGCGAGGGAGGCATGGAAAAACTTCTGTGCAGAAATGGATCACGTTCCAGACTATGCCAGGATTCATAAAATCCTTGCAAAGAATTCGAAGCTTACACCAGGCTCATTATTGAGGCCGGGTGGGGAATTCACGAGTTGCGGGAATGAAACGGCTGTACATCTTCTGGAGACCCATTTCCCGGGCTGCAGTAACGAGAAAAGCGACCTCGGAGAACCAGCTCCACACTCGCCATCAGAGGAGGACTGGACTCTGGCTAGCCGGATTGTCACTGTGGACAGGTTGAGATGGGCCATCGGGAGGTTCAGGCCATTCAAGTCGGCGGAAAACACGGAATATTCCCTGGTCTTCTAAAAGAAGCCGAAGAGATTCTGTTGGAACCGCTCTGCAGAACCCTGCAAAGTTCGCTAGCTCTTGGTCACATACCAATGGCGTGGGAAACCGTTAAGGTAACATTTATACCGAAGCCAGGTAAACCCTTCCATTGTGAGGCTAAGGACTTCAGGCCTATCAGTCTCACATCTTTCGTACAGAAAACGTTAGAAAGGCTGATAGATTTCTATATCAGGGACGAAATCCTTCCGAAGTATCCGCTGCATGCGAATCAGCACGCATACCAGGTAGGGAAATCTACCGATTCTGCTCTTCACAGAGAGATCTTTTGAAGGTGAGGAAATTGCACTTGGATGCTTTATGGATATTCAAGGCGCTTTTGACAACACCAATTTTGAGATCACTCGCCAGGCCCTAGAGAGTAGAGGAGTAGCACCGGTAGTAACGAGGTGGATCACTAGTATGCTCAGAAACAGGGCAGTTGAGGCAACGGTATGTGGCCACAAGGTAAGTTACTGGGCATCTAGAGGCTGGCCTCAGGGGGGAATACTACCCCCACTGCTGTGGTGAATGGTCGTGGACTCCCTAATTAGGAGGCTGAACGACGAAGGAATTTTCGCTCAAGGGTACTGGGACGATCTCACAATTTTGATCAGAGGTAAATTTGAGAGCACATTGGGCGACAGAATGAGGTACTCGCTGAAGATAGTGAAGGAATGGTGTCGAAACAACGGCCTCAGGGTAAATCCGGACAAGACGGGTGGGGAAATTGAAGCTGTTCAATAAAGATATCGTTCCTGGAGCGTGGGTGAAATACCTGGGAGTAATTCTCGATCGTAAGTTGAACTGGATCGAGCACGTCAAGGACAAGGCACAGAAGGCTCTAGTAGCCTTCTGGATATGCCGAAACTCATTTGGAAGAAACTGGGGCCTGCCGTCCAAGGCTATACGGTGGATGTATGAAGCTGTCATAAGACCTATGATGAGTCACGGCTGCGTTGCGTGGTGGCCGAGGCTCGACATTAGGAGTGCGAGGAAAGAGATGAACGAGATTCAAAGGCTGGTATGCATTTGAATTACCGGAGCTATGAAATCGACAGCCACGGTGGCTATGGAGACATTAATTAACCTGCAACCGGTCCACGTGGCATTGAAGGCGAAAGCTTTTGCTACGGCGGATAGACTGTCTCAGAACGATCTTTGGACTCCGAATTTCACTTCGAGCCATGGGAGAATCAAGAAGGCTATCACTAACGAGGTCTTTGAGATGCCTAGGGACCGAATGAAACCGGAGACGGACTTCGTAAGGCGTTTTGAGACTGTCATACCTGATAGGTCTGAATGGCTGGAAGGTTGGCCAAGCTGCCTATCAGATGAAGTAATTGTGAGTTTCACTGATGGCTCTAAAACTTCGGAAGGTACGGGAGCCGGAGTATTCTCCCCGGAACCGTTGGCGGAAAGGTGGTACCACCTAGGTGGGTATGCCGACGTCTTTCCGGCTGAGATCTTCGCGGCAGTGATGGAAGCGCGGGAAGCAATCTCACCAGAGGCATGTGGAAAAAAGGTCACAGTCTGTTCTGATAGTGAGGCAATGATCAAAGCACTCGTCTCGCCTGTCGTTACATCCAAGCTAGTAAAAGAGTTAAAGGAAACCTTGAACCGGATGGGACTGAGAAATCAGGTGACGCTGGTCTGGGTTCCCGGACACTCTGGCGTGGAGGGAAACGAAAACTGCGAAAAACTGCGGACTAAGCAAGCACCTGGCAAAAATGGGAATCTCTAATGACCCCAGTTGCACCTGTGGCCTAAGTGAGGAGACGGTCGTTCACGTCATATGCGAATGCCCGAAATTCTCCTCACTAAGGTTCAGGACACTAGGAAGTCATGTAGTTCAACCCGAAAATGTCTCCAAAATGGGACCTGCCGCTCTAGACAGGTTCCTGGTAGGGACTGGAAGGTTTTCGAGATTTACATGATGAACAGGTTACGAAACAAAGGATCATCAGATCTGTGTTTCAAGGACCAGTAATGGACCGGCCCAAACTGATAAATCTAAAAAAAAAAATGGCTTGGCATGTAAAAAGAGCAGCGGTCGAAGGATCATCAGATCTGTGTTTCAAGGACCAGTAATGGACCGGCCCAAACTGATAAATCTAAAAAAAAAATGGCTTGGCATGTAAAAAGAGCAGCGGTCGAAAATCAAGACATGAAATGGTCAACGATCAGGCCCGTATCTAGGGGGGGGGGGCCCTGAACGTTTTCAGAGCCCCCCTGGCGAAACTGAAATGTTGCGAATTATCCGGAAAAATATAAATCTTGACTGAGCTGTTAGAATTTTTGCTATAAAATGGTAATCAGAACTGTATACTTTCACAGAAAACCAAAATTTGCAATTAAATTTTGAAAAATTTTTGCCTGCGGCGCAACTTTTAAGTATACATTCACCACCAACTCAAACTAAACTTTTTATTTTTCTCGCATAAGAACAGTACTAAAAAATTTTTTCCCTGCAGCGTTATAATAGAAGCTGTATACTAGCTGCTAACAAAACCTGCGGCAAAAATTTAGGAAATTTTCTTATAAATAGTGTGAACGATTTCAGGAAAATATGGGAAGTGAAGGACAAATTCTATTGTCAAAACTTAGAGTAGCTTGTTTTTAAAAATCCGTTGCTGCATATGTTTTATGTGGATGGAAACTTCGCACATTTAACTCACATTTTGTGAGCTAAACGAACCAAGAAGAGGATGATTTCATGTGAAAATAAGTAATGAGATTATTTTGGAAAAATGGAAATGCCATGAATAATACAATGATCATCTTATATTTTTACCAGTTAATTTACTAACCAGCTGTTGGCTCAGCTGGGTTCAATGTATACACAACAAGTTGTGTATGTATTCTTTATAGATGGTAGATATTCGCATTATTTGAAGTAGAGTGAAACTTTCAACCGATCGACTTTTTTGGTTGGAAAATGTTTTCGGAGGGGATAGATCAGCAAATATTTTTAATTATTTAATACAATCAGGTGCTAATAAAATTAATTCATTTTTATTAATTGATTCATTAAATAATTAATTTCATTTCGAGTACTAAACACATCAAACACCGAGGGGTAGTCACGTCGATTTAACATCATATAAATGAATGCACTTGGCTTGTAGTAATTACCCCTTCACATCTAGCTATTTGTGTGTATGTAAATCATAAACAAACAACTACATGACATGAGTTTTTAGGCTTGCACGAAGTAAACAGAGCACACGTATTTGTTACGACATTTGTACCCAGTCAAATTTCGACCTTATAAATCTTTTTCCTCCCTGAAAGGTGATCGGTGAAGTTTGAATATTAGCGAAATCGGTCACAAGCCTTCTAAGACATGGTCGAAAAATTGGTCAACAGCATACCTTTGCTTGTCCGTTTATACCTTTGCAAAAAATCATGGAAATTGTTGAAGGTCGTGTGAGTGGTCTGGACTATAGGATCCATAGACAGAGCCTTACTAAGGCTACTTAACCGTCTTTCAAAATTTATTAATGCAGTTAAACATTTCTTTCAGAGGTAGGGGTCATTAGATTGGCTCATAACTCAATTTTTTCGATTTCTTTTCGAATTTTTTTTTACTACACTTGCAGAAATCAAAATGTCCTTTTAACCCTTTGGGTACTAAATTTTTTGCGTTATATTTTGGGAAATTTGCATTTCTCAGTGAGCAATAGCGTGAAAGTTAGTAATTTATCTGAGAAACTGTAACTCCTACAGATTTTTGTCCTGTTGTTTTAGAAAGCCCCTGTCTACAGCTTTCCAAAGAGCCCCCACATGACTCTTTTGCATGTTCCTGTCACAATCTAGAGCGTTTTGGATAATATGAGATTTTTCTCAGAAATGGTCACACTAGTACCCTAAGGATTAATTGGTGGCAGGACATTTCTCCGCCGCAAATAACGCCCGGGTCGTTAATAACGCCCGGGTCGTTAATAACGCCCGGGTCGTTAATAACGCCCGGGTCGTTAATAACGCCCGGGTTATTAACGCCTGCACTTCTGGCGCTAATAATGCCTGGTGCGTTAATAACAGCCGCATTCCGGGCGCTAATAACGCCCGGGGCGTTAATAACACCCGCACTCCGGCCGCTAATAACGCCCGGGGCGTTAATAACACCCGCACTCCGGGCGCTAACAACGCCCGATGCGTTAATACCACCCGCACTCCGGTAGTAATTGGAGTAATTGGATAAACGCTACAAAATGGCACTTTAATAAATAATTTTATTCATAGAGCATGTAACTAGAAGAAGTTGACTTAGGGGAAAATTTTCATTATACAGAACGTCAATAGGAGTTGACTAGAGGAAAATTTTAAAATCCAATAAAAGTTTATTTTCTCACTTTTCGTGTAATAAGTTTTTTAAAAATGTTGATAGTACAGCCTTATCCTTTTAGAATACAGACTTGTTTTTCCTAAAATAATATTTGAGCATTGCTCACTTTGCACTCATACAATAATGTTCGTTTCGCCACATTTCATTGGATTTCGATTTTTATAAAATACATTTCAGATGAAGTGTTTCAAGGCGACTCACATCGACACGCACTCAAATTTTCCTTATACAGAATGTAACTAGGAGTTGAGTAAGAGGAACATTTTCCTTATACAGAATGTCACTAGAAAGAGTTGACTAAGAAGAAAATTTTCCTTATCTCACAAGATGGAAGAATTTTTTCCTTGATACATAGAAACGCTCTTTTATTTTTAAAATATATGAAGGGATCCGTACGTATCAGAATCGATGTGTCAAACGGAAAAGATGTTACAAAAAGCGTCTAACGTACCTAAGTAAATATTGGCTCAACTCTTAAGTGTATGAAATTACGTACACATTAAATTGTATTGGAAATTGCCGAGAAGGCAATATTGAAAAACCAGTCCGAAGAAACAGTGTAAAAAAGGCCTTCCAAAAGTACAAAATTGACCCCCAAACAGACAAAAATGTTCATGTCAATTTTTTCTACAACATAGCAAAAAACCATTTTTTTGTCTAGGGCCGATCTAGGGTCCTCAGGAGAGGCCTCGTACAAATATTTACATAGACAAAAATATTTCCCTCCAATTTCTCTATAACATGGACAGGACATATGCCTCGGACACATAATTCCATGGACAAAAATGTTTCCCTCAATTCAAACTTCAGCCCTAAGTACAGGCACCGGGTCCAAATTTGTTTTGGAATATAATTCGGTATAAATCGGAAAAGATTTACTCGAGCTATGTACAAAAGACCAAAAACCACTTAAACGGCCCTTGGGCCGACAGAGCCCAGATTCAATCCCATAAAAAATTTTTCGATTACCTTTCAGGGAAAAAAAAGTTTTTGAAAATCGGTTGGTTTTACTCAGGTTATAGCGGTTATAGACGGACGGACGTTTTTATTGTTGATTCGTCATCTAAGCACCAGGTTCGATGCTCCCCACCCACTCCCAGGTCGAAATTGGGGTGGTTACAAACGTCGTGGTAAACGCATAAGACCCCTTTTCGAAGAACTTCATTCTTCGTATGGGTCACGGTGGTTCGGGCTGTAGACTCCTCAGTTTGGGCCCGACTCACGCTACGCGATCCTACACGATATTTGGTGGTTTTTGGTGAATATTTCTTGAATGATGAGGTTTTTTTTGCAATGTTGCAGACAAAAAAGAGGCGAACTTTTTTGTTCATGGAAATGCAATTTTTTTTTTCAAATATTTTCCATTTTTCTTTTAATTTCGGGCTTTTTTAAGGATTGGAGATGTTTTTTGCGCCTTTTCTTCGGACGAGTATTTCAATATTGCCCTTTCGGCAATTTCCAATTCTTTTTGAACGGCGTTCTGCACCATCTTTGTAATTCTATTGTTACCAAAATGAAAACACTCAGTTACTGCAGAACACCGTTCATTTAATGTCGACGTAATTTTAAGAGTTAAGGCAAAATTTACTTTGATACGTTCGAATCTTTTTGCAACATCTACTCTATTGCCACATTATTCTGATACGTACGGGTCCCCTGCATATGTTTTATGACCCCGTGAGGACGGATTTCTCAATATTGCAATGCGATTTTATGAAAATAAAATTTAATTAAAATCTCGTCATTCTTTGATACGCATCGCCATTCGTACGGGTCCGCATAGCATTTTTTGTTTTGATTATGGCAAAATTATTTTTCAAAATGTTCTTTTACATTTCTAAATATCAAACAACACTAAGAATTTCTCAATATTTGATACAATTAGATTGATTGCAATGTTGAAAGCATGCATTAAGTGTAAAAAGAAACGCAAAAGTTTTCATTAAAGTTAATCTTCAGAACGTTCTCCGTTAGGTTCATATATCTAGATTCCACACATCCTAGAAATATTTCTTTTGTCACTTCACTGTTTTACAGAAATTAAGAAGAATTATAAATTCTTCATTGAAGTATTGTTGTTATTATTTAAGGGAAGAACAAATTCAAAAGCACCACTTTTGCTTGCCATAATCAAAACAAAACTAAAGTCATATCATGTAGTTAATGTTTACATTGATAGATGACACATAAAGGGGTAATCACTACAGGCGATGTGCGACTTTTCATATGAAATTAAATAACCGTGACTACCCCCTTGTTAAAGTAATTTTATAAGCACCAAACCGAAAACATTTTTTTATTGCCTTGGAATTCGAATTCGAATATCCAACACATAAACAACGTTATTAGTGTAACGTTCAAACCAGCTGGTCCGAGTCACATAGTAAAAATAAAAGATGATAAGTGTACTAAATTTTTAAAAAATTTGTGAAAAAATTTTTTCGCTCGCTCCGCTTGCGATTTCTGACGTCGGTTCTGTTTCAATGACTAAGCAGAGGCGTGTGTGCGTCCTAAAAAGCTGGGAAATAAACAAAAGTTCTGTGGCATTCCAGCGATAAGAGAGCCTAAAGGTTGCAACCGTTCAGATGGCAAGAAACCGGACGGCTTGACACTTATACCTTGAAAACGTGGCAAGCCATTAGTGTGGGATTTTACGTGCGCTAACACTCTCTGCAAATCGTATGTAAACTCAACGTCCAGAAATAGGTGCGAAGCAGCCAAATCAAGAGAAAACGTGAAGAAATCCAAATATGCGATATTGGCAGACCATTTCTTTTTCCAATTTTCTTTTACCAATTGCAATAGAAACTATGGGATCATGGGGACCTCACGGCAAAAAATTGATGAATGAGATTGGGAGAAAGCTCATGGATGAAAAAGGTGAAAAAAGAGCAAAAAGTTTTTTGTTTCAGAGAATCAGCAATGCGATTCAACGGGGAAATGCCGCATCAATTCTCGGCTCTCTACCTGATAGCGGGGATAAATTCGACTCATTGTTTTATATTCTATAATTTTCCAAAAATTTGTAATTTACTTAATTTTTTCATCCCGTATAACTAACTTTTTTTTCCATGATTATTTGTAAAGTGTGTAAATTATGTATATTTTCCTGTAAACTTGGTTTTTCGTGTAAATTCTGTACATTGTCTTGTAAACTTTGTAATTGGTGTAAATTTTGTATATTAACGTGGCCCACCTTTGTGGGACCAATTTTAACATTGTATTGAAGAGTGTGATTGAATAAATGAGAGTCAATTCTAAAAAAAAATTGAATAAATGAAAAAAAAAATGTTGGAAATGGTCCCATTTGCTGCTATTGCGTGCTGGATATAACGCCAGCGGATCGCAAAAATCGGAATAACATAGCTTGCAGTTTAAATGTATTTATTTTATTTTGTAGCTCCTTTGAATTACAATCTGTATACTGGAGTTACGCAAACATAACAGTATTTATAACTTTTCTTAAACTGAAATAAAAAAAAAAATGTGGAGCTACAAAAGCAGATTTCAGAATTTATATATTTAAGAAAGGTACTTATGCGCAAAAACTTAGGAAAATTTAGGTGATTCTGTTTTATAGATTCTTCAGGGTACCAATATGATATTCAATATGATTATGTACTGCAGGCGGTCTTACGTTCATGGGGCTCTGCCCCAAGCCTCGCTAGAGGCACCCGCCCTTAAGCCCCGCTTTTTTCGATGCGTTGCGCTGCGAAGCAAACTTTTCAATAATTGATAAAAACATTTCAACAGTGCCCGTATTTTGAGTCTTCCCAACTTTTTTTTTAAATCCGGAGCTTTAACTTCATTCGCATTTGGAGCCTATTTTGAGTCATGGGGATTTTAAGGCTTCCTGATTTTGTTATTCGGGTTTTTCAAGATTACCATTTCATATAATTAAGGATACTAGCCTTCCAAACATGAACTAATTTTCTCAATCAAGTTTACGCCGTGCAAATATTTAAAGCTAGCACAAAATCTCCACAACATGCTAATTTACCAATATCCTTTTATGTTTTATAAATTGCTGAGTAGTTTGTGAATTATTTTCTTGAAATGCTCTTTCTTTAGTTCTAGGCTATCAGTCGGCTGGATCGGAATCGGAGAAGCCAATGTTATTAAAGCTCCAACGTTGAATTTCGCATATGACTTGAACAAGCTTCGTGAC
Source organism: Pseudolycoriella hygida (assembly GCA_029228625.1). Classification (NCBI taxonomy): domain Eukaryota; kingdom Metazoa; phylum Arthropoda; class Insecta; order Diptera; family Sciaridae; genus Pseudolycoriella; species Pseudolycoriella hygida. The sequence continues at coordinate 88,871,794 of CM055406.1, forward strand.
ATATTGCAAAATCTAGCAAATAACGGAGGAAAAGTTATAATGTTGGTGTGCTATGCTGGAGACAGTCGCTCAATGACATTTGACAATTTCGTAGAACTCCGTCGTATCTGTGATCAATACGGAATTTGGTTACATTGTGACGGATGTCAGGGCAGTCAGCTAGTGTTTTCCAGCCGATCAAAAATGGAAAAACTTCAAGGGACGGAGCTAGCCGATAGCATCACTATGGACCCACATAAAGTGTTAAATATTCCTTATCCTCTAAGTGTGTTCCTGGTCAAAGAACAGAAGAATTTGGAACTGATTCGTCGGACGGAGGATTTAATAAGCGGAGAGGAACATAGTTTTGGACAGTTGACACCATTTTTCGGTAGCAGAAGTTTCATGAGTCTAAAACTTTACTTTCTTATTAAAAATCTGGGATTGAATGGTCTGGAACAAGTGATTGATCGACGCTGTGATATGGCGCACATTCTTTCAGAAAAAATCGGAAGCATTGAGAAGCTATTGCAAATTAACAAAAAAGTCGACTTGAATTCGGTCATCTTCATGTATTTCCCGAAAGAGATTTCAAGTCAGTTGGAATTCATACATTCAATGGAAAAAAGACTTGCTGTCGTGTCGGTTATGAATGACATCAACGTCAAAATTCAGGAGAAACTCTTCTCTGCCGGTGACATTTGGCTTCATACCTTCCTGATACGAGATCTTTCAAATGTGTTAAAATTTTCCGAGGACGAACCAAAAGCTAACTTGCGACCTCTACGATTTATGAGCGGCAATCCAATTTTACAGGAATCGCATATGACGCGAATGCTTGAAAGAGTTGTTGCAGAAGGTGATGTGCTTCTAAAATATTACTTTGAAAATATGAAGCCGACTGATTCGACCTACGAAATATTTACGAGAAAACGTTGACCAACACGCCAACGGATTTTGTGGAGTTATTGATAGCGAGTTTTTCGAAAATATTAGTTAACTGTTTTTCATTAATTTTTTCGCCTAAAGGTGAATTGAAGAGAAGATATGGGAAAACAACTTAACTGATTATTAATTAGTAATACGTATACACCGGGAAATTTTATTGGTATTTGTCATTTATTGGTATAATTGGTAAAACAAAATAATATTATAAACTATAGGATAATAATTGGTACGCATCAGAATAAATGTGACAAACAGAATTATTATGCTTACATCCTGAATATAAACCTGAAACTCGGTGCACCTCACTCCACTTCAGTCCACCTCGGTACATCTTGGTGCATCTCGGTGAATCTCGATGCATCTTGGTGCACCTTGGTACTTCTCCGTGCACCTTGATCTGGGTTCACCTTGGTGCACCTCGGTGTCCTGTAACTTCACCTCGTTCGAGCCTATTCAACCTCAAGTTCTCCCGTTCAAGCTCTATAGTTCACATTTAATTTCTAGTAACTCAGTAACTAGCCTTTTTATCTATAATATAAACCTGAAACTCAGTGCACCACACTACACCTCGCTCTAATTCACTTCAACTCGCTGAAAAAAACAAATTTTGATCACTTTTCGACCGTGTAGTTGATCGGATCGGAATACAAACTCGACACTCGTGCGAAAACAGTTTTCAAAGCTATTTACTTACAACCACCCCTCAATGCACAATTATTTGATTTTATTGTATTCTTTTCTATTCAAAAAATAGTTATGGAAAAGTAGAGTAGATGAAATTTATTTATTGTAATTTGTTGTTGAAAAGATCGTTTTTTTACTGGCTGCGCCATTGTGAGCAGTCTTTTTTTTCGCTTAAATAAAAACCTCTAAGTTATGTAATAAGGCTCTTAGAGTGGCCTGTTCAATATGCTGTTTTATCTGAAAGCGGAAGGTATCGGTGAAACAACCACATCTTCGGATTCACAGCATTTTTCTTTCTGACTTCCTGAATCACTCCTATTACCTTTTCTTTAGCCTGAAAACTTGAAAAGTTCCAGGTGTGGTACAGTCTAACAATAAAGTGAAACAAACTTCTTCGAGGCCATCATCAGGAACGATAAGAAGTGTTGGTTTTTTAGACCGAATGCCTTCTACGGTTTTTGGAGGGTGAACTGTCTTACGCGCTATACTGTTCTAACGTTCTCTTCCCCACGGAAAAGCCATAGTACTGGACTAGGGGTTGTATATGTGCATTACGGTGAAGAAAAGAATGGAGGGGAAGAAAGATGAAGGAATCGTGAAGGGTTAGGAGTACAGGGAGTGGGTAGATGGTCAAGGGGTAGAAAAGGAAAATTAACGGTTTAAGTAGAATTCAGGGTTTAATTGTCATTTGGGTGGATGGAGTCCAGGGAAGTTAACGGTTTTGGTAGAATTCACGGTTTGATTGTAATTTGGGTTGAGTCCAGAATGAATGAAATAAATGGCAAAGTTGGAGAAAACGAATACACTCTGGTTATGCATTTATCAACCGGAAAAGTCCATGACGGTAGGCCGAACTAAACTTGAATGACCGCAAACAAAACTCCACTTTCCCCACATTACCTTTAAAACTAGAAAATACCTAGAGTACAAAAAGCAGGCGACGAAGAAAGACGTAAAAATTTGTTTCTCCTTTAAAATTATTTTTTATTTTGAAAAATAACATCTTTTTCTTTGTAAATAATTTAATACTGCATAATGGGTAATTCGTCTGGAGGATTACAACTTGATCAAAACCAAATTTGTATATGTAATCCTGATAATGCCTGCGAAGATAGCAACACAAAAAAATGGCTTTTATGCAAAGGATGCAACAATTGGTTCCACACATCTTGCGCCGTTTTCTCTGATAATAATAACGATGAAATCATGAAAAATAAATCTGACTGGTTTCGTGACTTTTCCAATTGTCAAGAAATTCGAGCAGCTGAGAAATCATTGCATTCTTTACCTTCTCAAGGATCCGTACAGTGTTTAATATGTGGTTTTATTGCTAAGAATGATCGAGGTTTGAAGGTGCATCAACGAAAACACAATCGTTCAAGCGAATCACAACCCACTGACTTTTCATTAGAATGTAAAGAGGGCAAAAAGATTTTCAAAGATTCAAAACAAATGGAAAGCAATCGTCTTTGTTATGAAAAATTATCACAAAATAAAGGAAACAAGCGTAAATGTAAAATTCAGTGATAGAAAATATTTCTGTCATTGGAGAGAAAAATGTTATTAACAGTAATGATTCAAATACTTTACATTCTGATGACGAGGAAAATGAAGCAATTTTTCATTGTGAACATTGTCCGAGAGACGAAAATTTAAGTCTCTTAGAGGTCTACGTATTCATATTGCGAAGTCACATCCTGATGTTAAAGAGGAAAATTGCGAGAAAGGAATAAATCACGTTCTTGAAAATTTATCAACCTTGAAGTCGAGAGTTCGTCTTTTGAAACGGATACCGAAAAGTGCTCGCCCATTGGCAGCGACGAAATTCAATGAACTAGCTAAGGATTGTCTTTTGAAAAACGATGTCACGTCCTGGGAAAGACTTCTGACTTTTTCTTATAAATGTTTTCAGGTTCCACAGAAACCTAAGAAATTAAAACAACGAAGTTTGGCTTCTGTGGTGAAAGACAATATAAATCGTTTCGAGATAGACATAATTCGCTCAGATAAACTTGTTACAGCTAATTTAAAAAAAAAAGAGTTCAATCGAAGATTGCAGATTTTGATATTAAAGGGGCTATACGACTTTTGTGCTCGGAGGACTCATTTGCTCCAATGAATAAGAATACTGTTGAAATTTTGAAATCCAAACACCCACAACAATCTCGTCATTTGGTTTTCCCACCTCCTCCAAGTGACGAAGTGGTCTTTCAGTGCGAAGAAAATGACGTCAAGAACGCTATAACGTCATTTGGCGGTGGCTCGGCATCAGGAATAGACGGTTTCTTTCCGCAATATTTTAAAGATTTACTGTCGATGTCACGGTTAAATCGTATAATATTACCTTTTTAACGAATTCCACCTTTTTCAGCCCACATCGGCTACATACTTTATCTTACATCCCAAAATTTTTGTAGAACCGTACGAACTCAAAGGGGTTAATAGTTTTGGGAACATATTTGTAGTGGATAATGCTGCAGTGAAGAGGCTACATTAGGCCAATACTTTATCAAATACGTTGCTGCTCATTAGAGCAATAGGAATAGTTTCACACTTTTACATGTTGTTGCTCGTGTTGTTGCTACATGCATGGAAAAGAAAGCTGTTGAAATCGAATTTAATTTTTTGCGAGGGGAACCACCGGCCCACTACTCTTTCATAACTCTCTATAACTCTTTTATAACTTGATGTGATATTCAGTAGATTTTTTAATAATTTTTTTTTGTTATGCGGAACGAGTATCGGCAGAATATTATGTTTCGCAGAGCGTATGACAACAGTGGTATGTTAGATTAAATTAGATTATGATTAGGGCTTGAGGAATGTCCCGGCTTATAGACGAAACCGGAACATAGATCTAGGATCTTTTGTGCCATAGTGATAGAGCATGGGTTCTAACTAAACTTTTAAAGTTTGCACCGAGAAGAGGTTTGGCGCTTGCCATCAAATGGGCATGAATCATTATTTGCGTATGTTGAACCATTTTTCTCATTTCCGATATCCAGCTTCAAAATGTTGGTTGTACTTTCATTCGCAGTTTATTTTCGTGAAAATATTTTCTCCTTTTTCGTCAAATTTGCTTATCTGATTTTCTGATCTTCTAACATGCCGTCACACGCTCGTCAACACATAGCTCCTAATGTTTTAAAACTGTGCCATCAGCAATAAAGATTAAGAATTACAAGAAACCTGAAAGAACTAACAGAGCATTCAAACTTGTAATAAAGTTCAGTTCGAATACATTTACAATTTGGCATCATGTCAAAGATCTTTTCACTTATTGCGACGAAATAAAATACATTTCTTTACTTGACGAGCTTTACCGCTGTAAGTCAAATAAAAATCTTCGTAGCTCAGGTTACGAATGCTAAAAACTAATTTTAGCTTAAGGTCAAAATTTCCTTCGACCCTGGCGTTTTAAAAATTTGATGAAAATAGAAGAGCTTTTTATAATTTTAAAGGATTGTTGTATTTTGTGTTATTACACTTCATAGAGGAAACAAAGTAAAAATTAATAAATTCGATCTTAACTTTAATTTAATCTCATTTATTCAACAATTTTTCAATGCACCTACCTTTTCCATCATATTAATATAATCGGCTCAGTCACCGATTTCAATTTCTATGCATCTGTAGACGTTGACATTCGTGTTGTCATTTATTGTGATTAAGTTTTTGATAATTTCCTATTAGTAAATCGGTGCAAAAATATTGGATTTTTAGTGCTACAAATTGTTTTAATTTTATTAAAATTCGAATATGTTGAAGTGTAACTCTTATTTGTTCATTAGATTTCTTTTTTCAACAAACTGAAGGCTAAAACATTTAAAAAATCGCGAGTTTTGTGATCGATTAAATTGTTGTTGATCGACCTAATTCACTCAGCATTTATTCCATTTCTTGCAAAGTGTTTCTTTGAAAGTTGTTTTTATGTGAATCGTTTAATTATTCAAATAAACTGTTGAATTTCCGTGGAGTTTGAATGAACTATTAAATACGAAATTCTAGTTTCAATTTTAGTTCGTCAAAAAATTCTAAAATTTTGTTGCGTACATGACATGTCATTTCCATTCTATGCGTTGAACACAAACACATATACGTATAAAAAACCCTTACATGACATGTCATGTTCGCAACAAAATATTACAATTTTTTGACTAAAATTGAAAGTAGAATTTCGTATTTAATAGTTCATTCAAACTCCACGGAAATTCAACAGTTTATTTGAATAATTAAACGATTACCATAAATACAACTTTCATAGAAACACTTATCTTGCAAATGGAATAAATGCTGAGTGAATTAGGTCGATCAACAACAATTTGATCGATCACAAAACTCGCAATTTTTTAAATGTTTTAGCCGTCAGTTTATTGAAAAAAGAAATTTTAATGAAAAAATAAGAGTTACACTTCAACATATTCGAATTTTAATAAAATTAAAACAAATTTTGGCACTAAAAATCCTATATTTTTGCACCGATTTACTAAAGTTTAACTTTTCTAAGACATAAAATCCAATTCGACAATTTGTTAGTTTAGAAAATATCGACGATTGATTAGTATGCTGTGTAATTAAGCAACCTATGTTAAGTGGGCAGCACATTTATTTTGTTAAATAAATTTTCTTCTATTATCAAAAATTTAATCACAATAAATGACAACACGAATGTCAAAATCTACAGATGCATAGAAATTGAAATCGGTGACTGAGTCGATTATATTAATATGAGGGAAAAGGTAGGTGCATTGAAAAATTGTTGAATAAATGAGATTAAATTAAAGTTACGATCGAATTTATTAATTTTTACTTTGTTTACTCTATGAAGTGTAATAAGACAAAATACGACAATCCTTTGAAATTATAAAAAGCTCTTCTATTTTCATCAAATTTTTAAAGCGCCAGGGTCGAAGGAAATTTTGACCTTAAACTAAGATTAGTTTTTAGCATTCGTAACTTGAGCTACGAAGATTTTTATTTGACTTACAGCGGTAAAGCTCGTCAAGTAAAGAAATGTATTTTATTTCGTCGCAATAAGTGAAAAGATCTTTGAGATGGTGCTAAATTGTTTCTGTGTTCGAAATGAACTTTTTCAGAAGTTTGAAAATTAAAATGTTTTGTTAGTTCTTTCAGGTGTCTTGTAATTCCTAATCTTTATTGCTGATGGCACAATTTTAAACATATGCAGGTGACCCGTACGTATCATAATAGATGCGGCAAACAGAGTTGATGTTACGAAGAGGCTCGAACGTATCAAAGTAAATGTTGCCTCAACCCTCAACTCTTAAGTGTATGAAATTAAGTCCACATTAAGTTGTATTGGAAATTGCCGATAGCGCAATATTGAAAAATCCGTCCGAAGAAACGGTGTAAAAAAACCTTTCCGAAAGCACAAAATTGACCCCAAAATATAGAAAAATGTTCTACTCAATTTTCTCTACAACATAGGAAAAACCACTTTTTGGGCTAGGGTTGACCTTAGTACCGACAAAGGGCCCTAAAATGTTTCCCTCAATTTCCTCTGCAACATAGCAAAAAAAATTTGTTTTTTGGTTAGGGCCGACCTTAGGACCGACATGGCCCACTTGACCCCTAAGCACAAGCAAAAGTTTCTTTTATAAACTGTCGGTCATGCCTAGATCTTTCAAACAAAAAAAACTTTGAAAATCGGAAAAAATTTACTCAAGTTATGTACAAAAAACAAAAGAAAATTTATGAAAATACCCTAGCAGAGACTCGATTTTAGTGCCCTAGCTAAGTCCAAGGACTCAAATTCATAAATTGTCGGCTATGCTCAGGTCTCTCAAACAAAAAAAAAATTGAAAATCAGAAAAGATTTACTCGAGTTATGTACAAAAGACCGAAAATCACTTAAACGGCCCTAGCTCGGCGGCCCTTAGGTCCCATAAAAGATTTTTTGATTACCTTTCAGGGGGAAAAAAAGGTTTTGAAAATCGGTTAAGTTTTACTCGAGATATCGTGTTGACGAACGGACGGACGGATTCGTCATCTAAGGACCATGATCGCGGTCTCCCCCCCCCCGACTCCTTGGTAGAAATTCGACTGGTTACAAACGTCGTGGTAAGCCCATAAGACCCCTTTTCGTACGGGTCTAAAAATTTAGGAGATATGTGTTGACGAGCGTGTGACGCGAGTGGCATGTTAGAAGATCAGATAATTTCAAAATTTAAGCAAAGTTGGCGAAAAAGAAAAAAATATTTTCACGAAAATAGACCGCGGATGAAAGTACAACCAATATTTTGAAGCTGGATATCGAAAATGATAAAAATGGTTCATCATACGTAAATAAGGATTCATGCCCATTTGATGACAGGTGCCAAACCACTTCTCGGTACAAACTTGAAGGTTTATTTAGATTCATTAAAGTTCATCCATCTGTTCATTTTCTTAAAAAGTTACAAAAATGCTTGAGAATTGCATTTTAAAATTTTCCTAACTTTTTGATCGCAATTTTAAGAAACCGTAAAGTTATGAATTTGTGAGAATCGGGGCCTAGGGCGTCAATCCTCATAATTTTCGTAGCTTTACGAATTCGTAACTTCACAGTTCTTAATGTAAAAGTTACGAATGACAGAAATCATTCTTTGCAAGGTACGGTTTCGTAAAGCTACGAATGGTATGAGAATTGATGCCCAGAAAGAGGGACATTTACCACGTTTCCTACTTCAGACAACTTCACATTAATAGTATTTTCACATTAATAGTATTTTCACATTAATAATATTTGTTATGAAAGAAGCTTTCGTACACAATTAATAGCCCAAAAAAAGAAATAACAAAAAGTCGAGGATAAGCCACTAAAAAGAGTTACAGAGAGTTATAAAGAGTTATAGACAGTTATAAAAGACTTATAGACAGTTATAAAAGAGTTATAAGAGTTATAAAACAGCTTTTTTGCCATGCATGTAGCAACAACCCGAGCAACAACACGAGGAACAGCACGGACAACAACACGTAAAAGTGTGAAACTATTCCTATTGGTCTAATGAGCGACAACGTATTTGATGAAGGATTGACCCAATGTAGCCTCTACACTGCAGCATTATCCACTACAAATGTGTTCCCAAAACTATTAACCCCTTTGAGTTCGTATGGTTCTAAAAAAATTTTGGGATGTAACATAAAGTATGTAGCCGATGTGGGCTGAAAAAGGTGGAATTCGTTAAAAAGGTAATATTGTACGATTTAACCGTGACATCGACAGTAATATCCGTATCAGCATTAAATGCAGGTTTTGAATCTGTCTCAATCATAACTGATCTTTGTAATTTCATGCTACGAGGCAAATTGAATGTTGATATCTGTCGATATATATATATGGTGCTTCGCTGTGTGCGCTTACAAAAAAATATGGAGGAATTCGTCCGATTGCGGTTGGCCTGGCCATTAGACGTTTGGTTTCAAAAGTTTCTTGCTCACATGTCAACGAGGAAACTGGTAAATATCTTTTTCCTATACAGCTAGGGGTTGCAACTAAAAAAGGATGTGAAGCAGCGGTTCACGCTACCAGAAGCTATCTAACGGTCAACATTGGAAAACGTAAGATATTGTTGAAAATAGATTTTAAAAATGCTTTCAATTCTATCGAAAGAGATGCCATGATGAATGAGGTCAAAAAACATATTCCATCATTATATCCATACCTTTACCAATGTTACAGAAATTCTTTTTTTTTATTTTTTGGTGAATTTTATCACAAATTGGAGCACAACAAGGCGATCCGTTGGGTCCATTGTTGTTTTCATTGACAATTCATCAGTTGCTTCTTAAATTAAAGAGTGAACTTAACTTATGGTACCTAGATGATGGAACTGTTTGTGACGATACTGATATAGTTTATCGAGACTTCGAAACGATAATCAACGAAGCACAGAAATTGGGTCTTAAAATTAACCCATCCAAATGTGAGATATTTTTCTGCTCCGATCATGTTGACGATGAAATTGTTTCAAGATTCGATGCTCTCTGTCCAGGGATTTGCGTAACAAATAAGGAAGATTTGAGCTTACTAGGTGCACCGATTTTTGAAGAGGGTTTTATGAAATTTTCACAAAAGATTTTATCAAAATTGAAAATTATGTTCGAACGTTTAAAATATCTTAACTCACATTCGGCTTTATTCCTTTTAAAAAGTTGTTTCACTATTCCAAAATTAACTTATTTAATTAGAACGTCACCAGCATGGAAATTCGATAGTTTCATATCAGCATTTGACGATGAAATTAAAGATCTCTTGGAAACAATCTTGAATGTTGATTTAAATCACCAGCAATGGACTCAAGCTACGTTGCCTATTAACTTTGGTGGATTAGGCATAAGACAATCAAAAGATATTTCCTTACCGGCTTTCCTTAGCTCTTCCTTTAGAGTGTCAAGTCATATCTCTCATATTCTTAATTTTCAAGATACGACTTCCATCACCCACTTGGATGAAGCTTTGGAAAAATGGAAAGCTTTTAATCATACATTGCCATCTTTACAATCTTCACAAAAAAGTTGGGACTTAATCAACGTTCAACGAATAATACAGGAGAATTTAAACTTCACATCTAAACATGACTTGGCTCGTTTCCTTGCATTGCAATGCTACGAATCAAATGCTTGGTTACATTCAATTCCTTCCCAGAATATTGGTACCTTAATGGACAACAACTCCATCAGGATCTGTATCGGTTTGCGTTTGGGTTGTCATATTTGTTCGAGACATACTTGTTTATGTGGATCTATTGTGTCATCTAAAGGTCTATATGGACTAAGCTGTCAAAAAAGAACTGGAAGATATCAAAGACATACCGAATTAAATGATATTATCAGTCAAACGCTTGCTTCCTTACATGTCCCTACAAAATTAGAACCAACAGGTCTTTCGAGGAACGATGGAAAGAAACCAGATGGTGTAACTTTGACACCATGGTTTAAAGGAAAACCGCTTATTTGGGACGCAACTTGCGTTGACACGTGTGCTGATTCATATTTGTCAAAAACATTAGTAAATGCTCGGAAGCTCGCGGATTCAGCAGGATTTGAGAAGCACAAACATTATTCCAATTTTCTTTCTACAAATAATTACACTCTTCTCGCTTTCGCAGTTGAAACAATGGGACCATGGAGCATAGAGTCAATTAAATTTGTTGAAAAAGTAGGCAAAAGATTGCAAGATTTGAGTGGTGATCTGCGATCAAAATTCTACCTCAAACAAAGGATTTCGATGGCAATACAACGGTACAATGTCGCTTGCATAATGGGCCCAATTCCACCAGCGCAACCATTGGAAGAGATATTTTACCTTTAATATTTGTAACGTTTTGAGAGTTTTAGAGCGGGACTAGGACGCTTTCTCTCTATAAAAGAATAAACCATTATGTCACAAAAAAAAAAATGAAAACACCTTTGTTTCGTTTTGTCCGAACTTTCCTTCCTTCTTCGAGACCGGCCACAACCTTCCCAGCCGTCAAAATTGGAGGCACGTACGTAATTTAGTAATTTCATATGCAATGGTATCTACGATCTGTCTCAGCACCTTTTTATGAAAACCGCGAAAATTCATGAAAATGGCGAAATTTCATGAAAATCACGAAATTTCGTTAAAACCGCAAAAATTTATGAAAATCACAAAAATATTTTCTCTAATGTACGTTTATAAATGGAATTGCAATATTAATTTCTTTTTCACATCATTTGGTCACACATAAAGACGTTTCGCTATATTCTTTGTACCTAATTCGTACAAATCACGTTGTTGTCTGTATATGGTGAGTATAATGTAACGTACTTTCTTATTATTGGCTTACAGCGATTTTAATTTGTCAAATCATTTGAGTGAAATTTACAGAAAAGTATATGGTTGGTACTGGGAGGTGCGGGAAATGAGTGGAAAAACAAGATTTTTCCTAAATTTCAAATGTTTTCTTAGTTTTTTTACAGTATATACATTTTAAAGAATAAAAGTTGAAAAGTTCCTTCGGTTTCATATTGTTTATAAAATTTATTGAATTTATAGGTTTTAAGGAACCCCTAATTTCATTATCTGTAGAAACTAAAAGTTTACAGTCTCGTGCTTTTCATATTAGCTGTCAAAATTTTGTAATTTTTTTTTTGCTTGATGTTACATGTTTGGTGTCAAAGGGAAAGTTGTTGGGATGGGTATGTAGTGTGTCGGGATGACCAGCAAAATGGTGCACGATGGTATGGGATGGACTTGGGGTAAAAAAATAATTTTTTTTGTAACTTTTTTTGGTTGATGTTAGATGTTTGGTGTCAAAGGGAAAGTTGTTAGGTTCGGTGTGGAGTGTGTCGGGGTGACCAACAAAATAGCGGACGATGATATGGGACGAACTTGGGGGGCAAAAATAATTTTTTTTTAACTTTTTTTTGGTTGATGTTAGATGTTTGGTGTCAAAGGGAAAGTTGTTAGGTTCGGTGTGTAGTGTGTCGGGGTGACCAACAAAATGGCGAATATGCACAAGGAGCGTACTCAGGAGTAAAAAATGAGAATTTTTGTGTAACTTTTTTTTGGTAAGAGATAGATGTTTGATGTCAAAGGAAAAGTTGTTAGTTTGGGTGTGTAGTGTATCAGGGTGACAAAATGGCACTATGGTATGGGACGGACTTGGAAGTAAAAAATTAATTTTTTTTTTAAGCTTTTTTTTTTGTTGATGTTAGATGTTTGGTGTCAAAGGGAAAGTTGTTAGGTTCGGTGTGTAGTGTGTCGGGGTGACCAACAAAATTGCGGACGTTTTTGGAACAAACGAACAATTTTTGGAACAGGATTTGGGACGATATTTGTGACGGTGTGGCGACATCTACCAACAGTTTGCAAATCAATTTCGAATTGTCGACAAAAGTGAACGCGATCGTCAGATCCGAAGCAACGGTTATCTTTATTTATTTTCCGTTATAAAATCATGTATATAAACCCGATATCTAGAAAATAAAATTCATTCTACTTATGGATTCAAACTCTAAAACAAATGTTTTAATAAAGTTTCCTATAACTGGTGACCTCCGAACTTCAGAACATTCAAATATTCTTCTGAACTTTTGAAATTAAACTTTGCTCATAACAAAATTTAATTTCAAACTTAACTCAGCAACAAGCTTGTTAAATCGGCCTAGCAGTATTAACAACAAGTTATCCTACTGCCACACATACAGAAATCAGTTCGACAAACCGTCAACTCTAAATTTCTGTACAACATATCTCCTATCTAATTAAACAAAAAACATGTCACAAGATAACGCAAACAATTCAGGTATCCCACCTGAAAATTGTGTTAACGCAGACATCCCACCCAACAATAATTTCAACGCCAACAGAAACTCTGATCCAGGAACCGCCAACCAACTCAATGCAGTAAACCGCATTCAAGTTCGCGTTCCACCTTTCTGGAAACAGAATCCTCAATTGTTGTTCAAACAGTTAGAAGCTCAGTTCGCGAATTCGAACATATCGAACGACCTAACGAAATACAACACCATCGTCGGCGTAGTGGAAAGTGACATACTTTCGCTAGTAAGCGATTTAGTACTCTCACCACCACCCGACGACAAATATGATACACTCAAAAAACGACTCATACACGAGTACGGCGAGACAGAAAACAAGAAACTAAACAGTCTCTTACACGAACTCTCGCTGGGAGATATGAAACCGTCAAATCTTTTACGCAGAATGAGAGAAATCTCTTGCGGTAAAATGAACGACGACCTATTAAAAACCTTATGGCTTCAACGCCTGCCTCTGAATTTGCAAACAGTCCTCGCCACAAACACCAACAGTCTAGACACTATTACCAAAATGGCGGACGCAATGCACGATTTAACTCAAAATTCAGCAGTACAAGCCATCTCAGGCGATCATAACGATCAAATCAACGGTTTAGTTAACGCTGTCAGTCAACTGGGAGACGAAATTAAAAGCATCAAAAAAAGCTTTTATGAGTCTCAGAAAAGCAACGGACAGTCATCACGAAACCAACCCCAAAAACCATCCGGTACGACTTCAGTAACAAATCCCAAGCCATGTTACTATCACAAACGATACGGCAACAAAGCAAAGAAATGCACAGAACCCTGCAATTTCTCAAAAGCCAATCAATCAAAACCAACCCACCGATCAAACCTCGCATCATTTGATCACGGTCCAACAGTAAATCGCTTATTTATCACTGACAAGTCGTCACACCGAGACTTCCTTATAGACACTGGAGCCGACATTTCCGTCATTCCTCCTAACTCACGCGAAAAAGGTAACCTTCCCGGTTCATTCAAATTATTTGCTGCCAACGGCTCCCAAATAAAAACCTACGGAAGCAAAACCATCACACTAAACCTAGGTTTACGACGTCCAATTCGTTGGATCTTCGTGATCGCAGACGTGCAATCACCAATAATCGGCGCGGACCTACTTAGTAAACACCACCTTTTAATCGACGTCAAAAACAGTACGTTAAGGGATGACCTGTCAAAAATTTCAGTACAAGGAAAAACTACCCACACAACCGCTAGCATTCAGATTAAATCCCTTACCAACATAGCTACCTATCACCAACTCATCCAAGAATTCCCAGACCTTCTTGACATGACTACTTTCAAAAAACGCGCTAAAAAACATAACATAACGCACAGAATTATCACAAAATGTCAACCCATTTTTTCCAAAGCTCGTAGATTGAGCCCGGAAAAACTCAAGGTCGCAAAGGCAGAATTCGACGAAATGCTAAAGCTAGGCATTTGTCGACCTTCGAGCAGTCCTTGGGCATCCCCACTGCACATCGCAACCAAACCCTCAGGCGGTTGGAGACCGTGCGGGGATTATAGACGATTAAACGCCGAAACACTTCCTGATCGATATCCTATATCCCATATACAAGACTTTAATCACTTCCTCGAAGGCCGCTCCACGTTCAGCGTAGTAGATCTCGTTCGGGCTTACAACCAAATACCCGTAGCAGATGAAGACATTCAAAAAACGGCAATAATAACTCCTTTCGGACTTTTTGAGTTCCCATCTATGACATTTGGTCTCTGCAACGCAGGTCAAACCTTCCAGAGATTCCTAAACACTGTCATACAAGGACTCGATTTCTGTTTCGCTTATTTGGACGACATTTTAGTCTCCTCAAATAATGAAACGGAACACTTACATCATTTAAGATTATTATACAACCGCCTAAACGACCACGGAATCCTAATTAACCTAAACAAATGTGTCTTCGGCCAACCAGAAGTAAAATTTTTGGGCTACCTGATAAACAAAAACGGTACCAAACCCCTAGACACCAAAGTTAAATCCATCTAGATTTCAAAAAACCTGAAACCGTTCAGCAGCTAAAACGATTTCTAGGTATGTTGAACTATTACCGGCGTTTTTTACCTAAAGCCGCCGAAACTCAGATTCCACTCCTAAACTGCACCAAAGGAAATATTAAAAAAGACAAGACCCTCATAAACTGGACCCCTGAGCGACTAGAGGCATTCAGCAAATGTAAAGAACAACTGGCGAACGCGACTCTTCTTGCGCACCCGGCAGAAAATGCACCTCTACGACTCATGGTCGACGCCTCTGATTTCGCTATCGGAGGGGTGGTCGAACAACTCAAAAATGAGAACTGGCAACCACTAGCTTTCTTCTCGAAACGTCTCTCTCCTGCGGAAGAGAAATACTCGACGTACGATAGGGAACTACTAGCAATGTACTCCACAATCAAACATTTTCAAAACATACTCGAGGCGAGAACTTTCACAATACTTACCGATCACAAACCTCTGACCTTCGCTTTTCAACAGAAAAACGACAAGGCCTCTCCTCGCCAACTTCGACATCTGGACTACGTAGGCCAATTTTCCACAGATATCCAACACATATCTGGAAAAGACAACATCGTAGCTGACACATTGTCAAGAGTCAACAGCATCTCCTTTTCTAGTTCAATAGACTACGAACTAATTGCTAAAGAACAAGAAACAGATACTGAACTGAAAACGCTGCAGTCTAAAGAATCAAGACTCAGACTCCTAAAAATTCAGCATCACAACGTCCTCCTAACCTGCGAAGTTACCACAAACATACCTCGAATTTTTATTCCACAAACACTGCGCAGATATATTTTCGAAAAAGTTCACAACTTAGCACATCCAGGCGCCAAGGCGACCACTAAACTAGTAAAACAAAATTTCGTATGGCCGTTAATAAACAAAGACGTACAAAATTTCTGCAAAAGCTGCATTCCATGTCAAAAAACTAAAGTCCATAGACACAACAGCACCCCTTACGGCTCTATACAGCTGCCAAACGAAAGATTCGAACACGTGCATATCGACTTAGTCGGACCTCTTCCGTCTTCAGAAGGTTTCACATATTGCCTTACGTGCATCGATCGTTTCACACGATGGCCTGAAGCAATTCCAATTTCAGACATCAAGGCCGAAACCATCGCAAAAGCCTTTTTCTTAAATTGGGTTTCTCGCTTCGGAGTACCTCTACGCCTTACAACAGATCAAGGCGCACAATTTGAGTCTCGACTTTTCCCAGAGCTAAACAAAATGTTAGGTACGAGAAAAATTCACACAACCGCTTACCACCCACAGGCAAACGGCCTGGTCGAACGCTGGCATCGAACATTTAAAAACGCGATTAAATGTCACGCCAACCCTCGCTGGACTGAATCTTTACCGATCATCATGCTCGGACTCCGCTCAGTCATTCTGGAAAATCTCAACAATTCCCCATCAGAATTAGTATACGGTACTCACTTACGTTTACCCTACCATTTCTTTGAGCAATCTAAGTCAAAAGTCATAAGTGATCCAGCTTCCTTCGCCGAAAAACTTAAGGATTCTATGAGTAAACTCAGACCAGTTCCTGCAGCCAATCACAGCAAGCAAAAAACATTCATCCACAAAGACATGGAAACCTGCACCCACGTTTTCGTTAGGCACGATGGTGTTAAAAAATCACTTCAGTCAAACTTCGACGGACCTTTTGAAGTAATCTCCAAACATCCAAAATTTTTTTCAGTCAAAATCAAAGGAAAAAACAAGCAAATTTCACTTGACCGACTGAAACCCATGTTCACGGTTAGTGAAGTCGAAAACTTATTAACCCAGTCAGCAAAACAGTAGTTTTCCTAACGAATCCGCACGCTATGTTCTAAAAACTTATCGATAAAACCACCTCCCACCAAATAACGGAATAACTTATTCAAATCGATAATATAAAAAAACTAAACATTAGAACGACCCGTCATCATTAAAACTCTAACTCTCCTAACGAGACTTACAATAACTAACTCTCACATAACTGAGACTTAAAAAAAAAGTGAAGTTTTTAACAATTCATCTTTATTCAAACATGGATTCTGCAAGCTCAACTAACAGTCCTTCAGACCAACCAACTTGGCTCACGGATTTGTTTTCAGTTTTGCGCAACTTGAATCGCCAAATAAACAACCAAAACTCCACTTTAAAAGCAATCCACCAAGCAACCTTGTCAACTCAACAACTTTTGGCAACAAGCACTCAAAGGTCACTTCCAACCGTAAGTGACGCACACGCAGGTGGTAGACAAAAAACATTCAACCGCATTACCAGTTCATCAACTGTCATGCCACCACGCGTACCGAGGGCAACCACTTATAAACCCCAAAGTCAAATTTGTTGGTACCACCGTCAACTCAGCTCGGCCTCCATACAATGCATTCAGCCGTGCTCATTCGTACCACCACCAAAAATTCAGGCAAAAACAAACCCCTTGGGAACAAGCCCCGCAAAACAACGCATTTCACTAATAAATATCCCAGTTCACCACCAAGAGATGGACACAACTAAATCTCATCAATCAATAAACGAGATTATTTCCACCCCTGTCGACTGGAACGCAGATGACGATCAGGATATTTTGGCTGGCCCAAACCTATCCGATTCATCATCGAATTCATCATCATCCGACTCGGACACTAATGATGAACCCACTCGCAAAAAACAACACAACAAATCTTAAAAAAAAGTTAAACAGAAACTTCGCACACAAATTTCTCTTTCAACACAAACATTTATTTTTTCATGCAAAACATCAATAAAATTTTTTTTCCCACTCAAAACAAAAAACAAATTTCTTTCAAAATTGTTTTTCACAACACAAAAAAAACCCACAACACTTTACAAAGACAAAAATTTGCACATAAAAATCACACAAAAATAAATTTTCACCAAGCTAAAAAGCAATAAGAAATCATTTTTTTTTCTCCACAGCTTCATAATAAAAACATTAAAGACATTTTTTTTTCACAATCAGCTGAGACTTCATTAAATATATTATTATATATATTAATTATATATATATTTCGAATTGTCGACAAAAGTGAACGCGATCGTCAGATCCGAAGCAACGGTTATCTTTATTTATTTTCCGTTATAAAATCATGTATATATCCAGAAAATAAATGCCGGACCCAACGACAAAATAATTTTTCTGTACTTTCAGTTTTTGCGCTGCAAAAATTTGACTTTTGTTTCTTATTGCGTAGATTTTTTTGAGTAAATTTAAATTTTTGCGTGTAAAAACTGAAACTATTGAAAAATTATTCCGCTGGTGGGTCCGGCATTTGTGACGCAATTTTTGCAACGTAATTTTGTTTCAAAGAAAGCGCTCTAATTTTTTCAGGAAATCAAAACTTTTAACACAAGGTTCCATTCAAACGAAATTCTGCGTGTTATCTGCGACAGCGTCACCTCAAGCGATATCATTAATTTTGGAAGCGGACTTACGGACTGCGTCACGCTCTACCTTTAAAAAGGTTTTTGTTGTGATACAGAATGCCACTAGATTGAAGAATTTTTTCTGTGCTCTTTTATTTTTAAAAAAGTTGTCAATAAGAAATCAAAAAATTACATGAAAACTTTATGAAAGTCATTGAGCCCTACGATTTTGAAATTTTAAAATTTGAGTGAAAGGGATGAATACAAAACGAGATGTGCACATTGAAATGTCCTGGTATTTAGATGATGGTAGTGTGGGTGATAGGTTGTCAGTGGTTTTGGAGGATATTAGGAAAGTGTTAGAATTTTGTGATTCGTCAGGTTTGTCATTAAATAAAAATAAATGCGAAGTTTTTTTTTGTTAATGCTACTGATGAAGATGAGGCTCACATGTACTCTGAGATCTCTGCATTGTTACCAGGGATTAAGAAAGTTGATGAGTCTTCTCTTGAGATATTGGGCTCACCAATTTTTGAGTCAGGTTTAGAGAGAATGTTTTCATCTAAAATTGAAACGATCAAGCTAAAGTGTGATCGTTTACAGTTGATGGATGTTCACCCCGCCTTGTGTATTTTCAGGAAGTCTTTAGGTAGTTGTAGGTTTAATTACTTATTGCGTTGTTAAAAGATGTTGATGAAATTTTTCGTTCAACTATTGAAACGATTACAAACGTTAGAATGTCTAAATCTTCTTGTGACCAAGCTACTCTTCCTTTATCTTTTGGGGGTTTGGGTATTCGGAAAGTTGAGGACTTGGCATTGCCGGCCTATTTATCATCTGTGTATTCTTCATCTGATCTGTCAAATAAGTTGTTAGAAAAATTTAATTTGCAAATAATTGATGATAATATTTTAGAGCTAATTGAGGAAATTCCTCAAGATTTTATTCCAGGAAACAACGAACAGAAAAAAGCACAGAGAAATTGGGATCTTCCAAAGATCAACAGCAAGTTTTCTGGGATGTTTGATTCTAGTGAACCTGTGACTCGTGCAAGACTACTTGCATGAATCTTCAAAGTGGCTGCAGGTGGTCCCATCGAGTAATACAGGTTTGCTATTAGATAACAATTCCGCGAGAATTGCTGTTGGTCTTCGTTTAGGCTCTCAACTATGTGAGGAACATGAGTGCATTTGTGGCTTTATGGTTAAAAAGGACGGCTTGCATGGTTTGACTTGCAAGAAAAAAGCAGGGATAATTTCTAGGCACGACGAAGTCAATAAAATTATTTCTCATGGATTTTCTTCTGCAGGATTCCCAAATATAATACAACCACCAGGTATTTCCCGAGATGATGGCAAACGACCTGATGGTATGACCCTAATTCCGTGGAGTCAGGGAAAGTCTCTTCTCTGGGATGTGACTATTCGAGACACGTTAGCTCGATCATACGTCACTGAATCTTCTAGGAAAGCGCGTTCAATAGCCGACAACGCGGAGAGACATAAGCATAATCATTATATATCTTTAAAAGAAAACTATTTATTCACTCCTATTGCTTTTGAAACTTTAGGTTGCATGGGTCCAGAAACGAAGAAATTCATAGGCAAACTAGGGTCATTAATGAGAGGCAATGCGGCTTGCATCCTGGCAACATTAGGGAATAGTAGAGTAGATGAATTTTATTTATTGTAATTTGTTGTTGGAAAGAACTTTTTTTTACAGGCTGCGCCAATGTGAGCAGTATTTTTTTTCGCCCTAAGCTTCCAATTTATTCTTGAAGCTCAATAGTGACCGTGTACCGAATTATATAGCTGAACGTTATTAACACCCGGCGTGCGGGCGTTATTAACACCCCGGGCGTTATTAGCGCCCGGAGTGCGGGCGTTAATAACACCCCGGGCGTTGTTGGCGCCCGAAGTGCGGGCGTTAATAACATCCCGGGCGTTATTAGCGCCCGGAGTGTGGGCGTTAATAACACTCCGGGCGTTATTAGCGCCCGGAGTGCGGGCGTT
The DNA here is from genome assembly GCA_029228625.1 of Pseudolycoriella hygida. Lineage (NCBI taxonomy): Eukaryota > Metazoa > Arthropoda > Insecta > Diptera > Sciaridae > Pseudolycoriella > Pseudolycoriella hygida. The sequence goes on from CM055406.1 coordinate 88,892,136, forward strand.
AATAACACCCCGGGCGTTATTAGCGCCCGGAGTGCGGGCGTTAATAACATCCCGGGCGTTATTAGCGCCCGGAGTGCGGGCGTTAATAACACCCCGGGCGTTATTAGCGCCCCGGGCGGAGAAATGTCACGTCACCCTCCCTAGCGAGGCCGGCGAGGGTACTTTCTTGCCAAATATCTTAAATCGCAATGTGAAGTCTTTGTTGTGTTTGGAAAAGAACATTTTGTTCTTCAATTTGGACTTCATTGGACCTCAACTAAAACCTCACGTAGAATCCGAGAAAGTACCCTCTTGACAGGGGATAAGGACAAAATTTCACAATTTACAAAACATATGCAAGGGACGCGTACGCATCAGAATAGATGTGGCAAACAGAATAGATGTTACTCTTATACTCTTCAGTGTATGAAATTACGTCCACATTAAATTGCATTGGAAATTGCCGAAAGCAACGACACAAAAAACCTCTCCAAATACCTAAAAAAGCCTGAAATTTAACAAGAAATTTCCAACAAAAATTTGAAGAAAAAATGAAAAACAAATTTTTTCACACAAAAAGTTTTTTTTGTACTAGGGCCGATCTTAGAACTGATCTAGCGCACTTAAGCGAAGCCTTTTTTTCTCTACAAAACTGTACAAAAAACCTCATTGTTAAAGGAATATTCACGAAAAACGACCAAATATTGCGTAGGGTCGCGTGGTCTTTGGGTGGTGAGCTTGGCCGACACTAAGGACACTACAGCCCGAACAGATTTTCTATAAATTATTTTTCGTGATTTTCTGATGTCCATATCTTTTATTTAAAAACTTCAAGAACGATTTCCGTTCTAATTTCGCAAGTTCCACAAGCCTTCAAAAAGACACGTTTTTGATCACTTTTTCGACCTTAACTTGAAAGTTTACAACCGATTCTGCCCAAATTCAATCTAATAATCAATTTAAAGACTATCTTTCAGGAAAAAAAGAATTTGAAAATCGGATAAGATTTACCCGATTTATGTAGAAAAAACACGTTTGGTCCTAGTAGAGATTCAGTTTTAGTGCCCTGCCTGAGTCCAAAAGCAATTAAACGTTTCTTCCATAAATTGTCCGGCATACCCAAACCTTTCAAACAAAAAAAAATTATGAAAATCTGAAAAGATTTACGCAAGTTATGTACAAAAAACCAAAAACCTATTAAACGGCCCTAGCTCAGCTGTCCTTGGCCCGATAGCGCCCAGATTCAATCACAAAAAAGATTTTTCGAAGAAAAAGAAAAAGTCTTATCACGACGCTTGTAACCAGTCTAATTTCGACCCGAGTGTAGAAGGGGAGCACCGATCATGGTCCATAGATGACGATTCAGCAATAAAAAATGTCCGTCCGTCCGTCCGTCAACACGATAACTCGAGTAAAACTCAACCGATTTTCAAAAACTTTTTTTTCCGTGAATCGTAATCGAAATTTTTTTTTTTGCACTTAGCTCGAGTTCATGTTATAAACGGTATAGCAAAAGTATAAGCCCTACGTACTTTTTACAGGGCTAAAAAGTACTTTTCGTGAGAAAACTCGTGTTTTGTCCACGCAAAAGTGGTGGGAAAGTTAAATATTCTTGCCGGCGAGAAAGAAGTTATTTTCTCACCGCTCCCACGTTACAGCGAATGAATATTTTGTCGTGGAAACACTCGTTTTTTCACGGGCAAGCGAACTTTCGCTCTTGTTGGAATTCACTATTTTCTCCCCACGCATAACATAATACTATTTCTATTTCTGGATGCTATGTACGTGAAACTTAATGCTTTTGCTTTACCTTTTGTAAAATTTCAAATATCGACCCTGGTGTCGTCGTAGTCAGTCATAGATGAGAAATCGAAAATGAAAAAATTTCTTGAATGGCTGCGGCTTTAGCGGCCATAGTGTATGTCTAACTAGAGCTACTTGACAGTACAGGATAGGTGATTTTTCATGAAGGGAGAATTTTTTTAGACATCATTGTAGATGTTCAAAGATGAGCCAGATCGGTCCGGTCATCATTCTTGACATTAGTGACAGCACAATATTACTTCCTAAGAATCTAGTATGAAGAAGGATTTCTCTTGTATTTTTCAACGTCAATCAGTCGTTTTAACGTATTTCGGTTTTGTCGTACTTCAGAAGGGCTTTCTTAATTGACAGGAAATTTCTATATGAACATTTTTTTTAAACGTCACTGTCGTTTTCTGAAATTTTTTAAGATTAAATTTCACATATCAAGTTGTCTTCGGACGGGAAATCATGTTTTACATCTTCTGAAAAAACTAAATTAAAATTGAACTAAAATGTTCTGCAGCTTACCGCCTATTTTTAAGAGAGCCGTAATGCGATAACTTTAAATTTTTCAAAAATTATGCAATCGAACAAAAACAATGAACATGTTTTCAGCGTCTCACTGAACTGTCGATCAAGAAATCCGATTCAATCAGAGGCTGCGATAACAGCGTCATGTTTGTTAAAACCTCTGATGATCTTTCGACGAAAAAATTATGTTGCCCGTATTGCGAAAGACTATATTCGAAACTACCAGTACATATGGAAACGAAACATAAGAACGAGCCAGATGTTCAAAGAATGATGAGTTTTCCGAAAGGTATAACTTTCAATATTCATCTCTTATCAAGATATCAGTAACGAACTGACTGACGAATGCTATAACGGTTATTTTCGTATCAAGGGGAAATAATGGGAAATACCTTCACACAAGAGTGCCAATGGAAACCAGTAACTAACTAACTGAAGTAGGATGTTTTCATTAACTTTGGCTTCTAAGAAAATGCACTTTTGTATTGAAAATGATCATTTTCTAAAGGTCGTATCTCCGGATCCACTGAACCGATTTTAATGAGTGAAAAGGCACTTACAATGTTCCGTAGAATCCGGGCAAAATATTTTCCGGGGGGTACTTTGCAAGGCGGGGGAGGGGAGGGAAAACTTAGCTGTATATATGTTTTCGCAGTCTACGAAAAAAATATTTCTCAATTTTTTGTTCGTATGTGGACTTGCGTCACGGTCGCATTGCTACCGCACGCCCATGTTAATAAACATTGGACAGAGTATTGCGACAACTGGAGTGAATTTCAACCCTCGCTTCGATACGGCTTCAAATTTTGCTGTCGTTGCAATTTTCTCTGCTCTGGCTCTAGCCATCAATTTTTACGTGCGAAAGCGCATAAAAATTATTACGTTGGGAGTGACGCATTTTTTAATCGAAAATATTTCGAAAGAATTTTTTGCGTTCCGAAGTTTTAAGCGTCACCCAAATTGAAATCAGTTGTTTTGAAAGAAGGGGTGAGGACTTGTGTTACATTTCCCTTTTAAAAGGGGTTTTTGTTTTGATTTCATTCGAGTTTCTTTTTTGTTTTTTCATGAGTTATGAATTAAATGAGGGCATTTTTTGAAGATTTTTTTCGGACTGTGGCCCTTTTGCATGAAATGCGTGTTATGTTGTATGCGCACCTGTTTTGAATGATTGTTTTACGCATTTTCGCGGATTGTAGACCGAACGAACTGACCAATCGCCCAAAACAAGTACACAAATACCTATTTCAAATCGCCAACATTCAGAAAGCATTCCCTTTTACAAAAGTTAAACTAAAGAGACACGATTGTCTTATTTTAACAATATTGTCACCGATTTGATTGAGGTGCAAAAATATTTTCCTCATTGAACCGATTCCCACAAAAAATTTTTCCCAGTTTCGTGCCATCAAATGCTTTCATTTGACACCAAAATGTGGAATTTCCGTGCTATACTTGCGGTTTTCAGCGACCTTCGAAAATATCATGTTCGACCTCCACTTTTTCGACCATACCTCCGTAACTACAAGGCCGATTTTGCTCATCTTCGAACTTGAATCATTGAACTTGAAGCATGTACCTTTCAGGGAAAAATAAGTTTAGTCAAGTTTAGAAAAGTCAAAATAACATGTTGGGCAGCACTAATTTTCGTACTAGATTTTGTTGTCAATCAAATGAATCACCAAGTTTTAAAATTTTTCTAATTTCCGGAAGTACAAGAATTCATTGCTTTTTCATATTAAAAAGATGTGAATGTTACATCGTCAGACATTTTTATAATCCATTTGAAGTAAAAATATTAATTTTTTGACACGTATCCAATCCAGTGACTCATTTGAAATTTTTATTTATTTTCGAATCGTTTTCTCATAATTAGAAGAATTCTACCATTTGTTTTGTGTTGAATTTTGTGCACAACACTATCGGAACATTATTGAAATATCGAATTCTGTAATTTCTCTGAGATTGGAACGCTAAAATAATCGGAAATTCGTTTGAAATATACTCAATGCACTAGAAATTTTGAAGCTCCTCAACATCATTTTTTGTTATCGAAATAAATCGATTATAATGTTTAAAAAGTGATTCTGTTTTGTTTGGTGCTATCAGAGCTAGTCCCACAAATCCTACGGTTTCCGACATAACAATTTATTTTAGAAGCAATGCTGTAACCTTCACAATTTACTGTTTAACAGTTGTTGTTTTCTTATCATAGTGCCTTACCCAAGACTCGAATTCTTCATCGTAATTACTAATTACTGCAGATGATGATGTTTTGGAATTTTTTATGGGAACTAATTTAAGTATATCGAGCTTTTTGGTCTTTGAATTATTCTATTAGATATCATTTCATTAACATAGATGTTAAAGATCTTCAGAAAATTGTATTATTTCAGGTTTCAAACGTCGACGGTTGATATTAGACGCACTGCGAAAGTTTGGACAGCTTTGGACAGTTTTTGGAAAGCTGCGTTAAACAATGGTGAACTCATTCCGAGTCGTCGACCAAACTCGAAATTCGGTAACGAGGGCAGCCGATTCAAAATTTGTCCGTATTGTAAAGCCTATTGCACAAAATTAAGTCTTCGACTGCATGTCAATTATAAATGCCCACGGAAACCCATCGCGAACGAGGAAAAAGTCGAAGGCCAGCGATTTATAACAGCTCTTTCAACATCGGTCCAAGCACGGTATCATGAAAGCGCTAGTAAAGCTTTAAAAAAAGTTTAAAAAAAATTTCGAGATTGCCCGCTTGTTCGCACCTTGAAATTTGATTGGCTAACAGTTTATGGCAATAAGCTTTCCGCAAAGCACACTAAGCTTAAGTCACCAGATATGATCAGAGGCCGGCTTAGGATGATTGCCCGATTTCTTATCGAGTTAAAGCATATTGAGCGACGGATCTAGCAACATTATATCATCGGAAGTTCTTTGATCAAACTGTCGAAGCAATTCAAGCTGTTGCACGTTTTAATGATGACGAAAACCACTATGGTGCGCCGTGCACAGTCACAAGCTGTGTAACTGAAATAAAGAAAATTGGAGCTATGTTGATCGCGGAATATATCAAACGAGATGACCAGGAGAAACAACGCTTGTCAAAGAATTCCTTGACAGTTATGAACACGGACATGATCAACAAAACAGCAAACGAGAACCAAAGCGAGATGAGACGTCAACGGGTAGTTCTGCTACCAACATTGAACGATTTGAAGACATTGAACAAATATATTCTGGAAGAGAGCAACTATTTTTACCACGAATTGTCAAAATCATTCGAATATAGAAAGTGGCAACAACTCTTAAAGTTAACAATGATCTCCATTCTCGTCTTCAACAGAAAACGGGTTGGAGATGTCGAAAATATTCTTCTTGAAGATTTCAATTGCAGAGAGGCTTTAAATGAAAATACGAATCCGCAACTATTCGGATCTTTATCAAAAGAAGCGAAGGAAGTTGCAAGATGTTACAGCCGAATGAAAGTGCGAGGAAAAAAGAAGCGAACTGTGCCAGTACTCTTAAATAAGTCCATGGAAGCAAAACTGAACCTTCTGATTTCTCATCACGAGAAATGCATAACAAGTAAATAACAAAAATTTTATTATTTACTTTTGTTATTTACTAAGAATATGTTCTGCGGATCCACTCCGATTGTCGTACAATGTTCAGAAAAGTTATAGAGTTTTTAATTCTCTACAACTTTGCTGAACATTGTATGACAATCGGAGTGTATCCGTAGCACAGTTTCTTAGTAAATAACAAAAATTTTATTATTTACTTTTGTTATTTACTAAGAAAATGTTCAGCAAAGTTATACAGTTTTTAATTCTCTACAACTTTGCTGAACATTGTATGACAATCGGAGTGGATCCGTAGCACATTTTCTTAGTAAATAACAAAAATTTTATTATTTACTTTTGTTATTTACTAAGAAAATGTGCTACGGATCCACTCCGATTGTTCAGCAAAGTTGTAGAGAATTAAAAACTTAAAACATTTTCTTAGTAAATAACAAAAGTAAATAATAAAATTTTCGTTATTTACTAAGAAACTGTGCTACGGATCCACTCCGATTGTCATACAATGTTCAGCAAAGTTGTAGAGTTTTTAATTCTCTACAACTTAGCTGAACCATGTATGACAATCGGAGTGGATCCGTAACACATTTTTTTAGTAAATAACAAAAGTAAATAATAAAATTTTTGTTATTTACTAAAAAAATGTGCTTCTCGTGTGTGCATCCAAAATGAAAATGACACGAGGGAACGTAGGACCCAAAGGCGCGGCTGCGCGGTGACGCTGCTACGCTGGATATGGTGTTTTGGTGTTGTGGTTTTTTGTGCATAGTTGCTTCGTGTGCGGTAGTGTGTGCGATTGATTCGTGGCATTTCCTCCACGATTGTCTAATGGTGTTTTGGGGCGCACCGACTCGCCACTATTGCCATGTGAATTTGTTGATGGTGGGGCGATGGTGTAGTAGGCCTGAAACGGATAAGGGCTTGGCCAGTAATTTGTTTCAAATAATATTGATTCTAGCCCCTCCCCCTTTCCCTGCTCAGCCTTCAAATTTTACTTAAACACTAATTAAATTTGTACCTTGTTTTAGCTAATTTTTGTCGTGAGGTGTCATGGTATTATTTTGTGAATTATATACATCTTATCCTTAACAAATTAATTACGAATTATATGACTGCGTTATTTATTTGTGTTGGTTTGTATCTACTGGTAATACGCAGAGTTTGTGAATTGCCCTGGTCAGCGTGCTATTCGCTGTCTTTATTGTGACTCTACGCACCCGACCTTCGCTATCTGGATATGTTTGGATAACCCTTCCCAACAACCACTTATTGGTAGCTCATCTTCTTTTATGAGCACTAATTCCCCGATTTCTACATTCTTTTGTGGATTTAACCATTTGTTGCGTTGTTGCAATTGTGACAAATATTCTGATTTCCAGCGCTTCTGGAAATGCTCAACCTTTTGTGACACTTGACGCCAATGACCAAGTCGGCTGATTTGAGTGTCAAGCAGACTGGGTCTTAGGGATGCTAATAAATTGTCGCCGATTAAGAAGTGTCCTGGCGTTAATACTGATAGGTCGTTAGGATCGTTTGATATTGGACATAACGGTCGCGAGTTTAGACATGCTTCGATCTCCGCTACCATTGTTGCGTATTCGGGATATGTGTGTACCGATCCCTTCAACATTCTAGCTAAGTGATACTTCATAGATTTAACCCCGGCTTCCCACATACCTCCCCAATGTGGGGCATGTGGCGGAATAAAGGACCACTGTACTTCATCTTTCAAAACGAGTGCTGCTATCTCTGGTTCTAATTTGTTTTTTATTATCCTATAACCGTTTTCTAATTCATTTTTCGCACCGACGAATGTTGTCGCGTTATCCGAATACATGTTTGACGGCAACCCTCTTCTGCTACGAAATCTAGTAAATGCTGCTAAAAACTCTTCCGACGTTAAACTGCTAACTATTTCTAGATGAATTGCTTTGGTGCATAAACAAACAAATAGTGCTACGTATCCCTTCGTTACCTCTCTCCTGCCAGGTTTTCGCCTTGTCAATACTTCAAATGGCCCTGCATAATCTACGCCTGTGTGCTGAAATGCTCTATATATGTTTACTCTAGGTTCTGGTAGATCACCCATCAATTGTTGTTGCGTCCGTTTGGAATATTTGTAGCATGTTACACATGATCTAACTATTTTCTTTACTACGCTTTTTGTGTCTATTATCCAATACCTTGTTCTAGTTTGTGCTACTGTTAACTGTGTGCCTCCGTGATGTGTTTGCGAATGTGCATCGTTTGTTATCAATATCGCTATCTGTGATTCTTTTGGTATTATGATTGGATATTTTGCGTCGTACTCTATCATGGCTTCCTTCAAGCGTCCTCCCACTCTCAATAAACCCTTCACGTCCAAAAATGGATTGAACGATTTAAGCTTGCTGTGACCTGTTACTAGACTCCCTTTCTTTAACATCTCTATTTCGCTTCTGAATGCTATGTTTTGTGCTACCTTTATGTAAATCTCCTTGGCCATTTCAATTTCATATACCGTTAGTGCTCCTTGTGTTCTCTTTTCTTTTAACGTCCATGTCTTTATGCGCGCTGTGACTCTTGCTAACTTTATGAAAGAATTGTGTCTTTCTAATAACCTTTGTATTACTTCGTTTTCCTCTTTCTTATGCGTCGCTAATACTACCTTCGATTTGATTTCTGCTATGTCCTCCTCTAGTTCTAAGCTAGGTTTTTGTGGCCAGTTGTATTTAGACTCTTTCAACCATGGTGGACCGTTCCACCATAAACTATGGTTTATTAATTCATTTGGGTTTATACCTCTGGATAGACAATCAGCTGGATTGTGTATCCCTTCCACATGTCCCCACATTGAGGGCTCTGATAATGATTGTATCTCTGATATCCGGTTCGCTACGAATGTTTTATAAAGATCTGGTGACGAATTAACCCATCCTAGTGTTACTGTTCGCGATAGTTCTTACTAGATTTGCCAATAAAACTCCTCCGCACAATTCTAACCTTGGTAAGCTGACCGATTGTACTGGCGCTACTCTTGATTTTGCTAATACGATCTGAATATTTACGTTACCATACTCATCCTCTGCTCTTGTGTACACTACTGCCCCGTGGGCGTTAATTGACGCGTCACAAAACCCGTGTAATTCTATATTTGCTTTATTTTCGAGATATCCATACCATCTTGGTATTCTCAATTCTCCTAATTGGCACAGTCTATCCCTGAAGGACACCCATTCTGCTTCGAGTGCTGGAGATAGCCTGTCGTCCCATCCTAGTTTCTGCTTCCAGAGCTTTTGAAACATTATCTTTGCCTTGATCACTACGGGTCCTAGCCAACCCAAAGGATCAAAGATCTTTGCGGCTTGCGATAGGAATATACGCTTTGTGATTCCCTCTGTCTCATCTAGCTTCGGTATTGTGAAAAAAAATTGGTCTTGTAGTGGCAACCATCCCACTCCTAATGTTTTTATGCTATCTTCTGGCTCCATTGGCCTCGCTTTTAGCTCTCTGTCTTCTTCTGGTACTGGTTCTAAAACTTCCATGCAATTACTTGCCCACTTTCTCATTGGCAACTTCGCGCTACTTAATACTTCTGTTGTTTGCTTCCATATCTCTTGTACTTCCTTGACTGTATCTCCGCCTGTCAGTAAATCGTCTACTTGAAAATCTGACCGTACTACTCTTGCTCCTATAGGATATCTATTCGCTTCATCGTTTGCTACTTCTACTAATGACCGTACCGCCAAGAATGATGCGCTTGCGGTGCCGAATGTCAAGGTGTTCAATTTGTAATCTTCTATTGGTTCATTTTTATCGAATCTAAACACTATCTTTTGATACTCTTCATCTTCTTTGTATACCCTGATTTGCCTATACATCTTTGTTATGTCTCCTCGCAATGCTATCTTGTGTCTTCGCCACTTTAGTAATCTAGTTATGAGGCTTTCTTGAATTGTAGGCCCTATCATTAGTATGTCGTTTAGTGATACTCTAGAGCTTGATTTTGCTGATGCGTCAAATACTACTCGTGTTTTTGTTGTTGTGCTGTCTGCTTTTATCACTGCATGATGCGGGATATAATAACTACTTCGTGTGTGCTCGTTTATCTCTTTGCTATTTTCTTGATGCCGTTCTACTTCTGATCTCTGTATGCCGTTATCTTCACTGATCCCTTTTTGTTGTTCTATCTTAACTATTTTTCCGCGATTTCCGTTACTCTCATGTTGTTGTTATTTTGTAAGCATATTTCCGCCTTTATCTTTGATACGCCTTTGTTGATTTTCTACTGTTAGTCTACTTCCGCCTTTATCTTTAATCTCGTGTCTAAATCCTTCTTTGCCTTTATTTTCTTTGATATTATGTTGTTGTCCATTCGTTGGCCTATTTCCGCCTTTATCTGTACTATACATTTGTCTTTGTCCATTCGTTACTATATTTCCGCCTTTTGTTCGATCTGTCATATGTCTCTTTGCTTCTGTGTCTATATTGCCTTTTTGTTCTGATCTTAATCTCATTCTCATTATATCTTTCTTCTCGACTACTTGTTCTGATTCTGATACTTTGGTCATGTGACCCAATTCTATGTATTCCTTCATGACCTCCATGTAATCTTTCTTCAATTCTCTATCGTTATCCAACTTTTTCTCCATAGACCGCCATCTGGCTATTGCTAATTGTCTAGACTCTCCTAATACCTTGCTTGGTTCCCTTTTGAATGGTAATTTAACTTACACTCTACCGTCTTCTA
>CM055406.1:88903255-88920659 GCA_029228625.1 Pseudolycoriella hygida
CATAATTAGCCAAGTTATCGTGCCATTCAGCTTATTATTATTCACTATTTCAGACTAATTTGATTTAGTTACCAATTACTAAATTTTCATTAAGAAAAAAAATGGTTCACGCTAGGGGATTGAACTCACGACCTCCGAGATACCAGTCCAACGACTTCCCTATGTGACAACCTATGTGTTGTGAATTTCAAAGCAGTGATGTGAATTTAACTTTAAATAACAAAGTTAGCGTGTTATGGAGGAAAAAGAAAACCTAGAATTATATACATCCAGATGACTCATTCGATGTATTCATCTTCATTGAACCTGTGAAATTTTAATCTTCGTATAATAAAATCAATTTCTCGAAACTCCGCTAAAAATTACTCAAGTTATCGACAAATTAAAAAAACAGGGAAAACTTGTTTTGAGAATTACTACCAGAGGACTACGTCGATAGTATCCATCGTTCAACTCAAGCTGAGGAATGTTAATCTTCGTCGAATAAACCTAATTTCTCATAAATCCCCTCAAAATTGTTGAAGTTATCCTGATATTAAAAAAACGTAAAAAATTCTTTTGGGAATAACTACCAGACTATAACTTCTTTTTTAACCATTAAGGCACTTGACCTCAAAAATCATAGTCTTCGTCCAATAAAAAACAGTTTTTGAAAATCGGTCCATAATTACCGAAGTTATCGTGCCAATAAAAAAACAGAAAAATATTCCTTTGGGAATAACTACCAGATAATAACTTCTATTGTACCCATCTACGAACTTGACCTGAGGAATTCATGTCTTCATCGAATAAAAAATAGTTTGTAAAAATCCGTTAAGATTTGCTCAAGTTATCGTGATATCAAGATCATAGACCAAAATTCTTTTAAGAATTACTCCCAGATAATTACTCCCATATTGTCCATTTGCGAACTTGACCTGAGAAATTCTAATCTGCGTCGATAGAAACCAAATTTGCAAAAATCGGTTTAGAAATACACAAGTTATCGTGATATCAAGCGTTACAGACATTTCAGTATTTTATGTTTTTGGTCAATATATCATACATTTTATCAAATATAGTCATAGTGAACTACGGACGTATTTTATTTCGTAAGACCCTAGACTTTGAGTCAAGGGAATTAACAAACTAACAAATGTGAAAACGGTAAAGCTACATTAAAAGGTGGTGAGCTGGCAAACAATTAAATACCGATACTAATGTGCTGACAGTTTAATTCGAAAAAGACTAGATTTAAACAGCACTTTACAATTTAGATAGTATTCGAGGAATTAAAATTAAACGTAGGGAACTCTAAATTATTCGCATTTCAATGTGATCATGTGACAATATTCCTTTAAGAGCATCATCAAAATCTTGCCTTCACTATAACATGGTTTGAAATATTACCTCTTCACTCATCTCGGCATAGTGCTGTTCGTAGCTCATCATGGCTTTCATAAATAAAATTCGCTTGTGGTCTGCAATGTAGCGATCAAATGATGGATCTTCTTCGTCTTCTTAAAATGAATTCGGCGGTAAATTTTTGAGTAAATTGGATTCCGAACACTTCTGACGCTTACTCCGGTTTACTTTGGAAGAAGATGCGCCCACATTTTTCGAGGCTTCTGTTGTCATCGACATTTTCTTTGTTTTGTTTTTCGGAGATTCAACCGAAAATCCTTCAGGCCCACAATCTTCGATCCTTTTCTTTAACAATTTCGCTATTTCCAAAATAAGCTTTTTGTGGCCCCGAACTATCTCAAATTCATTAACTCCTTTAACCGACCCTATATGAATATCTCATCCTAAAAAATATATGTCGTTGTTGGGCAACAATGATTTAGTTGCCAGATTCAATACCAAGTTTTGATTACCCGATTTTAGGACTACCGGAAGGTTTTATTTCTCTTTACATTTTATAAGTTTATCTGACGATCGATATGGACTTTTGTTTTTGAATTCGTAAATGTCGAATTAATCGTTCATTTCTAGTCGATATCGTGTTAAGGAATTACATAGTTCAGATAAAGGTTGCTCTATTCGGTGTGATTTTGTAATTTGATATAAAATCGTTTGAAGTAAGATGAAGTTATGAGAATGTGAATTATTATTTTCTTATTTGAATTCTTAAATTTTTTGCAGAACTCAATGTGAATTTAGTCATTTTCTATTTGCACGTAACGTACATATCGTTTTGGATTGTTTATATGACGAGTAAGCAAAATTTGTTTTCTAGAAAATATTTTAATTTGGGGTTAGAATGTATTGTTCATTCCACCCATTTCCATGCATTCGCTTTTTTGATTTGTTGTTTATATTCAGGATTCTAAATGCAACCGAATAGTTGATCAATAGTTGTGGTGGATATTTGCAACAGTCGTGTTTATGTTGATAACTACAGTAAGCCAATTGCGTAAGGGGAAATGACTGTCTCATTCCTTTCAAATTAAACGGTGTTTCTTCTTTACACCACGCTGGACAGTGCGGGTTGGTGAGTGGTCTACATGCGTAACGTGAATTTTACAGCTAAATATAAGATTTTTTCCGGTGTTTATTATATCTACGCCTTAAGATAGGCTCAGATATTTAACTGTACACATGTCATTCTTCTACATACACGTCGCTATGAACACCAAACACCACAACTACCCTCATTTGGAAGCTTGTCACCAGAACCAGAATTAAACCCGTATATTTTTGGTGGAAAGCCAGCTAACCCGTTCAAAATGTTTATGTTGGCAATTAACTCTTTCTTAAGATGAATTTCATTCACAAACCTAATTTTGTTAAGATAGGCTCAGATATTTATCTGTACACATGTCATTCTTCTACATACACGTCGCTATGGACACCAAACACCACAACTACCCTCATTTGGAAGCTTGGCACCAGCACCAGAATTAAACCCGTATATTTTTGGTGGAAAGCCTAAAACAAAATGACCAAAACAAATTAACAAAAAATGCCTGTGACGAAGTTGCTATCGATGACATTGAACTCTTTGGAGTTTTATTATCGAAATGTAGAGAAGCAGTTCCAATCACTAGAATAATACAAAAATCAGTTCGACAGGCAGTTAGTCAAGAATTATCAAACGTTGTTGAAGAAGTGCTTTCAAAAAACGACTTAACATCCTGGTTACGTTTACTAGCCTTTCCATATATTGTGTTTCGATTCAATGGCAACAAACAAAAAGGTCGAAATATTGTTCGATCAAATTTAGCAGAATTTAACTCAATTACAAATGTTTCTAATTTCTTATCAGAATTAGTGCTTAAGAACAGTCATAAGCAAAGAAACAATTTTTGTTCTGAAGAACAACTTATAAGAATTGTGCAAAAAAAGGTATCTGAAGGTGACTTCAGTGGTGCAATCAGAATTTTATGTTCCAAAGAAGTCATTGCCGAATCAAATGAGGAAACATTAATGAAACTTAAGTCGAAACATCCATCTGAACCTGAACCAGATATTTATATTCCATCAGATACAATACATCAGATATTTACCAGATACAACGATGGCCAATATAGAGAAAGCAATATCTACATTCCATAATAGCTCTTCAGGTGGAATTGATGGCTTACGTCCCCGCCATATCAAAGATCTAACATCCTATTCATGTGGTGCTGCAGGGCTTAAACTAAAATCAGCCTTGATTAAATTGATTGATTTGATTAAACATGGGAAATTACCTACTAAATTGTTAAAACTATTTTATGGTGCTTCGCTAACGGCGTTACAAAAATTAAATCTAGACGTGCGTCCCATTGCAGTGGGCATTTACTGGAGAAGAATATCGGCGAAAATATCATGTTTTAACGTTCGAAACTCACTCTCAGCCGAATTAAAACCAAATCAAATTGGATTTGCTGTAATTGGTGGTGCTGAAGCGATGGTACACTCCACTCGTGCTTTTATTGAACATTCTTATGACGAACCAATGGCTTTGTTCAAGTTAGATTACAAAAACGCATTTAATGAAGTTAAACGACAACACTTACTGAATGAAACCAAAAAATATTGCCCTTCTTTATTGAGAATGTTTAAACAAGCATATGGTCAACATACTAATTTGTATTTCAATAACGAAATAATTTCATCTGAATGTGGTGTTCAACAAGGCGATCCGTTGGGCCCAGTTGGTTTTTGCATCGCAATTTTGAGACTAATCAAATCACTAAAATCAAGATTAAGCGGCTGGTTTTTGGACGATGGTTCAATAGGCGATAAATTTAAATCTTTGCTCGAAGATATAAAGAAAATTATTGATTATGCCACAGAATCTGGTCTGGCTCTAAACCCCAATAAATGTGAAATTTACTTCTTTAACTGTACTGAAGATCAAAAAGTTGAGATGTTTGCTGAAATTTCGAATTTTTTACCAGGAATTCGATTAATAAATGAAATTGATCTCCTTGGCGCAAGCAGAATACATGTGTAACCGCCTCAAAAAACTAGACATTCATCCTGCCTTAAGTCTATTGCGTTGCTGCATTTCTTCAAATTCATTTATCTTTTGCGCACATGTCCAGCATACCAGTTTCCTAATAGTTTATTAGAAATAGACGAAGTTTTTCGGTCAACACTTGAAAGAATTTGTAATGTGAATCTAAACGAATCGACTTGGAAACAAGCTTCTTTACCATTCAATTACGCTGGACTCGGAATTAGAAAAACAAAATATTTGGCGATTCCGGCATATTTTTCATCAATTTTTCAATCAAGAGAACTTTCAAATGAAATATTGCGACATTATAAAATTGACATTATCAACAACACCATTAATGAACGTATTCTTTTATTGGACAATAATTCAATTCCAATTACCGATGAACAGAAGAAAATTCAAGAAAACTGGGACAAATTAGCTACGAAGAAAATTTTTGAAGAAATAATGTCTACCGCTCACCTAACTGATCGTGCGCGTTTACTTGCATCATCTCAAGTTGAATCCTCCAAGTGGTTGCAAGTCATACCTTCACCTCAATTAGGTCTTTTCATGGACAACAACACTATCAGAATTGCTGTAGCATTACGTCTCGGAAGCCGTATATGTGAGACTCACAAATGTCGATGTGGAATGATTGTCGAACAAAATGGTCATCATAGCCTAAGTTGCAAATACAGTGCTGGAAGATTGTCAAGACATGCTTCAATTAATAAAATTATATCGCAAGGCTTAAGAACCGCAGGTTTTCCAAATATCCTGGAACCTCCAGGTATTTGTCGACTAGATGGGAAAAAACCAGATGGTGGTACCATAATCCCCTGGCATTGTGGAAAAGCACTGTTATGGGATTCTACCGTAGGCGATACACTTGCTCCATCTTATTTACGATCATCATCTAGAGAACCTGGTTTCGTAGCTGACCAGGCTGAACGAAAAAAACATAACAAGTACGCTGATCTCAAAAGAAACTATTTTTTTGCTCCAGTATCTTTTGAGACTTTCGGTACAATGGGTCCAAACACGAAAAAATTCTTAAATGTACTCGGAAAACATCTTCAAACCGCAACTGACGATAAAAGAGCGAAGGACTATCTCATACAAAGGATATCCGTCGAAATTCAACGTGGGAATGCGTCATCAATTCTATGTACTTCGAAGAATGTTGAAGATGAAAGCCCTGACGAATTTCTTAAAATATTTGATATTTTGTAAAAAAAAAATATACACAATAATAAACAAAAAAAAAATACAGACCTATTCATATAAAACTGAACACCTAAGTGACTATGTTTGTCACTTTCACACTAACATTGAATGACTGAGAGAATCATAAAAGGTGTCCAGTTTCAATTGTATAATGGTTAGGTTATAAAACGAGGTGCATGTCGCTGGCACCACCACCATTTCGAACTGTAGCGAATTAAAGCTATTTCAATTGGGCTAGTTTTGGGCTGGATAATGCACATAACCATAAGTTTTGGGCTCCCATAGAACTCCAGCCCAAAATGATTTTAGTGGTCAAATATGTCGTTTTGAGGTTTCCGTATGAAATCAATGCTTTCTTTACTCGGTATATAGCTCAACATTTTGGGCTGGTTTTGGGCTGACGATTGGAACCAGCGTCGAGTTTTGGGCTGATGTCAAACCGAAGCTATTCAACTTTTAAGCAAAAAACCATGTCGTTTAGCTGTTTTCGTAACTAAATCAAATTTTTCAGATCGAAAACTATTGTAACATTTTGGGCTGGTTTTGGGCTGACGATTGGAACCACCCTCGAGTTTTGGGCTGATATCAAACCGAAGTTATTCAACTTTTAAGCAAAAAAACCATGTCGTTTAGCTGTTTTCGTAACTATATCAAATTCTTCCGATCCTTAACTTATTGTATCATTTTGGGCTGGTTTTGGGCTGACGATTGGAACCAACCTCGCGTTCTGGGCTGATGTCAAACCGAAGTTATTCAACTTTTAAGCAAAAAACCATGTCGTTTTCACTATTTCAATATTGATAACGGCCCCAACTTTTGAACTGTTTTCGTGATGTGACTCGTATATAAGTTAAAAATCATTTCATGTAGAATTTCTTTATTCACATAAAACGGAACATTATGACTCTTACAATCGGAATTTCTACGATTGAAAAATGAAAATCATAAAAATTGGATGCAAATTTACGCATCGATGTCAAAATCTCTATCGTATTACTTCACCAACGTGGGTCTGAAGACAGGTGGTCTAGGCAACACATCGATGTTGGATTAGAAAAGCTGTTAAGCTGTTGGTAGAGTTTATTAATTATTGCGGAACAACAGCGTCAACTCACAGGAGTGAATGTGAAAGCGTAATTTTGAATGGAAAATATATTTCTGTGAATGCTTGCACATTCACAAAAACGGATTGTGAATTTGAAATAAATTGGTGGATATTTTTTTGCTCCAATATATATTTATATATATATATATATATATTGCTCCAATTCACTGAGATTGAATGTGTATTTTAAGTAAAGCTTGCAAATTCACTGAGACGGAATGTGCATTGAAAATAATGCTTCCATATTCCTTGAAACTGATTGCGCATTCGAAATAACGCTTGCACTTTCAATGAAATGGAATGTGCATTCGAAATAAAGCTTGCACATTCATTGAGACGGAATGTGCATTCGAAATAAAGGTTGTACATACACTGAGACGGAATGTGCATTAGAAATAACGCTTGCACATTCCATTTCAATGAAAGTGCAAGCGCTATTTCGAATGCAAATTCCATTTCAGTTGATGTGCAAGCGTTATTTCGAATGCACAATCAATTTCAAGTAATGTGCAAGCGTTATTTCGAATGCACATTCCATTTCAGTTGATGTGCAAGCGATATTTTGAATGCACAATCAATTTCAAGTAATGTACAAGCTTTATTTCAAATGCACATTCCATTTCAGTTGATGTGCAAGCGTTATTTCGAATGCACATTCCATTTCAATGAAAGTGCAAGCGTCATTTCGAATGCACAATCAATTTCAAGTAATGTGCAAGCTTTATTTCAAATGCACATTCCATTTCAGTTGATGTGCAAGCGTTATTTCGATTGCACATTCCATTTCAATGAAAGTGCAAGCGTTATTTCGAATGCAAATTCCATTTCAGTTGATGTGCAAGCGTTATTTCGAATGCACAATCAATTTCAAGTAATGTGCAAGCGCTATTTCGAATGCACATTCCATTTCAATTGATGTGCAAGCGATATTTCGAATGCACATTCCATTTCAATGAAAGTGCAAGCGTTATTATGAAGGCACAATCAGTTTTAAGTAATTTGCAAGCTTTATTTCGAATGCACATTCCATTTCAGTTGATGTGCAAGCGTTATTTCGAATGCACAATCAATTTCAAATAATGTGCAAGCTTTATTTCAAATGCACATTCCATTTCAGTTGATGTGCAAGCGTTATTTCGAATGCACATTCCATTTCAATGAAAGTGCAAGCGTTATTTCGGATGCACAATCAATTTCAAGTAATGTGCAAGCTTTATTTCAAATGCACATTCCATTTCAGTTGATGTGCAAGCGTTATTTCGATTGCACATTCCATTTCAATGAAAGTGCAAGCGTTATTTCGAATGCAAATTCCATTTCAGTTGATGTGCAAGCGTTATTTCGAATGCACAATCAATTTCAAGTAATGTGCAAGCGCTATTTCGAATGCACATTCCATTTCAATTGATGTGCAAGCGATATTTCGAATGCACATTCCATTTCAATAAAAGTGCAAGCGTTATTTTGAAGGCACAATCAGTTTTAAGTAATTTGCAAGCTTTATTTCGAATGCACATTCCATTTCAGTTGATGTGCAAGCGTTATTTCGATTACACATTCCATTTCAATGAAAGTGCAAGCGTTATTTCGAATGCACAATCAATTTCAAATAATGTGCAAGCTTTATTTCAAATGCACGTTCCATTTCAGTTGATGTGCATGTGCAAGCGTATTTCGAATGCACATTCCATTTCAATGAAAGTGCAAGCGTTATTTCGAATGCACATTCCATTTCAGTTAATGTGCAAGCGTTATTTCGAATGCACATTCCATTTTAATGAAAGTGCAAGCGTTATTTCGAATGCACATTCCATTTTAATGAAAGTGCAAGCGTTACTTTGAATGCTGTAATAAGGACATGTTGGTCCTTAATACTAATTTAAAATTAGAAGTTATTTTATATTGAATATTTATTTAATTTCACTTAGATGTTTACATGTTGAATTATAAACTGATATTATTAGACTGACTGTCTTATACTGACTGACTTATAATTACTTAGAGCACTATTATATATATTAGTGGATAGACGCTAAGCGTGAGAATGATGTACGTGGAATGTTTGTGTGGGAATGCATTATAACTTGAATACTAGGAATATGAAATAAGAGTAATATTGGATAGTAGGATTGAATCATAGACATAACAATAATTGTAATAGGAATAATATTAGAATGGAATGTTATGAGAATGGAATGTGATGTGAATATAATTATAATAAATTCACACTACATTCACAACTTAGAAAATTTGAAGTATATACTGAAAATTTAAGGATACTGATATTAGGATAAAAGGTTAAGGATAAGGTAAGGTAAGATAAGGTAAAGTAAAATTAAAATTTTCCGAGTGTAGAAAGTAATGGCCGTCGCCTTTGCTTTCTTCAGAGGGAAGTTGTGGCCGTCGCCTTTCCTTCCCCTTTTAATTTAGAAGAATTGAAAATTATTTTAGAAAATGGATAAGGATTGGTTGGATAAGATAAGGAATGGGTAGGTTCATGAAAAAAAATTAGTTAAAAGTTACAAAATTAAAATATTAAAACTAAGTTGAATAATTATTGAATATGTTACTGCTATATAAAAATTTTACTTGATTTCAATAAATGTCATATTAAAATTAAATAATTAATTTTATTTTTGTAATTAATAAAATTGTAAAGAGGATTTCGTCAAACTTCATCATGTATTTTTACAATTTAAAATAACTATCCGTTAATTGCTATTATTGAAACCTTCAATAGGCAGAAGATAACACTTAGCTACGGTTAAAATTTTCGGGTGTTAGATATTAAATTTACATTCAGCGTATTGAAGAAATCAAAAAAAAAAAAAATTATTAGAATTGTCAAAGATGTTGAATAAATCAAATTGATATATTTGATTAGAAAATTTTCATTGTTACTATATTTGTACGTCCAATTAAGGAAATAACACTCAAATATGAAAAATAAGTTTAAATTATAATTCAATGAGTTTACTGCAATGATATTTTTGGTACCTCAGCAAGGAGATAATACTTAGTTGCAGCGTGTCAGAATAATTATGATTATTACTTTATTGAAAATTTTTTCGCAACTTGTAAGTTGGTTGGGGCGGTGACAGTGCCCTACTGCGACCACTTTATGTCTTCATAAATAATGACACTCAATTCAACTAATTTTGTGGCACGAGAATTTATTGCAACGTTACGTCCGGGTTACACTTTAGACCTTTTACCTTATGCACTACATGAACACTTAATTAACTTATTTTGGGTTGGTTAAATCTTTTATATACCAAGTGTACGCGCGCGAACCGTGTACACAGACCGAATTACAGACTCGAGAATCTAGCTCTTGTGTTCCGCGGACCGCGACGGGTTTTTGATGCAGTTTTCTAACTGATCGCACCGGCTTACCACTTTCGACTATATTCTCTACATCATATTGATACTGGGGCCACAAGCATCAGCCTGTGCCCCACCACACCCGTGCGACACACTAGGAAACATATGTTATGAGGAAGTCATTTCATGACCTACTCTCATAACATAGCGAAATAGCACGTGCTATTCAAAATATTTGGTAACAGTTCCACAATATCATAACTGAGCATTTTGCATGTTATTATTTTTCAACCTGCATTTACTCATTGTTATGTATTGTGCAACAGTATCGCATTTCATGTTCCATTTTGCTTGTTTAGCATTCCTCGATAAGTTATTCAACTTCTTATCGAGGTTGCCTGTTCGCGAGTTTTGTGTGCCCGCGTGGGTATAATGGAATTGATACTCGAGTTGGGTATTGGGTATGGGATACGACAGACGGTCGTTCCCAAAAGTAGATTATTTCCTGAAGGGAAATAATCGTATAGTCGCTGCAGTTCTCGGTTGGGATACGACAATTTTATAGATTAGCTTTTGCATTATGCGTCTGATTAAGGAAATATTTTGCAGCTATTTTGCATTATACGTCCGATTAAGGAAATATTTTGCAGCTATGTCAGTTGACAATTCAAATATATAATTTTCTAAAAGATTAATTATGAATTATTTAATTTTGATTAAATTGTTATTTATTTAAAATTAATTTGCCGTTAGTGCTTTATTTGATACTTCCAATTTAAGGATAAGTTGGAAATAATGCTTAGCAACGGTTTTTAATTTTAAAAATATTTCATTCATAAAACAAATTATCAAATAATAAAATTAAGGTTATGAAATTGTTTAATTAAAAAATAGAAAATTTTCATTCAATAAACTTTCATAAGAAATGTTTGTTCCATATGTAACAAGAAATTGTTAATAAATCGTATAAAATTGTAGGAATTAAAAGTAATAAAGAAAACCTTGAAAGAATTAAAAAAATAGTCCGTATTACTGTTACTGGTATCTTTCAAATGTATTGAAAAATAATGCTCAGATGCGGAATATTGGTGACTTTAAATTGCATATTGCAAAGTGGCATAATGATTTATTAACAACACAAGATCGAAATTTGACCTTAATTGTTATTGTAATGTCAACCTAATTACAAATTCATTTTAGCCTCTCATATCAAAACAACAACGCAGTAATAAAGCCAAAAAAAAATTTTTTTTAAAAAAATAAATTATCTCAGCTGTAAAGGGCTCGTTATATCGTAACCGAGTTGTAAAGGTACTCGTCACATAATATTTCACTTGATTGTAAAGTTAATAATATAGAAATCAAGCATCTACAAATGGTTGAAGTTCAGGTAATTTTCCCCTATGAAAATATTAATTATCATTTGAAAATGTGCGCTCATTCCAATTGCAATAATTGTTAACAATGTGATAATTCAAATAATCATGAAAGGGTAGTGATCGTACTGCGTAATGGCATATAAAAAATAAAGAAATATATATTCTTTCTTTATCTTAAGCGCGCGCGAATACCTTGATTCTTGATCATGGTAAAATAATTGTGCCACTAAATGCCATTTATTGCCTTAAAATGTATGGATCCATAATAATAAAATTTGTTTCTGCTGTTTTGAGAGAATCTTTAGATATTTTTCCAAAATTTAGTATTTATGCAGAATTTACAAATTAGGAATATCAGTTTAACCATAATATATAAGTCAAAATTAAACAAAGAATAATTGTTAATTGGAAAAAAAAATTCTAAAGTGTGTTGCTTGTCACTCAATTTATAAACGTAAGATAGACGTTTAAGGTTTAATAAAAGGTTTTCTAAAGTTTCCACGAACATTTCTATTGAATGAACATTTGTAATATATGTTAAAATATGAAACTAGTATAAAACAATAATGTCAATAATATATTTGTTTGATTGATCAAGTAAAATATTAGATCAAAATGAAATTCTTAAAATATAGATTGATTATAAAATGTATAGGTTAATGTTTATTTATACACAGTACTCAAGGAGAAATTTAGGAGCGCCTCTTTTGCTTATGTCCCAAACGAGGTTCCAAATTGAGACCATTCAAATAGTTCGCACCCTTTTTTGGGGGGAGAGGGGTTTGAGAAAAGCGTACGCTCCATAAAATTGTAATTTTTTCCATGTATTTTTGCTTGCAAGAGGGGAAGGGGGAAGGGCTAAAATCCGTCTTTTTTGGCGTACGCACTATTTGAATGGCCCATTTACAAATCAATTTTATAATCATTTGTTTAATTGTAACGTTATCATTTTGTTTAATAGGATTCATAACATTTCATGAACATATTTTCAATTTAAATTGAGAGTTTGATACGTTAACGTCTTATTATAAGAGTAGCATTTGTTGATTTAACTCGTGAACATCTTAATTATGCAACCATCTTTTATTTTAGTGCTCAAAAATGGATAACAGAAATAGAAAGAGGCTGGAAATATTAATCAAACCGAATAAAATTCACATTTATTATGTATTTCACACGTTATTTACCTCAAATAAACAGTATGCTACTTAGAGCAATTGAAAGGTAAACATTTAAATTTTAAACAAAATTGTCCCAGAGACTGCGGTGAAAATCTTTAGTTGATTAATTTGCATCTTTTGTAAAATCATCTTACAGACTACAAACTATTTTAAGATATCTCCAATTATAGTGCTAAGTTATCTTTTCCGCTAAAGTTATTTATGCTTGTCGCGCAGAAAAACAAACTCTTCGTTTACTCACTGCTTAGCGCCCGTTTAGAAAAATGACTGAACTACGTTCATTTTTGTCTCCGTTTACTTGACAGATTTCCCTTAGAAAGTTTAATTCCATACCGAAGAAGTTTCTTATATATAATACGGTCGTGTGCTTATAAATTTACTTGTTATCAAGTTTCAGCTGTTTTCAAGGTTTTCCATACAAACAATACACTGAAAAAAGAGATAATGTCGATAATGTTGAAAACAGCATAACAAGTAAATTTGAAAGCACATGTTTGTATCTCGCATGTATTTGCAATGAAGTTTAAATAAAAAGATTATTCTCACACAAAACAATTTTAGGCTTACCCAAGGGTTTACCTTAAAGCGCGTTATTAGAAAATTCAATTTCTGCATGATAAGCTTTATCCTATCGATAACATAACAATGAACTGGAATTATATCAGTTTTAAACGGAAAATCTCAAATCGAAGAAGGAAATGTTTTTACAGCATCTCATTATAATTCGGTCTCTAAGGAAATTATCCAAAGACAACATTTAAATGTTCCAATAACAACTCAAATGTTACAAAACGAAGTGTTTTTGTTACAATGTTTATTGGTTTATTGGTCCAAAAAATATTCTTTTTGTTCCAATATTGAACACGGGATTTTCCAATAAATAATACAAATGTTCCAATATAAATTCAAACGTTCCACAACGTTATCCGTTTTGTTCCACAAAAAATTTGGTTTGTTCCAATGTGGAAAACTGAAAGTTCCAATGAAAAATAAAAGTTCTCAATCCTCATTCGTTTCGTTCCACACTAAAATATTTTTGCTCAAATGAAAAACCTTGGGTGGTCCAATTTGAAATTCCAATGTTCCAATACAAAATTATTGGAATTATGAAAATTAATTAAACGTTTCTCGAAATTGTTCCATAATAAAATGGTCAAATGGGAAAAAATTTGAAAAGCATGCAGCACATGCAGCAAATAATATTAATTTGGATGACAAGGGATGAAAGTAAGAAAATTCAAACCCGTGTGAAGTTTGCAGCCCGAACCGAAGGTGAGGTCGGCAATCACACGGTTTGAATTTTCTTACTTTTGCCCCGAGTTATCCATACTATTTTTTATCACAGAGACAGCGGAATGTTTGTACTTTAGCCACGAGAAAACACTGATGCATTCTGAATATAGTATTTTTCACGAAAATGATTGGGGTTGAACGCACAAAAATGCAATAATTCCCATTTACGAACAACATCACTGAATAACACTGTTGTCACTTGGCAAGGACTTAAATTATTTGAATTAAGTCAATACAACACAACATTATTCCCATCATCGTTTCCATTATACCATAAAAAAATATTTGCTTAACAGCCAATAAAATATATGAATCCGTCAATAAAAACACAGCAAACAATAACTTGACAAAATAACAACAAACTTACTTTGACGCCATATTTCATGGTTAACATTGATTCCCTTTACGACGTCGTGTTAAGTAAATCAGAAAAAATTTGTTAGGAAGTGATTATAAATGCTCTAATATTATTAAACCAGAAACAACCGCTGGTTAATATGTAGCGCTCAAAATCAAAACCACTTCTGTGATGGCAACCTTCTTTCTGTCAAGTGAACAAATGTTAGTAGTTCATTGACGCAAAGAGGGACGAAAGTTGTTCATTTGTAATATTTTCGTTCTCTTGGCTTCCTTCTTTTACTTTCGCCCCGTGGGATGCATTTTTCTACTTTCGTCCCTGATTTGAGGAGCGAAAGAACAAACTTTCGCTGCCTCTGTGATAAAAAAATTCTTAGATATATTTAGCGCAGTGAGTTCCAATGATAAGACGAAAATTATTTTTAATCTTAAGGACGAGAGTTTTTCACAGGGTAAGAAAAATGAGGGACACGAGCAATACTCCATCGTTGAGAGACCGTTTCAAAGCAGGTAATATTTATCCTTTTTGCCTGACAAAGGGCTGAAAAATCGCTTTCCAAAATCTTGGATATTTCATAGAACGAATGTCCGAAATTTTTTGATAAAATGTCCAAAATTGTCCGAAATTTTTTCAGATGAGATGTTCAAAATGTCCGAATTTTGGACATGGCGAAAAGTAGTGGGAGGCCTGTAATTAGCTTTTCCCGACATTTTATTCTGTATAACTTTGCCTTTGAAAGTAAACCACTGTATAGCACAGTTAAGCAAATATTGACTAAAAACCACCTGCTATCATATATGGCCGAGAAACTGAATTTCGTACATTCAGTGGATCACAGTGCCCAAAGCACTGAGTCGATTTACACAAAAAAAAGTTCCCAGTTTTGTGAGATCAAATATGCTTTCATTTGACACCACAATGAACAATTTCCGTGCTGAGCAACGTGCTGAAATATTTGCGAAAAAATTTCACCCACCCTCAAAAATCCACGTTTTTGAACACTTTCTCGACCATATCTCCAGAACTACCTGACCGATTTCGCTCATCTTCGAACGCGAATCATGGGACATATGTACCTTTCAGGGGAAAAGAGTTTAGGGTGATCGGTTGAGCCGTTTAGGAAAAAAGGTGTAGACGGACGGACGACCAAACATTTTTTTTTGCTGATTCGTCATCTCTAGACAAGGCTGCCACGCTTTTACGAAATAGCGCAAAATTTCGCTATCGCTATCGCTATTCGCTATAGCGATAGCGATAGCGTTTCCATTTGTCGAATAGCGACAGCGATAGCGACTTTTTCGTTAGTTTCACGCTATCGCTATTTTTCATATGTTGAATATTACAAATTTCTTCGTTCTGCTATGGAAAAATCATTAGGAAACATTCCCGGAAGACACTACCTGCGTGTTTATAAGCAAAGGTATATTGCTTATATCAAAATGAGACCTTTCGAAGGTCCTCATCTGTCTCATTAATTGATTTCCACAGTGAGCATTCTCTATTTTAAGTGAACACTTAATCACCAAAGAACTTGAAATGAGACCACTCAACAGTCCTCATCGGTCTCAGTAATAGTTTTTTAAATTAAAATATAAAAATATGAGAAGAAAAGAGGTGACCTCAAAAGGTTCAACACTTTCAATGCATCGAAATTATCTAAAATGAGAAGTCCTCAACGTGTACTTTAACTGAACTTAGTTTTTTAATGGATCAAAATAAGGATTTAGACCAGGAAATACATAAACTTGAGACCAATGCGAGGTCTTTTTTTAGTTTCATTTGAGACTTTTTTCTTACTTGGGTGGTGTTAAGCTTAATTATTCTAAAATATGTAGTTGGTTTATACGAACCTCGACACGTTGTTTTTATTTCTATATTTCAACTTATTATATTATTTAAACCAAACATCCATCTTAACAAAGTGTAACATCGAGTCCTAAGTCAATAAAATGAAGTATTTTGATTCAGGTACCTTGGCTCAACATACAATAGCGAAATAGCGCGAATTTCGCTATCGCTATCGCTATTTCGCTATAGCGATAGCGACGCTATCGCTATTGAATTTTGAATAGCGATAGCGATAGCGACGCTATTTTTTTTCAATAGCGTGGCAGCCTTGTCTCTAGATGATAATAAATGTATCCCCCTAACTCCAGCCTCGATCTACCCCATATTGCAAGAAAATTGTTTGCAGTAAACGTATAGGACCGTTCTACTTCGTACGGGTCCAACAATTTCGAGAAACGTTTAGAAAGTGAAATTTTGTAATGGAACATTTCAATTTTATTTTGGAACACCAAAGAGTTTTTATTTGAACAAAAACATTTTAGTGTGGAACGAAACGAATAAAGTTTTAGAACTTTTATTTTTTTATTGGAACATTCATATTTCCACATTGTGACAAACCAACTTTGTTGTGGAACGAAACGGAAAACGTTGTGGAACGTTTGAATTTTTATTGTAAGATTTGTATTATTTATTGAAAAATCTCGTGTTCAATATTGGAACAAAAAAAAAATTTTTTGTAACGAAAGTCTTATTTTTCTTAACCAAATAATATATCCCATTATCCAAACGATTGCAGAGAACGTCTTCACATTATCTATGTATTGAACGATAATCTCAATTCCGGATTCCAGAGGTTGAGAAAATATCTTCAAACTATCTCAGTACTAAATGATAAACTCGGTCTCAGACGAAATTGCCCAAGCGATCGCACAGAACGTCTACATATTATCTCCATAGTAAATAAACTTAATTTCGTAAAAAATTAGTATCTCTGTGCTTAACAATAAACTTAATCCCGAATAAAGTTACAGGATTCAGGAAATATCTTCGCGTTATCTTAGTACTAAATGATAATCTCGGCCTTGAACGAAATTGGAGAGAAAGAGTTCACATTATTTTCGCACTAAATGATAAACTTTATCTCCGGATAGAATTATCGTCGAGGTTCAGGAAGCATCTTCACATTATGTCATTAATAATAATAATAATAATCTGCCTTAACAACCCATGAAGGGTTAGGGGCTAGATCATTATTTACTAGTTTCGCTACTTTTTGTGGTTCTACTATTTGAGATCCTTTCATTACCGGAAAGTTTTTACTGTGCCAGTGGTAAGCTG
>CM055406.1:88930240-88941327 GCA_029228625.1 Pseudolycoriella hygida
GGATGTACAAAATGTGAAACTCTTTTAACTTAGGATGCAATCGATGACCAATTAAAAATTAAAGAGAAATTCACTTTTCTTTCCACACGCGTGAACAATTTTGTTGCGTAGGTGGCGGATACAATAAGCGAACTGACTAAAGAATCGAAGATTCCTTGGTCGTACTTCTATTTATTCAGTTGCGAATTGGCGCGAAGTACTTATTCGAAGTTCTCGAATAAACTGAACGAACGAGTTTGTAGTAGATTATAGCGTGGTCCTTAAAACTAAAACTTATGTTCTAAATTATTATAATTATTACATTTGTTTCTAATAACTAAAACATTCGACTTCTTTAACTTGCCCAGCTTGCACCCTTGAAAAAATGCATTCTTCATTAGGGTGAAATCACTACCTGTATCTAGGACGGCTGTTGTTCCATGTCCGTTAATCGCTACGGGGAACCGCATTCGTGACCTCTCCGATCCCTCCAAACACAACGACTCCTTTTCTTGCCGACCATTTCCTGACTTCTTTGGTTGTCGGCAATCTCTAGCTACGTGGCCAAAGCAGTCGCAGTTGTAACATTTGTGTCCCTTTGTCTTGTCTGGGCAATTTTCGGTCTCTCTTTCTCTTTCAATTCCTCGTAATTTTTGGCATCATATATCGACGGTTTATATGGGTATGCCATGCCGGCACTCCATCTGCTACATATCGTATGATTGCGGCTTCATCAACTACTCCTTTCCCAACTTTCACCATATAACACATGTATTCAATGTATGACTCGTCCTCCTTCTTTCGGCGAGCTTCCAGAATTCGGTGTACATCCACTGACGATGCTTTTGCCTTGAACTCACGCTGCATCCACTCCTTAAAGTCCTCATAGGATACTATATCATCTGCATTCTCTAGCAATCCCAATGCGTCCTTCTTCATCAATCGTCGAGCGTATACCACCTGTTGTACGTCGTTCCACTTGTACGTCGTTCCACTTGTACGTCGTCGCCACTTTCTCGTACTGCGAGAGCCATTTGTTGACATCCTCGTGTGCTTTGCCATAAAATTTCACTAGGCCCTCCTCTACATCTTTAAATGTGACTGCCATCGTCTCGTCGTTTAATTCACCGTCGCTTGTTTTATGGTTGCTATTCCCGTCGTCGTTACTTCCACCACTGTTATTCTCAGCGTTGTCGTCAGAGCCTTCGTCTTCAGAGTCTTCACCTTTATTCGTCTTTTCACCGGTTTTGTTAGAACGCTCGTCTTTATCGTTCTCACCGTTATTCGTCTTTTCACCGTTTTTGTTAGAACGCTCGTCTTTAGCGTTCTCACCGTTATTCGTCTTTTCACCGTTTTTATTAGAACTCTCGTCTTTAGCGTTCTCACCGTTATCCGTCTTTCCACCGTTTTTATTAGAACTCTCGTCTTTAGCGTCACCGATGAATACGTCGTCGTCCCCGTCGCTGTTTGTCTCCTGTTTATCCGCCGTAGTCAATCGTGCTACCAAATCACCTTTCAACCTATAAGAAGTTGTCAATCCTCGTTGTCTGCAGATATCTTGTAAATCCGATATTTTAAACTCGTCGTAGTTCATTTACTCTTATTATTTTCTCCGCTAACCAGACTACACCAGCTATGAGTCCTGTTGCTGTCAAACCCGCTAGTCCGAATAATAATAGAGATTTCACAACTATTCTATCTAACTCCGTGTGGCTTGCTTCAAGTTCCATCTAAAATTCGTTTTTCCTTTTTGGCTTGGCTTCGCTTACTCAGCTTGGCTTCACTGAATTTCAACAAAATTTGCCACACACGTAACGCACATTAAGATATCGAATGTCACAACTTGTCTCTTCATTTATTCACAACATCTGTTTTTTTTTTCTACAAACACTGAAATAACTTTTGCATCTAACTTTCTTTTTATGTCTTCTATAGGTTTTTTAAACTTTTTTTTTTCTTTATTGTGTCTTTTGTTGAGCCCCCATATGGAGTTAAAAGAACTGTCTCACCAAAATAAAAGATATTCGTTCCGAGTATGCGACTTTATTCGATAAGAGTTGTCTTAAAACTAAACTTCAAATTCAAATTCAAATTTATTCCATAATATAAAAATCATAACAATCATTACAAAAGATAACAAAAAAAAAAAAAAAAAATCATAGTAAAATCAAGGTAAGTAACAAGTTATCTTAATATAATAAAAGTAAATCAAAAAGTTCCACTTTGGAATGACCAATTCAAAGGAACAGAAAAATCAAGGAAATCAGTAACAAAAATCAATAACAAAAATCAGAGTAATAAAAAAAAAGAAAGAGAAAAATTTGTTCAGATTGAAATTATATGACAGCAAGAAGATTCAAGAATCAATAGAAACTAGTATAGCGAAGAGCATAGCAGAAAAATACCTAGGAAATCTATGTTTATAAAACAGGATAAGCTTAAAGCAAAACGCAAAAATTCATGACGTTCACATGTTATGATGGTGCGTACTGAACCGAAACGGACGAGTAGTGAATCAAGACCCATTTACCCTTTACTGTAGTTTAGCGATAAATAAGATTTCAAATGACAACAAAATTGTAGTAGTGAATGAGATTCTCGGATTGGTCTGGGAAGCTTGTTATACAGGACAGGTCCAGAGAAGGAGATACTTCTCCGTTTAATCAATGTCAAGGAGAGTGGAACACGTAACAATTTTGCGGAAGAGGTTGGGTATCTATGAGCTGGCTTTTGGAAAGCAATGTTGTGGTGACAGAGATTGTGGATACAGGAGTATACAAATTTACAAACAGAGTACTGGTACATACCTTTAACCCTAAGGACTTTAGGGTAATATTTGCTGAAAAGTAGCTCCGAAGAGAATCTTATTGGGAGCTTGTGAGACAATTTTAATGCAATCCTCTGCGATCTCTCAATTTTGCTAATCAGGGTTTTGTTGGCGCCACCCCATACACCAACACAGTATGCCAATCTTGAGTGTACAAGCGAAAAGTAGAGCATACGTAAGATTTTTACGGGTAGGAATGCGCTCAACCTCTTAATGATCCCAACATGTCCAGAAATCTTATTACATAATTCTGTAATATGACTATTCCAGTTGAGGTTGCAGTCCAACATGACTCCCAAGCACTTAACAGAAGTAACAGATTTCAACTTAATACCACCAAGAACAATATCAGTCACCTTTTCGAGCTTTTTACGTGCTGATTTAAAGTGAACTAGTTTACACTTTTCAATGTTCAAGGTCAATTTGTTCGATCTGAAATATTCAGAAATCACGTTAAGATCACTATTGATCTGTTTAACATTTGAGGTAATACAGAACGATGATGTAAATAAACTAGTGTCATCTGCAAAAAGGTAAGGTTTCGACATAATGGGAAGCTTATATAAATCATTTATAAATATTAAGAACAACAAGGGCCCGAGGACACTTCCTTGTGGAACTCCAAATGACACCGCAAGTTTAGGGCTATCAAATCCATTAGCAGATACATATTGAAATCTGTTACCCAGATAGCTGACAAACAGCTCATTGGCAATTCCTCTTATGCCAGCACATTCAAGTTTCATCAGGAGTAACTTGTGGTCGACTGTGTCAAAAGCCTTAGCTAGATCCAAAAAAAGGCCTGTTACAACCTTTCCCTTATCAATCTCATCACTCAGATGATCAATCAGCTCAAACAGAGCAGTGTGGGTACCACACTTAGACCGAAAGCCATATTGACGAGGATAAAAAAAGTGCTGCGACTGTAAAAAGGTGAGTACTCTACAAAATATCAACTTCTCAAATACCTTATTTAGGACTGGTAAAATCGAAATTGGCCTATAATTTGAAATTTCTGTTGACTTACCAGATTTGTAAATCGGGGTAATCTTAGCTATTTTCAATAAATCTGGATATTTCCCAGTCGAAACACATAGGTTGTAGATATCACAAATAAATGGGACTATGCTGGTAGCACAGCTTTTAATTGTAACAACACTCATATCATCAGACCCTGGAGCTTTGTTATTGTCCATTGCCGCTATGATTGAGTAAATTTCGATTGCAGAAGTTGAATTCAAAAATATGGAGTTTGGACAGCGATCAACTGATATCGAATCATTGAGGTCGTCATTCAAGGATGGTTTAATAGCGTTAGCCAAATTCTCTCCAACCTTTGCGTAGTATTCATTGAAAGCCATAGATACCCCTGAATCTTGAACCGGCATACCATCTGGTGTTTTTATATTGAAAGCATTTCTCTTTCCTTTGCGCTTACCCAGCAGAGACCCAATATTCCGCCAAGTTTGTTTGGGATTGTTACAATTTTTAAAGAGACTTTCATAATAATCTAATTTGTACTGGGCTTGCAGGCGTGAAATCGAAACTTACAATTTTTGAAACCTCATAATAAACCTTAACAATTTTTATGGTATTTGTAAACATTGCAGCATTGACATACAAAAATGCGGAAGGTTGGTTTACTTTTTCTTTACGTAATAATAACATTCGTTGTGAACTGAAAACCCAACATACATTCTACATTTAGGCCAACCCACACTTGTGAGACGCGCTTATTATGAAGTTGAGGCAGGGGAAAGATACTAATGTGGGATTTTCTTACATCCGACATTTCGGTATCAGAAAACCCCTGCCTTTCTTTTCTCATAACGTTATAATGTTTTGTTTTCGTTTAGCATAAATTTACAAAGGATATGATCACGGAATACAAACGTATTTTCATGAATTTTAGTTGTATTATCTTGGGACGAAGTCGCGTCCGCGGATTCGTTACACCTCGCCTCTGATCCTTCGGCAGTTGATGCATTGCCCGTACTCGTTCTTTAGCATACGTTTTCCTTGAATGATCCAGTATTGCTTTTGGAGTAAATTTTTCATGAGTGTTGGGCCTCCATGATGTGTGTCGAGATGCATTTGATGAATTATGATTTTCGTCAAATGGTGTCTCTCTGGAAGTATTACTGGATGCCTGGTGTCGTATGGGAGTTCTGCGTTGATTAATCTGCCTCCTACCCTTATTAATACGTTTTTGTCCATGAACACATTTAAGGATATTAGTTTGCTGCGTGTACTAACCGGTAGTTTCTTGGATAAACATGTTACTTCGTCCGTGAACACCTCGTGCTGACAGCTCCTTATTAATCTGGTGGCTGCCTCTTTCAATTCGCGTACCGTCAGTGGTCCTGCTTGTTTCTTTGACATCCGTAGACAGTATGCCGTTATCCTTTTTAGTTTGTTCCAGGACGAGAACTTTTATATGATGCTTTGCACCGATATGAGCGTGCAGTTTACTGACAGCACTTTTCGTTGTTCCAAATCGTGTTCCAATACTTCAGCTGTGGGCCATTCGGATCTTTCTTTTGCTAACCATGCTGGACCTGTCCACCAAAACGGATGATTTACCAGTTCCAACGGCATTAATCCTCTCGATGCACAGTCGGCTGGATTTTGTTCTGTCGGTACGTAGTCCCACTTCGTGAGGGTATGCGCCTGAATCTCTGCTACCCTGTTGGCCACGAACGTTTTCCACTTGACTGGATCTCCTTGTATCCATCCGAGCGTGATCATAGAATCGGTCCACATGTACGGTTCCACTTCCTCCGGCTGCATTGACTTCTTAATGGCTTGTATTAACTCTGCCACCAAGACGGCACCGCATAATTCCAATCTTGGCAATGTTAATTTGGTTTTAATCGGCGCTACTCTTGTTTTCGCTGCTACTAACTGGCATTGTACTGTGGACTGGCGCTTCACTCGGGCGTAAACCACTGCGCTGTATGCCTTTTCTGACGCATCACTGAAAACGTGTAGCGAGATTTCACAACCAGGTTCGAATCCAATCCAGCGATTTATGGATATTTTCTCGATGCTTTTCAATTCCTTTCGGAATTGTTTCCATTTTTCTGCTATGTGCTGGGGGATCTGCTCGTCCCACCCAATTTTTGATAGCCATACCTCTTGCATCATCAGCTTCGCATTTATGGTTATTGGTGCCAGCCACCCCAAGGGATCAAATAATTTTGACGATTCTGCTGCTATCTAATTCACTTTAAAAAGAAACTTGTCGGTTTGTGGATTCCACGACAATCCCAGTGCTTTGGAGACTTCGTTTTCGCCAAATTATTGTAATGATTTTACGGTTGCTTCTGGATCGACTGCGGCCGTCACGGTGCCGCAGTTTGACGACCATTTCCGTAGCTGTAGCTGGTGATTTCCCATAATTGTGGTCACTTCTTTTAATTGTGGTCACTTCTTTGAATTGTGGTCACTTCTTTTATACATTGGACCGCCTCCTCTGCTTCGTGGTTTCCACTGATGAGATCGTCTACGTAGAGATGATTTTCGACTACTGATGCTGCTGCCGGGTGGACCTCTCTGTTTTCGTTGGCGATTATGTTGAGAGTGCTGCTGCCGTTCCGAACGTTGTTGTCGTTAATTGGTACTCTCTCAATTGCTCCGTGGGTGCGTCTCTCCAAATTACGGTGTGGTATTTTTGATCGTTCGCGTCTAATTTTATCTTCCGGTACATTTTTTCAACGTCTGATTTATACACCACCTTGAATATGCGCCAATTTACGAGGATCTCCGTTAAATCTCGCTGTTGTTTCGCTTCGATGTGCATGCATTCGTTTAACGACCACCCACTTGAGGTTTTAGCTGACGCGTCGAAGACCACTCTCAGTTTGGTCGTGAGGTGATCGGGTTTGAGCACTGCGTGATGAGAGATGTAATATAGTTTATTTTCCTGTGGCTCGTTGGTCACCTCTCGCATGTGCACAGCTCCAAATATTCATTTATTACTTTCCTATAGTCTTCTCCGAACTTCTTGTCTCTCCCCAATTTTCGCTCGATCTGAAGAAATCTAGCAATGGCCTGCCCTTTGGATTCACCTTACCTCGAGGGTCCTTCTGGCTCCCTTTTAAAGGGCACGCTTACGATCCATTGTCCATTTTCATGCTTCCGAATGGTGTTGTCGAACCATTCTTGACATTCTCGTTCCTCTCTCGTCATTGCTCGTTGCGGGTGAAGCTCTTCGATTTCCCAAAATGTCGACAGGTCCCTTTGCACTTCATTGATGTGAGTGACAAAACATTTTGTCTCCTTGGCTGGGTAGGATTGGTCTATTTTGCCCTGCATGATCCATCCTAGATGGGTCTCCTGCGCCATCGGCTGCCCTATTGACCTCTTGATCATTCCTGGCTTTAAGATATCGGTGATGGCGTCCATACCGAATAGGGCGTCGATTTGACCACAACGGTGAAAACGAGGATCTGCCCATAGCAATTTTTTAATGTGGCTCCAGGAATTCGTGTTCAGGTTATGCCCAGGCAGCATCTGCGTTAGCGATGTAAGTATGTAGAAGTCCAGGTTGAGTGTGAAGTCTGATGCAAATCTCGGTTGGATTTTTAAGTGGACCTTTTTTAGCGGCTCGCTGTGTTGTCTCACTAGTCCTTGAACCCATCTGTCACTCCTCGTCGTCTTTACATTAAGTCGCCTTGCTGCTTCTGAGGTGATCAGACATCCTTGTGATTCGAAATCGATCAACACTTGTAGGGATACGTACTGCCCATTCAGGTCCCTTGTACGTATTACTGCCGTCGCTAGTAGTACCTGGTACGGGTTTTTCCCGAATGTTCCGTGTGCTACGGTCAGCTGTCTCTCGGTTGGTTCGTGCAGCCACGTACTGCGTGCTTTGTTGCATTTCTTGCAACTCCTGTCGCACTTATGTTGCGAGTCGTAAGGCTTTATGCACTTTTTACACAATTTTTGTTGCTTAACCAGCACTGACCTTTCTTGCGGGGTCATTGCTCTCCATTTTTGACATTTGAACAGGCGATGTGATTCCTTGCATATGAGGCATTCTGATTCGATCGTTGCTTGGAATGCCTTTATTGGTTTCGGTGCTCCTTTACCTTCCTTTTGGCGGTTCGCCCCTTCCAATCTCTCCAGCATTCAAAACTCCTCGTTCAAAAAATTTTTTAGACTGTCCTACGTTGGCACTTCTGTTGAGTTGCCCAGTGATTTTTCCCAGTCCTTTTGAGTGTTCTCATCCAGTTTTTGGGTGATGATTACTGAGATCCAATCATCCCATTGATTGGTTGGTCTACCCCAATTTTGTAGCCCCAACATTAGTTGATCGGTGGTATCTAGCAGCTTTCGGATGGATTTTGAGTCCACTTTGCATGCCGGTTGCGCAATTAATCGGTTGATCATTTTATGTATGATCACTCTCTTGTTGTCGAATCTCTGCATCGGTCGATCCCACGCGCAGTCGAAATTAACGTCCGAGATGGTCAAATCTCAGAGCATATCTGCTACTTCTCCCGTCACATGCGCTTTCAGGAACTGCATCTTCGATGCTTTCCCCAAATTGTTGTTGTCTATTACCAGATTGGTCATGAGATCCTTGAAGGTGACCCATTTGAAATAGTCACCCCCAAATTTCTCTATTTCGATGCGATTGAGCTTTAGGTGGTCTTCCTTATTATTTTCTGAATTTTTGGCCCTTTCTTGTAGGAAAATGAGTGCATTGTCTACTCGCATTTCCGTGGCTTCCATGTTATCCAGATAGTCGATATAACCTTCCGTTTCGTCAGTAGCGGTGATCTCCTCATCCGTTTGTGTGATTTTATTCCATAAATCTTTAATTTTCTGGCTTTTCGCCACTGCATATGCTGACGCGACCCCTTCGCTGTTGATCTGCCTATTCTCGATCTTCCGGATCACTCGATCAATTGCTTTGAGACGTTTGTCCTGTAAGATCCACCATCCAGCTGGTTCTTCATCGTTCTCGTTTTCAAATCCTGGCTCCGTTCTTGATGAGATTGATGATAATCGGTCCGTATATTCTTTGTATGCCGCCGCGTATTTTTCCTCGGCTTCCTTGATGCACGGATCGTCGCCCAACCTGACGAACTCTTTTTTTAGTTCGCTCTTGGACATGTTGCTTTATCAGCTGTACCTCCAAACTGATTTGGGCGGTCACTAACTTTGATATGTACTTGACTGGTATTGACGCGTAAGTTGCCTCGTTCTTTACCAGCTGTCTCTCTGAGGAGATTTTTGACAATTTTGCACTAATTTTAGCACTCTACTCTTTCGGATCTGGAGCTGCCTTTTTTAACCGCGCAAACTTTGTTTTTATTTAACCCGTACCGTTCTCGAATTGTTGCTTTCGCTACTGGCGAAACACTTGTTTCCGTTGGCGTTCTTAAAATTCGCGGAACCGGTTTTGTTACTTTATCAATGTCGATATTTTTGGTCGTAAAATGAGAAATTCGAATTCTAGCGACCATTTAACCGATTATTGAGTGGACTGTAATTTTTAATAGTATCACTTCTTATAATCCGGCCATGTTAAGTTTTGAGGGATATTGTGAACTGGGTTTATGGACTGATTTTAATTATTTCAGCATAAACCTTTCTGCTGAGTTGAATTCCAAACACACTAGTTCGTGATTAGATAATAACTAACTTTATTATTACTATATTAAACCTTCTTTTCCTGGTTTCGTTCCCCTTCTCTTACTTTACATTTACTTATCCTAAGCATACAGTTTAAATGATGTCCGATACAATATTTTGTTATCTTATTCTGCATATTACTTTAAACGCGCTCATGGTTTATTTCATTGACACTTGCAATGGTTCATTTCATTCCTACACAATATTTCTGTCAATGATGTAAATAAAAATATGTTTTCGTACCCTTGTCATTGGTGTTCGTGTTTCCTATAGTGCTGTTTATTATCACCATAAGTTATGTCTTATGTTAGTAAACAACGAAATGCATTCCCGTTTAGGGAACATTCCTACAAATTTGGCAATGGAAATCATCGAACGGGATTTCCACTTGATCGAAAACCACACTCCGATTCCGAAAGATCAATTCATGAAATTGCTGGACTTATGCCTGAACAGAGCCAACTATTTTTTGTATGGGGGTAAATATTACAAACAAAATTTAGGCACGTTCATGGGCTCGTCGCTAGCTCCTATATTGGTAGAAAGGTTAATTGAAGAATTTGTGGAGCGAGCAATTGAAGATTTGGCAATTAGGCCAGATTTTTGGTCAACATTTGTGGATGACCATTTAACATCCATTCCTCAAGAAATGGTTGAAATACTGAAGGACAAATTGAACTCATACGATGCTAATGTCCAATTTACGGTAGAAACACAAGACCCAGAAACTAAATCCATCAATTTTTTAGATGTAACGGTCTATAATGAATGCCCAATGTTGAAAACCAACTGGTACCATAAGGCAATATCGTCCAACAGAATTCTTAACTATTACTCTAGGCATCCAAGGAACATGATAACGAATGTGGCCAAAGCTTTCATTAAAAGAGTTCTGTCAGTGAGCCACAAATCGTTTCACGCACAGAACCTAGAAGAAATAAACAGGATTCTATCGATAAATAGCTTCCCGAAAGAGGTCATTGAAGAATTGATCAACCTAGTCAAACGCACGCAGAACCAACCGGACCACAACAGAACAAGCTATCCGTTTTTAGATAGCACGAAGCTTGAAGTGAGAAAAGGGCCAATCTTAAGCTCAACGATGGTTGGGAATGAAAACGACTTGTCTATTAGCTTCAAAGATATGACCACAACCCCGAAGCCAAAACTCCCTAAAACAGCTCTAGGTTTTGGTGGAATAACTTACATCCCAGGCATATCTGATAGCATAAAACATCTATTGAAGCAATATTCTCCTGATCTCAAACTGGCTTTTCGACCGGCAAGTAAGGTCTCCCAAGTATTTTCGGAAATGAAAGACGCATTAGAAACGGGCCAAAAGTCTAATGTTGTTTACTTGTTGAGGTGCAAACATTGTAAAGGTGTGTACATTGGAGAGACATCGAGATGTTTTTGCGAACGCTGTGAACAACATAAAAAAGATGTCGCTAACTGTAACAAAAAACCGAAGAAGACGGCCCTGGTACAGCATGTGGTGAAGACAAATCCCGAGTTTGACTTCGACACAGGCCAGATTCTGAAAAAAGTTAGGACAAGAGGACTTCTTAAAATTCACGAGGCTAATCAAATAATCCTCCATGAAGATATAGCAGTGAATTTTAAGAAAGACGCCCAG
>CM055406.1:88945578-88971908 GCA_029228625.1 Pseudolycoriella hygida
TTTTACCTTTTCAAAAATTTTGAATTTTCAGAAAAAAAAACCATTTTCCTTGCCATTTTCAAAAATCAGTCGGAATTTTT
The DNA here is from genome assembly GCA_029228625.1 of Pseudolycoriella hygida. Classification (NCBI taxonomy): domain Eukaryota; kingdom Metazoa; phylum Arthropoda; class Insecta; order Diptera; family Sciaridae; genus Pseudolycoriella; species Pseudolycoriella hygida. Next base: position 88,945,659 of record CM055406.1, read on the forward strand.
TTTTCAACAGTTCTATTTTTTCAGTTGTACGGGTCTTCGTAACATCACACTTACAATATCTCTTTAATATTGGCTGGCCGTATGTTCGTAATTTGTTCAAGTATATCCAATGTGGAATATGTAGCATATACGAGACATATTGAAATTTACAATCAGGGGGTCAGAAACAATTGTTTGTCACTGTAGTTTTGTACATATCAGATCCTCAAATGTATCTATAATCCACCACTTTACTCGAAAATTCATTTCTTTCTTGTAAGTTAAACTAAGGCTTAAACTCAAAATATTTTCTTTAATAAATTCTTAATCATTCATTAAATCGGAAAATCAAATAAAATTTATTCGAGTTATCTCAGGCGAATCGACGACTATCTTCGACCATATTGGAGAATTTGTTGCGGACTACTTCATACAAACGAAATAAGTGAAAATCTAAATACAGGACGGATTCGTTAACAATCATTCCAAAAAGATGCAAACATTGAAATGATTATCTTCTTTCAAGTAGAGTCGAAATAAGTTATTGCTTGCAATAATCAAACCCAAGATTTAATTAAAAAATGAAAGTTTTTTCTAGGTCACTCAAACTGTAAAAACTTGCTATCTTATATTACTATTGAAAAGTATTTATGAACCTAAACGAGCTGGTCATCAGCTGAAAACAAATGAGAAATGTTCTACAACCTTACGAACTGGTCTCTGTAATAAGCATATTATGTCGCGTCGTAGAGCCGAAAATAAAACATATGCAAGGGACCCTATCAGAATAGATAAGGCAAACAGAGTTGATGTTATGAAAAGACTCGAACGTATTTAAGTGAATATTGCCTTAACTCTTAAGTGTATGAAATTACGTCGACACCAAATTGGATTCGATATCGCCGAGAGGGCAATATTAAAAACCCGTCCGAAGAAACGGCGTAAAAAAGGCTTACCGAAAGTACAAAATCGACCCCCAAATAGACAAAAATGTTCATCTCAATAGCAAAAAACCATTTTTTTTGTCTAGGGCCGATCCAGAGTCCTCAGGAGAGGCTTCGGACAAAAACTTACATAGACAACAGTATTTTCCTCCATTTTCTCTACAAAATAGTGAAAAACCATTTTTTGTCTAGGGCAGACCTTAGGACCGACCTTGGGGCATAAGGATATGCCCCGGACAATACTTCCATAGACCAAAATGTTTCCCTAAATTTGCTTTGCAACATAACAAACAAATTTTTTTAGGACCGACCTTAGGACAGACCTGAGGCCTACTTAAGCCCTAAGCACAGGCACCGCGTCCAAATTTGTTTTTGAATATAATTCGGTACTCAACTACCTTTCAAATAGAAAAAGAATCAACAAAATCAGTTAGAATTTATCCAACTTATGTAAGCAAACGCGTTGGGCCCTAGTATAAACTTAGTTTTAGGGTCCTGACTGAGTCCAAGAGTTTCTAATCAAAAATTTTCTTCCATAAACGGGAGACAGTCCTAGACCTTTAAATAAAAAAAAAATTGAAAATCGGAAGAGCTATGTACAAAAAACATGTAGAGCTCTAGCAGAAACTCGTTTTTAGTGCCCTAATCTCAAAAAAGTTTCTTCTACTAATTGTTGGGCTTTCATAGACCTGTCGATTAAAAAAACAATTAGAAAATCGGAAAAGATTTACTCGAGTTATGTACAAAAAACACGTATGACCCTAGCAGAGACTCGTTTTTAGTGTCCTAGCTAAGTCCAAAAACTCAAATCCAAAAAAGTTACTTCCATAAATTTTTGGCCATGTCCAGATCTTTCAAACAAAAAAAAAATTATGAAAATCGGAAAAGATTTACTCGAGTTATGTACAAAAGACCAAAAACCACTTAAACGGCCCTAGCTTGACGGCCTTTGAGTCGACAGTGCCCAGATTCAGGCAGATTCAAGAAAAAGTTTTTGAAAATCGGTTGAGTTTTACTCAAGTTATCGCGGTGACGGATGGACTCCGTTCTTCGTACGGGTCTAAAAAGATTAATTTGAGGTGCGAAAGTAAGCTTTCGCCAATGAAATTAACATTTTCTTTTACTTTCGTCTTAAAACTTAATACGTCACTCGCAAAGCGCTTTCTGTATTTGACCCTGTGATGTAAATAACTATTACTTTGATTCACGGCTGGACTTAGACTCAGCTTTCGGTTCTTTTGGACTAGTTGTACTCCTCCTGTTGAAAAAAAAACCTTATAGAAGAATATACAAAACATAATGGTAAGATTTTAAATTAGTATTAACAAATCGTTCCTGTTTGAATTTAAGGCTAAATTTGCACTCAACTTTCGACTCAGTTTTGCCTCAGTTTAAATAAAAGTTTAACATGATCAATTTTCTTTACATGCAACGATGGCATTAATGAGGAAGTTTTAGAATTTGTTTTGTGGTTTCGACCCTTTGCATGTAAAGTTGTTTGTGTACATGTTTTGGACGATTGATTTCAGGAACTTTCGCCGGTTGACCTCACTTCGTTCGGTCTACAACTCGCAAAATTTCCTAAAATCAATCGTCTAAAACACGTAAAAAAATAACTATTCCATTGGATAGATTCGAATTCTAGAATAGAATTCGCTGAAAAACCTTTTAGCATAAGTTAGTAACAACCAGTGCCGGTCTGGCCCTATGGGCACTCGGGCGGCGCCCTATGGGCTTTTTGCCCGACCCACCCTTTTGGATTCTTTTGTATATGCAAAGATTATGTATTTCAAAAACATAGCTAAGGCGATTCGATAAGAGACCGGTGAGTGTCAGAACTACTGTTACAAACTCTTACTGCATATTAAAACAAACGCTAAAATTCCATAGAGTATAGAGGAATGCTTTGCAATTTTATTGAATTGAAGTCTTAGATTACATTGGAAATCGTCAAAATGGCAACTTGTAAAGCCCTGTGACGCAGGATTGGCCTTAGACCCATAATTCCATGGATGAATCTGTTCCCCGCACCTCTCTTTGGCCGACCTTAGGACCGGCCGAGGGCCTAAGCCAAAAAGTTTCACCGGCCTTCAAAAAGTCACGTTTCCGACTAATTTTTCGATCCTTGCTTCGAAAGTTCTTGACTTATTTCACTTATTATGATCACAACACTCCTTTTGGGACTACCTTTCGAGGAAAACATACTTTTGGAATTCGGTCAAGATTTACTCGAGTTATCGTGTCGACAGACAGAGGGACGAACAAATTTTTTCATGCAGATTCGGAGAACGGTAAGTCCCTTGGGTCCGGGTGAAAAAAAGAGTCTGGGCTGTCATTTTGGGCTGTGGCTGAAAATAAGAAAAACGAATCCAAAACGAAATCCGAAAAAACCAACTTAGTTTGCGAACGAAAGCTCGGAAATAAATTAGACTTAACTTATAAATCACGTATCCCAATTATTTAAAAAATGAACCTCAATTTAGTTTAAAAACTACCGAAAACCCCAAAAATCAATTATTGAAATTCTTACATAAAGGATCTGTTTGTAATTAAAAGAATGACTTCGGGGTGTTATCCCTTTTTTACTTTCTTTATTTTTTCCAAACTGATTTCTATACAATGATCTTTTTCTTCGTTTTTTTCCACGTCTCCTTAGACCAGTTGTAAAGCACTTATCGCCTCCTTCAATTCATACATTTCTCAATCGTTTTTCTTTCACCCGACATACTCCCACCTTTTTGATATTTTTACATAAAACAAAATCTCAAAAAACAATCACGTGTCATTTTCGATTTACTTTACGATCTGAGTCTCTCTCTCTCTCGTCTTTTCTTTTCCTTTTGCTTCTACTTCTTCAACTTTTCCGTATTTTCCATTTTTGTGATTTTCTTTAACTTCTTCTATTTCTTTTTCTTCGACTCTTCCGTATTCTTCTTTATCGTTTCTTTCATTTCCTTGTTCATTTACTCTTTCCGTTTCCATCGAAAAATTATCAATTCCTTGGCTATGATTCGTATCTTCCTTCTTTCGCTCAAATATGTTTTCTTTAACCGATGATTTGTCAACTGTTATTCCTGATTTTTCTAAATCATCAAGAGATGTCTCCATCCATGTCAAATCCATTTTATTCTTCTCACTTCTGATGTTGCTAAAATCTCGTTCCAATCTAGTTCCTTCAACAAATTTACGGTGCCAACGAAATTAGTTCCATTATCGACATAAATCACTTCTGGTCTTCCTCAACGAGCATTAAACCTCCGCAAGGCTTGAATAAATCCCGCAGTCGATAATGACTGAACCAATTCGAGATGTAAGGCTCTATAAATTGCACAAGTAAAAACTACAAACCAATCGTGCTTCTACTCTTGAATTAATGATCCAGTACCGTTCTCTTAAAGTTGTTCTCAAAATTAGTGCACCACTGTGATGTGTGAGGAGATGTTCTTGACGAATTAAGGATTTTACTGCAATATGATTTTTTGGTAATAAAATGGGACACTTGAAATCTTCAAAATCTTCTCGCATCAATAATCTTGTTTCCACTCTCCAAATTCCCTGTTGATCTTTTACTGCATTGAGCTGCTTGATAATGCCTTTATTTTCTATGAAACTTTCACGTTGAACGATTTTCCATAAACATATTTCTGCTTCCTTTTCTTCGACTGATGATAACTGTGACATACCTTCTCCGCATCCAAGCAATCATTCGTACAACTTTTCTTAATTGACTGAAATATTGAAAATATCTTTTTGATTGTGATAAATGTGACACCACCACTTTCTTCTTTTCCGCCATTACAACGTCTTCATCACAATTCATATCTGATTTTGGCCAATCTTCCTTAGGACGACGTAACCATTCCGGACCCTCCCACCATCGACTGTTCAATAAATGCTTCGGTGCTTCTCGACGGTAAATCGGCAGGGTTCAAGTTTCCAGGATTGTGCCGCCAATTTTCAGGTTTCGTTAGTTCTCTAATCTTTTTCACTCGGTTGAAAACAAAAATTTGCCAATTGTCATTTCGTTTTATCCAACTCAATGCATTACTCGAATCTGACCACATATGCGTTTCAATGTCAGTCATATCAATTGCATTCCGTATATTTCCAATTAATTTTGCTCCCATTTCACAAGCAATTAATTCTAACTTAGGAATGGTAATGGGTTTAATTGACGCAACTCTCGACTTCGACATGATCAATTGAACGTAGATATCATTTCCGGTTTCTGATCTGAAAAATGCCACTGCGTTGTACGCCCCTTTGCTTGCATCTGTGAAAATATGTATTGATTTATATTGAACACTTATTGTTGTTACCCAGCGTGGAATTGCAATTTCCTTTAAATTTTCGACTGATCTTAACCATACTTTGAAACGTTTAGCGATTTCTTCTGGTACTTGTTCGTCCCATTTGATTTTCCTTTTAAAAATTTCCTGTAGCATTATTTTCGGAACAATTGTCACCGATGAGACGAATGCAAGTGGATCGAAAATCTTATGTGTTGCAGCTAAGATACTTCGTTTCGTAATAACTTCTTCGGATTGACTTAATATTGCTTTCAAATCTAACGATAACGTATCATCATTATTTGCGTTCCAGATTAAGCCGAGCACTGACACAACATTTGAGGTTTCTTTCCACAACTGCCTGTTTCCAATCCGCACTCGGATGAGCCGACTCTGGAAGCATCCCCAGCTATTGCATTACCTCTGTTACCAACCCAATTTCTCAAATTGAATTTTGTTTCCAAACAAACCGTTGTTGCATCTTTAATAAATTGATTGAGTTCAGATTTCGAGTCGACAGAGACCACACAATTATCTACATAGGTTGATGATTTTATCAACTCCGCAGCTTTTACAAAATTTTTGTCAACATTGTCCAAGTGATGATTCAATGTCGCAGCTAGTAAGAATGGACTTGATTTAATGCAAAAACTACACGTCTATAGACTTGAATCCTATCATCTTTATACCACAAAAATCGTAAATAATTTCGATCTGTTTCAGTTACACTTATTTCAAGAAAGGCTTTTTCCATATCAGATACTGCCCCATATTTCTTCATCCGAAATCGAATTACAAGGTTTGGAATGAGTTCTATCAAATTAGGGCCTTTTTCTAAACAATCGTTTAATGATGGATTACCTTTTGTTTTTGTTGACGCATCGAAAACAGATCGAATTGGATCGGTAGAACTATTTGGTTTAAACACTGCGTGATGTGGTAAGTAGGTAACGTTTTCATTTTGCATATCTTCATCTGGAACTTCTTCAATCACTCCAAGAACTAGCCATTTATTTAACAATTTCTGATAGTCATCAATCTTTCCCAGTCGTAGTAGCTTTTCTTTCGTTGTTTTTAACCATTTTGTCGCGATATCTAAATTGTTGCACACTGGCTGATGGCTTTCAATCCACGGTAAGTTAACCTCGTAGCGACCGTCTGATAATCTATGTACTTTTTCTTTAAAATGTTGTAACGCTGATCTTGCCAATTCGACTTGATTTTGAGATTCTACTGGATCATTAATTCCGATGACATCTAAACTCCATAAATCGGTAACTTTCGCGTTGCTCACAGTACTGAATGTAATAATAGAACTTGATTGACAATTTGGCCATCTTGTCTTGTCTTTCCCATTAATGTCCAACCCAACTTCGTTTCGAATGATACTGGACCTTCACAGGTTTGGTACATTCTGCCTGTGTATAACGTACTTGCAATATCTGCACCAATCAGTACATTTATTTCACTATTGGTAGTTTGATTATCCGACAAAGTTATATTTTGTTCATCGAGTTCTTGGATACAGGCTTCCGAAGGAGTCTTTATTTCACCACATATTATACCAACATCGAGCAATTCGAGTTGTCGTTTAGCTGTGCCATTTCTCTTTGTTACATCTATCTTATATATTGAATGCTTTTCGACTTTTGTAATACGACCTCCAAACAACAAATGAACAATTTCAATTTCACCTCGAGCCTTGAACCCAATATTCTCGACCACCAACTTTCGTATATAACTCCTTTCTGAACCAGAATCAATTAGAGCTCGGACGACGTGACTTGTATTTTGATATTCCAAATTGATCAACAACGTTTTTAAATGAACAAAACCAAAGGCATAAGTTGATACTCCATTTATTTCACATAATACTTTTTGTTCATCATTGACTTTATGGTACATCAAACGATAATGATTACCTTTACATCCATGACAAGTTATTTTCGCTCGACATGCCCTTGAGATGTGATTTGCCTTCAAACACCGGAAACAATTTTTCGATTCTTGAACCTTCTTTAGTCTTTCGTCCAATGTCATTTTCTTCGCAGCGAAACATTCTTGACGTTGGTGGGGTTTTTGGCAGAAAAGACACTTTAATTGTCGGTCTGATATAGACTATCTTTGTTCAACAAATCTGTCACTGTTGCATGTTCACAAGTTATTTTGTTGATGGTTCGCCATCCGATATTCCTCGTTTTGCCATGTTTAAATGTATGTCGCTTTCCACTTCACTTCGTAAAAATTCCATTAACTTTTGTAACTGATCGTCCTGGTTGTATTCCCTTTGTTGATTTCGAGTTCGTTCATATGCTCGTAACACATCTTCCGACAATGCAGATTCAACCAGAGGATATAACATTACTGCGTACTTGTCTGTTGTTACTCCTAGAGTGTTCACTAGAGTCAGAACGCAATTGAGTCTCCAATTGATCATACAATATCGGCAATTCAATACTCTGTTGACCGTTTGTATTTGATAAAACTAGTTTTAGTAAATCTCGCACGTAGACTTCTATTAACACCTTGTCCTTTCCAAAGCGAGATTTAAGGTGGTCAATAGCTTTCTGATAGTTTTCAGCTCTCGGTGGGAAACTGGATACAACTCTACGTGCTTCTGAATCGAGTGCGGTTGCCTGAATTAAATATTGAAACTTTTCTTCAGCAGATAGACCTCTGTCCATATGAATCCCTTTAAACTGACTCCAAAAGGCAAGCCAGTTTTTCGGATTTCCGTCGAATTCCATCAGTTTCAATTTCGGCAGCTTATATCTTTTTGGCTCATTACCATCGACGTGACGAACCTTACTACTTTCGGTTTCGAGAATCATATCCATTTTGCAATTGATTTCAATCCACTTGTCTCGAAATTCCTGAACGTCGTTAAATTCTTCATTCATTTCCTCCTGTGATCTGTCTTGTTATACTAAAACGTCCCAAATTTCATTATCGAATTTTTCCAAACTAATAAAACGATCTTCCGTTCTTCTCCATAACATTTTTAAAAGGTTTCGATCTGCCACTTCGTCCTTTTCTAATTCGTCCTCCAATGAATTCGCACTTTTCAAAAACGAATCGCGAATTGAATTACGTTGAATCATTATTCGCGACATATTTTCATGAAAATTACGTTTTCGTGTGTTAAATTGACTGGAAATTATCTACGACCAACACAAATAGGATTTAACACAAAAGGTGGATGCGAGGCAGCTGTTCATACTGTCCGAACATATCTAAGAAACAACCGAAATTCCGACAAAATTATGTTAAAAATCGACTTTAGCAATGCTTTCAATTCTGTTGAAAGAGATGAAGAGATGAGATGCTCAAGGAAATCAAAGAGAAGACACCATCAGCTTACAGTTTTCTATGGCAATGTTATTCAGCACCAACATTGCTATTTTGCGGAAACGAAACGATCTCATCTGAAGTCGGAGCCCAACAAGGAGACCCGTGTGGTCCGATGGCTTTCAGTCTAAGCATTCAACCGATAATTGAGGACCTGGCATCAGAATTGAACATTTGGTTTTTGGACGATGGAACACTCTGTGGAGAAGTTGAAACCATTTTAGTTGATTTTGAAAAATTGATCAGAAAATGTGAATCCATTGGCTTACATATAAATGCATCGAAATGCGAGTTGTATTTTTGTTCGAAACCAGACGCCTCCGTAATTGAAAAATTCAACAAATTGACGCCAGGAATACGAATCATGGAAACCGATATTGAATTGTTAGGAGCAGCCCTATTTCCATCATCAACAGCAAAGATATTAGACAAAAAACTAAAACAAATGAAAACAATGTTCGAACGTTTGCTTGAATTGAATCATCACATCGCTTTCTATCTTCTTCAACACTGCCTGGCAATACCAAAATTAACTTACATCCTTCGGACACATTCGCTACTAGGACTAGAGTATAAAATACAAGAATTCGATTACGAAATCAAGTCAATTTTACAAAAGTTGATCAATTCAAATCTAAACGAAAACCAATGGACAATTGCATCGTTACCAATTCGATCCGGTGGCATCGGTGTTCGTAAAGTCAGCGATATTACATTGCCAGCTTTCCTGAGCTCTGTTAGTTCAGTGTCTGATCTCGTCAAAATGATGTTACCAAATTACACAGATGAGTCAAACACTGCAGACTATACAGACAATCTATCAAGCTGGTTATCGATCAATAACAACGAATTACCGACGGGAAAAGAATTTCAAAGAAATTGGGACCAAATATCTATCGATCGCATCCGAAAAACAATTATGTTGATTTCAGAATTGGACAAAGCACGTATGCATGCCTCAACATTTAAAGAATCCGGTGCATGGCTAACGGCACTACCATCACGTAGCATCGGCACGTTACTCGACAATAACACGTTTCGAATCTCAGTTTCACTACGATTAGGATTTGATATTTGCACACAACATAAATGCCGATGCGGCAAACAAGTCAATACAGATGGACTCCATGGGTTAACGTGTAATAAAAGCGCAGGCCGTCATTCACGTCACAGCGAAATAAACAACATCATTTGCCGAACACTTTGCACAGCTAATATCCCATCAATTCTGGAGCCTCCAGGTTTAATCAGAGAAAATGGAAAACGACCCGATGGAGTAACGCTAATACCATGGCATGCCGGAAAAATGTTAGTATGGGACGCAACAGTATCTGATACTTTAGCACCGTCGTATTTACATAAATCATCGAAAAAAGGTGGTAGAATAGCTGAACAATCTGCAACAAAAAAGAGATACGATTACCGCAGAATAATCGAACAAAATTACCTTTTCGTACCATTTGCATGCGAGACACTTGGGCCATGGTGTAGCGAAGCACACCAATTTGTTAATAAATTAATGAATCTAGTTAGAATCAGTACAGGAGAACGCCGTTCAAAACAATTTTTTACACAACGAATTAATATCGCCATCCAGCGAGCAAACGCTGCCTGTGTTATGGGCACTTTTGAAGAAAGATCAAAATTGGAGGAAATTTTTTATATAATCAAATAAGCATGTTGCCTATCATCTTGTGAAATATTTAATGAATAAAAATATTCAATTTGTAAATTATTTCAATGAAATAATTAAATTACCGACTGCGCCACTTGTTTGTAATTAAAAGAATGACTTCGGGATGTTATCCCTTTTTTACTTTCTTTATTTTTTCCAAACTGATTTTTATACAATGATCATTTTCTTCGTTTTTTTCCACGTCTCCTTAGACCAGTTGTAAAGCACTTATCGCCTCCTTCAATTCATACATTTCTCAATCGTTTTTCTTTCACCCGACAGGATCACTACAATCAAAAAAATTGTGTCTGCTGCAATTAGGCGTTCTTCGACTTACCTAAAGGACAAGTGAAGGCAGTCCAAAATTTTCGCCTGAGACGCTTTACATGTTAACCTTATATGAACAGTGAACACCACAATTAAAGAAAAATCGCCTGCGGCGCTAAACTCAAACAAAAGTTGCCGGCTTTGGCTTTATTGAATTCCATTTGTTTACCAAAAAGCGCTAAAATATCCGCCTGAAGATATTGGCTTTATCAGATTTCTCCCACAGGGCCTTTTGGTAGACAGGCCGGCACTGGTAACAACTTTTTGCCTGTAGTGTGCCGGAACACGAAGAGAATTTTTAAATTCAGATTTTACAATTAAATTAAGAAATCGTAATTCTCTATAATTATGTTCAAATTCAAAAAGTGTGGAACGAAAGCTTTCCAGGGATAAATTTTTGATTAAACTTTGGTTAAAATGTTTAGCCAAGGTTCAAGTCTTATGATAAGGTCACTTTAACTTTCCTTTAAACTTTGAATTTTGAAGATTTTCATCATTGCCATTACCATCGCACAAAGCTTTCAATTCATCAGCACTGGAATTCTTTAATATAAATTATGTAAATAAATGAAAGATGTAGCAAATCAGAAAATGTACCCTTCCGACAAGCGGGTCCTCTTGTGGAGCTTGTTTGAAATTTCGATTAAAATCTGCGGCGCCGACTTGTATTTTTCCCATGGGGGACAATATTTTTTTCTAACAAAGGCGACGTTCATAAATTCCGCAGGCAAAAAATTGACTAATTCTAGACTCATGACACAAAAATCTATGAACAATTTTTTAAATATTCCGAGTCCGCCTCATAATCAGAGCAGATAATTTGTGAATGGTCAAACCAAACAAAAAAAATTAAAACAAAGATTAATTATTTTATTGGCTCGACACATACTTCCGTAAAATACAAAAAATAAAATCACTTCATTTCATTTCATTCTTAAAAGCAAACGTGGAGTTCCTTACTGTTCCTCCTCGTCTTATGAATTCATCGACAACCACATCCATATCAATCGTTTCTGCAATGTCCCGGTGAATGTGCAACATGGCTATATCGTTCAATTTTCTTTGCCCCATATTAGCCCGCAAGTAGTTTTTGAGTCGCTTCAAAGAAGAAAACGACCTTTCGGCAACGCAAACTGTCTGCGGATATGTGAGAAGCAGCCGAATGAATTTTGTATACTCGGAACAAAACTCCCGAATTTCACAGTGGTCTTGCAAGAAGATTTGAATTTGTGTCAAGTTGACGAAATTTTTCGTTTTCACCAATTCCATGTCGAAAAACATTTCACGATGCAAAAGGAGTCGGTCGATATTGAAATCGCATTCTCCTTTGTGAGTCAGAAAATCTCTAATTTCCTGAAATTCGCCTTTGTTCGTGGCGAAATCTTCCATTTTCGTCAAAATTTTATACGTATCCGAATCGAAACGAGTAGCAAGGCTGGCCAAAATTTGATCGATGACAGAATAATATAGTTTCCTATATTTATCCCTCGGAGTGACTGGGAAATACGCTGTATTTGCGTTGGCATCGAATCGTTTCGGAAGGACCCGTCTGCGCGGAAGAATCGGTTCTTCAATGTCATACGATCTGGCATCGGCTTCAGATTCGTTGTATAGATCATCGAATTTCTCACTCGAACGCAAAGAGGTTAAGTCAGCTTTTAAAATTTCAACGCGGCGTATGATGCTCTTAAAATTAATCGATGTAGCTTGAATCGTTTCATTTAACGCTTCCACTCGTGACACAGTCTTGATTGTAACGTTCAACAAAATCAAAGTCTCGAACTGCTGAAGATATTTGCAGAGACCTCTAGCTTTGATTCCAGGCTCACCACTTTCCGTTCCCACACGTTCCAAAAACTCTAAAACTACTCGATAGTTTTCCTTGATGGATCGTAGTGCGTTGATGCGAGCACACCATCTTGTTGTACAAAATTTTCGAATTGACGGTTTTTTTCTGGCACCATCAGCATCTTCATCGTCCTCGTCATCGTCATCATTATCGAATTGAAGTTTGATGTCCTTGAAAATATGTAATCGTTTAGGTGATGCTCGGATGAACGATATCAATTCGCGCATAACCGATAGGAAATCTGCGACTTCCGGGATTTGACTCATTGCGTCTTGTGATGTCAAATTGGTTCCAGTTCTCTGAAGCGTGTTTGCATCCCGGTGATCGATCCACTTACAGTGTTGGTCCCGTCATAACACTGTCCACGGCATTTCCCAACTGGCAAAGAAAACCGCAGCAAAGTGTCCAACATACATTTGAACAACGTTTCAGAATCCGTTGCAGGTGTGTCATAAAAACCCATAAATGTCTCATGAATTTCCAAATTATCGTCAACGTAACGGAAATTCATCGACATTTGCTCTTTACTGGAAATGTCAGCGGTCTCATCCGACATGATGGCATAAAATGGTTGTTTGGATATTTCTGCCACCAATTTTCGTTGAATTGGGAGTGACAATAGCGTCAGCATTTCATTCAGAATGTCGTGGGTTGTCCACTTATAACTGGAACGATCCAACCAGTTCTTCAGCAATGGACAATCAGTCGCTCGCAAACACAACAGCTGGTTGATATTCGAATACACGTCTCTGTGCCCTCTTAATGGAAGTCCTTGCATTGCCAGAAACTTCACCGTCTCGAAAATTTTCATCAGGCAAAACCGGGCATCGAGTCTAGCTTGTGCATGCTGCTCCGAAATCATAACAGAAACAGGCGCACTTCTCTTTTGTGCGACTGACAAAACGGCATTTCGATGCAAACTTGACTTCTCATGTGAGGAGTATCGTTGATTTGCTTTTTTCCAATTTGAAAATCCAACATCGACGAATGCTTCATAGCCTTTTCTGTTCTGAACACTTGAAGATGGCAGTTTAATTTTCAAGTCCTTGTAGCACTCAGTACATATTGAACAAAACGATTGTTTCATACTTTCACTGTAGGAAAGCCATGGATATTTCGACGCCAAAATTGGTTGAAACTTTCTACTTTGGTGAGACGATGATACTGAAAAATTTCAGAAAAAATATGATCAGCCAGGGATGATTGATTCATGAAATTCAAATTGCTCTAATAATGACCAAGAGAGTTGATAAAAAGGGAAATTTCCACCACTGCCCTCTGGCTCAAACAAGTGCCCAAAATTTTGTGAAACTATTTTTTTCTATAAGCCGCTCTAATAGCCTTTCTAAAACGATGGGTCATTTGTGATTATTTCGCTGAAAATTGAATTTTTGGCATTTTGGAATTTTCGGTCATGACAAGACAACCAGAAAAAAACGACTCAGCTTTCCGGTCCAACTATTTCCTGGGTGTATTAGTGGCCCAACACTCATCAAAAATACGCTGAAAAATTTTTGGTGGTCGGCAGCTTTTATTAAAATTTCATTAAAACGTAGTGACTTTACAGTCTCTGTTCTGTTCGATGTAAAAAAAATTGTAACAAAAAGCTCGGTATGAAAATGATGCTTTTTGGTAGAAACATCAGTGACCTATTTCTAATTGAAGCTCGTGCGGGCCCCCAGTTTTCGAAAAATATAAATTCTGAACTCCGTTTCACATTCACATCAGGATTGTCAAGATTGGCTCTATCTTTACCTACCTTGGTTTTTCGGTGACGACTCATCAAGTGAAGAATCTTTGAGTGTTGAATTTTGGGAATTATTCTCTTTGCTGTCCGATGAGCAAATCTCCATATGTTCAGGGCTCTCAGATCTTGATACAACTGTGGTATTTTTCAATGATTAGCTGCTGCATGCTACTAAACGAATTTTGCTAATTGAAAATACCTTCTACAACGTCAGGAGACTCTGGCATTTTTCGCCATTGCTGGATGAATTTATCCATCCCGACTGAATTTTTTTCAGATTCGATTGATCAAGAATCTATGATCGAAATCACACACTTATTTACGAATATTTCGTAAAACAAAACGTTACACCTTATAAATTAAAATGCTTAATCAATTACAGAAACAGCCAAACAGCACGACGATAAAAATTGTTGTGTTCTTATAGGACTATTGTTTTCTGCTCCATGAGGGGAGGGGGGACATTAATAAAAGTTTCAACACGAAACCCGGACGGGTTTCGTGCTGAAACTTTTATTACATTAAAAGGGGAAAATATTTCATGATTCATTCGCCAATCAGCATTCGGTTAAAATGGTGTGTTTTGTGTCATGTTTATCTGAGGATGAAACGGGTAAAGAAGAGGGGAATCCGTGCATGATTTTTATTCGCCAGTTCCTAAACATTTTCATTCCCTCCGACAGCTGTACAGCATACTGCGAATGTGAAAATGTAAAACGGGAGGGAGGGGGAATATGTTTCGGTTCTATGATGGTATCGATACGTCGGCGATTTAAGAGGGGGTCTCAAACCACTATATAAAAGGTGATATTCCTCAAGAGAAACATCATTTCAAAGTCAGTTCTTTCTTTGTTAAAAACGAAAACAAAACTATAACGTAGAAAAATATGGAAGTTGTACAGTTGCTGATAAAACTACTAGTGAGTGAGAAAGGGGTAGCCGAAGCTCAATGTGAATCAAGTAAAGTTTTAGTGTACAATGAGATTTTGTCTGAATTAGAAAGCTGCTGTGGTGGTGTGTCATCTATCCCGAAGCACCAATGCTACAGTTACGACGGTATGGAACCAGGTGGCTGTATATGCGTTTACAGGCGTTCTATTTTGCCAATTAAGGTCATAGGCGAATGTCTGGAGGCGTTGGTCATTTGCAGTGTAAAGCCGGTGAAACTAACGCATATTTTTTTGAAATATCTGGCGTTTGTCGAGCGCGTATATAACAGAAAAAGGGTATGCTGTACTTTCTACCGTAAGGAACTCAATAGAATCATCGAAGACCTGAAAGGTTCAGTGGGAGATCATCTGGAATCCTGTGACCGTGGTCAATCTTTCAGCGGACCAGAAGCGAATTGTATGTGCTACTACAGGACCACTACAGCACTCCGGCGTGTAATGCAGGCTTGTCTGGACGAATTAGATTATTTAAGTCTATTCTTAACCTACGTGAGAAGAAATGGCTAAAACAACACCATGCACCATCCACGATGAGTAAATTCGGCCAACAAAAAGAACAACAGGAGTACCACTTTATAGACTGTTATCTAAAAACATACATCTGTAAAGAATTTGAGAAAAAATCTTAGAAATTTCAAAAAAAAATATTTTTTTAAGAAAAATTTGTAATAAAATTGATCAAATCTTTTTTAGATAAAACATTTTTCAGAAAAAAGTTTTCAAACAAAATATAAGAAAAGTATAAACTAAATTTTTAAGAAAATTGTAATGAATTGTGTAAAATATTTTAGGAGAACTTAATAAAATTTTGCGCGTTTTGAGAAAATGTTTTTTTATTTCATAAACAAAATTCTCAATCAAAAGTAAAACAGCAGCAAGCTGATAAGCTCCAGATGGTATCTATCACTGTCCACTCCATCCAAATAATCTTCGGTAAACTTGTATTTTCAATATTTTCCCCTTTTAATGTAATAAAAGTTTCAGCACGAAACCCGTCCGGGTTTCGTGTTGAAACTTTTATTAATGTCCCCCCTCCCCCCCAGGACAGAGAACAAAGGGCACACTCCCCGGGGGACCGACCGCGGGACATTGAAAAATAATATTGTTGAAACATAGAGAAAGTTGCGTTAAATATTTCGAATAGTACGTTAAATATTTCGAATAGTAGCGACGAGAGAGTTTTAGCGATCAAAACCATTCATTTCGGTGTAAGGCGTAAAACAAAGTCTCAGTCCAGCTGTTTGAAATGTCACCTCCAAGAAAGTCTGTCTCTTTCGACTTAAATCACCGCACTAAAACTTTATATACATGGTTGTATGCTCATCAACAGGCTCGTAAAGGAACGTGGCACATTGATGCAGTCGACAGAGTCCGCTTCAAGAGCCGAATAAAAGTAACTGGTTCAATTTTAATCCCGGTATTACAGCGCCGGAGGAGGAGGAGGAGGAGGAGGAGGAGGAGGAGAATTGAAAAAGTTCAAAAAAATATTAAGGAAAATTTGCCGATGCGATGGTGGGTTAAAAGAGAAAAGGAAAATAATTGAACAATCTAGAAATTTTCTGAATAATTTTTGAATAATAGATAAAGAAAACTAACAAAACAACCTACACGAATTCATTCTTTGTTCAACTATTGGCGAGTGTGGGTCTAGTAATAAATTATCCTAAGATGTTTACCACTTGCACGATTTGTGATCAAAATTTCGCGAATAATTTCAACCTAAGACGTCACATGGAAATAAAACACGCAGACCAGGAAAATGCTGAAAAAGAGAATGAATTCGAGAGTGAAAATGAGAGTGAAGAGAGCGAAAACGAAGAGTCTAACGAAAGTTCGGATGATGATTGTACTGATGATGATGATGACGGTTTTAGAAGAAAAAGAGAAAATAAGTGAAAAAGAACAGATCCAATAGTTTCATAGTCAGTCGGGGTCGAGCAAGAAGCTAGCAGAGACGTAAAAATCACATAAAATGAAATCACCACCGAGTCAGAACATGACTGAAAAATCTAAAATTTTGAAAAGGAAAAGGAACCACCGCAGATGTCCAGCCCCGTGTCCATGTGCCCGCTTTATTTTCGCAATTTTCAAAGGTGTAACAACACCGAAGAAGAATGTACCCGGTGCGGGGAAGCATGAGGAATCAAATTCTACTCTCAGAAACCAAAGAACGCCCATCTCTACAAAAAGTGTGACTACAGCGCAGAATTTACCCGATGATATGGAAAATAAGGAACCAGAGTCTACTCTCAAAAAGGCTGAAAAGAAAAAACCTCGTGTTATTCGTCTACCGAAAACCAGTTACATTAAACCGTTCCTCACAACTTTATTAACCGAACTAGCAAACAGTGGTGAAGTTTGTATGGATGCAACAGAAATAGGAAAAGCGGTAGACATGGTCTTGGCCGTGAAAAAGGACCTGGAGAGTGGTAAAGCCTGGAACGAAAAAATTGAGGTTGCAGAAAACTTACATTTGAAGCTGTACAAATCAGGGCTAGTCTTATATCATAAATAATAGTCTTACTTTAATCATTCTCTGTAATTCTGATAACTTTTACCAAAAATAAATGTGTCAAAAAAAATAAAGTGTTTTAATAAAGAGTTATAAATAAAAACTACGAATTGATTTTCATAAAATTATCGATGTAAAGGATAATAATTGACCGGCTATTCAAAACCCTACTTTAACAATAATTTTTCATGTAACAAATACGATGACTGAGAAAATATCATTTTTATAAAACGATATCTAAATTCCTATAGAATTCAGCGGTAAGGGGTGTAAAATTTTTAACAAAAATCCTTTCAGTAAATCTATTAGCTAGGGTCAAGTATTTTAAAATAGCACACGTGGGTCTTTTATTTAATTGTGAGGTAATAATTTAAAAGAATCCAATACAATTGGCTTTTGTCATATTGATATAAAATCATACGGGATTTTCCCCTCGAGTATTTTTGATGTGTAAAATTTGATATTAAGGTACAGATGCACGTGAATTTTGTCAATTAGTTATGAAAATCAATGGTCATGACTGATTATATCTAAATACTTTTCTGTAAATTTCACTAAACATTTTTGTATAACCGCATTTTATCAGCGTAGGGTTTGGTCATCTCTATAATGTTTTGAGCATCGCTAAAACCGCGGGCAGCTGCGCAAATTCAAAATAAAATATCAATCTGATTCAGACCATTAATTCTGGCATAAAAGTCATTCTCAAAATATTTATTACAGGGCATTAGACAGTACACGCCAAAAAGTTACATCTGGATGGCAATAATCTGAATTAGAGCTATTGTTATAATCATCCCGTAGATAATAAAATATTTCATCTGGATGGCAATAATCTGAATTAGAGCTATTGTTATAATCATCCCGTAGATAATAAAATATTTAGCCAGACCATTAATCTGAATTTGGACCATTGTTATCACAATCCAAAAGGTAATAAATTATTCACCACAGGCTATTAATGTCAAATTCCTCCTATTGTCCCATACTGAAGAAAAGTACTCAAAACCCATTAATTTCACCCCTCCTCTAGGTAATAAATCAATTAGTCACACCCCATTAATTTTAAACAATACTTGCCAGAAGTGGGTACTTATCTTCTTCTGTTTGTCTGCCTGTTTGTAAATTGTCGGTCACAAATTCCCAGCGTGAACCAACATAGGTCCGACCTGCTTGAAGAGTTCCGAGGAACTTAAGCAAAAAGTCGTTTTGCATTGCCTTTTATAAGCCGAAAGCCAAAGAAAAGGCAATGCAATAGTAGATTCTTTTGCATTGCCTTATATGATTCAAAAAAAGGCAATGCAAAAGTAGATTCGCATGTGAATCTATCTACCGACCTGCTTGAAGAGTTCCGAGGAACTGAAGCAAAAAGTCGTTTTGCATTGCCTTTTATAAGCCGAAAGCCAAAGAAAAGGCAATGCAATAGTAGATTCTGTTGCATTGCCTTCTATTATTCAAAAAAAAGGCAATGCAAAAGTAGATTCCCATGCGAATCTATCTACGTCAGACCTGCTTGAAGAGTTTCAAGGAACTAAAGCAAAAAGTCGTTTTGCATTGCCTTTTATAAGCCGAAAGCCAAAGAAAAGGCAATGCAGTAGTAGATTCTTTTGCATTGCCTTCTATTATTCAAAAATAAGGCAATGCAAAAGTAGATTCCCATGCGAATCTATCTACGTCCGACCTGCTTGAAGAGTTCCGAGGAACTAAAGCAAAAAGTCGTTTTGGATTGCCTTATATGATTCAAAAAAAAGGCAATGCAAAAGAAGATTGGCGTGTGAATCTATCTACGTCCGACCTGCTTGAAGAGTTCCGAGGAACTAAAGCAAAAAGTCGTTTTGCATTGCCTTATATGATTCAAAAAAAGGCAATGCAAAAGTAGATTCGCATGTGAATCTATCTACGTCCGACCTGATTGAAGAGTTCCGAGGAACTAAATCAAAAAGTCGTTTTGCATTGCCTTATATGATTCAAAAAAAGGCAATGCAAAAGTAGATTCGCATGTGAATCTATCTACGTCCGACCTGCTTGAAGAGCTCCGAGGAACTAAACCCTTTTGCATTGCTTTTTTTAACCAAAAAAAGCAATGCAAACCTAATTTCGAGGGGGAAGAGAAAACCACAAGGGAAACCTAGAGACAGAGAACGAGAGACGTTCTTTTTGTTAAAGTACTGGGACCGCAATGAAGCAGTCCCTTCAAAAATAGTTTGCTCTTATGATGGGTACAGTCCCCCATAATAAGAACAGTATCGCCATCCGCACCTAGCATCGTTTTGCAACGACGCTTAGCGCTGGACATCACCAACCGGCGATACTTTCAAGCGAATTAAAAAGTGGTTTTTATACATTTGGAACTGCGTACTTCCTGTGAAGTATAAAATTTATACAACGAAAAATGATTAGAAATTTTGTATGAGAGATTTGTTCAAGTAATTTCAGGGAGAATATTTATGTGTGTGTATGTGCACATGTAAGAAGCAATAAACGAAAAAACTATTTTATGCATGTGGCTTCATTCACTAATATTCTCAATGTATTTACGTTTGTTTATTAAGTGGCGTATTCAAATATTTTTTTTTATTTGTATGAAATGAAATCATGTGGCGTATTCAAATATTTTCTTTGTAAGGAATTATTTGTATGGAACGAAATGATGCATTGATTTTGTTTATACATTTTTTTGGTTGGTGAAAATGTCGGGCAGTGGGACATTGGGTCAATTTTTATTTTTTTAAAAATATCTTGGAGTGTATGGAGCTGGGCGATAGGTTTTCTTGGCAAAGTCTTAGAGGTTTAGCGAGTAGAAGTCACCAGCATTGGTGAAAATGTCGGGCAGTTGGACATTGGGTCAATTTTTATGTTTTTAAAAATATCTTGGAATGTATGGGAGTTGGGCGGTAGGTTTCTTTGGCAAAGTCTCAGAGTTTTGTGAGTAGCATCTTTTTATGAATCCTAAGAAAATGGCTGCCACCTGTGAAAGTGACGCCATCTTGGATTTTTGGTATTTTCTGAATGATAATAGTTACGCCTTCGGTTTCTTCGGGAAAGTTGTTGATGTTGATGAGTAGAACAAAGTAGAACAAAGCTGGACAAAGTAGAAATAATTTTTGAGTGCCAATCGATAGTGGAGGCTTGGGGCAACAAATTTGCTGAACAATGTTGGGTGAAAAAGTTTCATACTACCGAGCTATACGTCCATCTTTGAGGATTTTATCCAGAGCTGGAGCACTTATTAACCAATATCTCGGCCGGTAGTTGCCGGAATGAGGCCAGTGAGGTGTCAGATGAAAGGTTTCGGAAGTGTGAAGGTAGAGAAACCGATTTAAAGAAAATCGGTTGAGCGGTTCGGTGCCCAAGGTCGATCAAAGGAGGCAAAAATGGACAAAAATTTGCTCCGCTGCCCGAAAATTATTGAAAATTTTTTTTTGATATGTTGTCGGGTATGGTGCAAAACGTCGAGAAAACATGTTCCGGGGTGGGATATTGTTCAGAAATAAGGGAGTTATGGGTAAAAAACGGGGAAGTGTCAGAGTAGAATACATAGCAAGTGCAACGCTGAATACGGGGAACTTGAAATACGGGGAACGTTGAATACGGGGGAAATGGTATACGGGGAACTTGGAATACGGGGAACTTGGAATACGGGGAACTTGGAATACGGGGAAAGTTGAATACGGTGAACTTTGCATACGGTGAACGTGGGATACGGGGGAAGTGGAATACGGCGGAAGTGTAAAACGGTGAACGTTGCATACGTTCCACGGAGGAGGTGGGATACGGGGGAAGTGGTATAAGGGGAACTTGGAATACGGGGAAAGTTGAATGTGGTGAACTTTGCATACGGTGAACGTGAAATACGAGGGAAGTGGAATACGGGGAAGTGGCATACGGGGGAAGTGGAATACGGGGGAAGTGGAATACGGGGGAAGTGGAATACGGGGAAGTGGAATACGGGGGAAGTGGAATACGGGGGAAGTGGAATACGGGGGAAGTGGAATACGGGGGAAGTGGAATACGAAGAAATAAAATTCGGGGAAAGTTGAATACGGCGAACTTGGAATGCGGTGAACGTTGAATACGGGGTAAGTGGAATACGGGGTAAGTGGAATACGGGGGAAGTGGAATACGGGGGAAGTGGAATAGGGGGGAAGTGGAATACGGGGAACGCTGCATACGTTCCACGGAGGAAGTGGAGTACGGGGGAAGTTGAAACATTACGCATCATTATTTAAAACGAAAAAAATATGGCTCTCTGAATAGACAACACGCGAAAATGATAAAGCCTGCGTAGCCCCTAGAGGCGGGGGTTTCGACTATGTAACCTACCCTTTAATGTTAAAGCGAAAATGATAAATCCTGCTTAGCCCTTAGGGGCGGGGGTATTTACTAGTATTGTTATAATATGTATACTGTTCGCATTTTTGTTTGCATCCAGCGCATGAGGCATTTTTATGCTGTCGCAGTAAGGTATTTTCAATATCGCTCAGATCCAAATTGCGTATGTTAATTGGTAGAAACGGTTTCAGCCTGCTTGAAGACAATTCGCACCGAGAACAACTTTTCTTTTCAATGACGCTGCCAATCATCTCTGCCATTTCGGTACAGAGCAACGCATAAAAGCAGCCTGTTGGAATATTCATTTTATCTTAAGTAACACACTTTTGTCTGAACGCTATATTTATTTACACTGAAATTTATTTTGAACTGCATGAGTCGCACAGCATTCATTGAACGGCATCGATTAAGCCAATATCATTCGAAAAGAATGGCAAAATGTATGCAATACGTGCGAGTCAAAAAAACACGCCTTGCCTAACACAAGAAAGTTGCATAAAATGTCTCAATACCGCTTCTAGCTTTCCTAGCATCAAAATTATGTATTTTATGATGCGAAATTATGAGAGAAATGGTATTTCTGAAATTAAATCTGAAAGAAAATTTTAACTCCACGACTGGGACCCGAAACCAGAATCTTCACCTTTCCGGGGTGCTGCTCTAACCAATTGAGCTACCGTAGACATTTTCATTTCAGATCTAATTTCAAACCGTTGCTTACATACTAACCCATGCATTTGTAGCTAAAGCTAACGCATTTATCGTTCTCACGAACTACGCGCGCTTTTTGCCACCTACAAATACCTGTGTCTGTTTATTCTCATAACTGCATGTCCATTAATTCGTATTTTGTACTTGAATGTCGACATCATATCATTTCTCTCATAATTTCGCTTCAAAAAAAAAAAAAATTAAATGCTCGAATTTCGTTCACTTCAGTCACTGATAACTGAAAAAATGATTTCAATTATTTTATGATGCATTGTACCACAAAAAGCAGACAGGTCGACCTTACCCAAGTAATAATTTGAAAACCATTAACTTATTGGTTAAAATAATGTCATTATAACGTTGCCAGGACGGTTATTTAAAGATCATTGTCCAGTTATAAAAAGACCTAAGATATTTAACTGTCAACAGATCGTTATTCGACCAATCAGTTTCCTTTGAAAAGCTTTTTCGTTAAATAGCCGTAATGTTTCGGTTGAATAAGTTAGGTCTTTTATAACTGGGCCATAACCTAAAAATAACGGTCCTGGCAACGTTGTAATGACGTGATTTCAACCAATAAGTTATTGGTTTTGAAATTGTTACTTGTGACCATATTTTACTACCTAGTGTCAGTCAAAAAATATATTTTTTAGTTTTCGTTTTTTTTACAAAAGGTTTAGTGTGAGAAAAGAAAAGAAAAAATTGAGTGAAAAGTGGAAAAAGTGAGTTAAAATTAAGTGGACGTGTATACGAGGTCAGATACTATTTTTGTTATTAATTTCTAAGATAATTAAATGAAAAGGTTTTTAATTTGCTGAAATTGTTTGTGTTTGTAATTTTTGTGCACTCATTTACCCAAAACCCTTGAATGAAAGCTTTCCCTCCTTACCGTAGAACGCATACGGTTTGAACAATCTACGCTTATTGACGTCCCTGAGGATGACCCCCAATAAGCTAGTTTCAATTTACATTTCACGGGAAATATAAAGTTGAACTTCGAGATTGTTGAAACAAGCGGGTCGAAACGGTGCCTTTAGGTACTTTAGGGCTGACGTACATGACTAATCGTATTTTTAAATTAATTTTGTTTCAATGGAAAAATTTTTTAATTTTTTATTTTCATTGAGTTTGATTTGGTCGCGATACTAAGGACGATTGTGACGGACGAGAGAAAGGATCCATTGTTTTTCTTTTGATTTTTATTAGATATTTTATAGTTAAAGAGAGTGAGGATGTGTGACAGAAAAACTACTGACGCGACCTATGACAGGTTAAATAATAATCACATTGTTATTTCCATACCTATTTTGGACGACTAAGCAAGGTCTGCAAGCGAAAGTGCCTAAAAACAATCGTCCGAAACAGGTACTCAGAAAATTTTACATGCTTGAAACATATAAGAAAATGATGTGTAATCCAACTTTTGTTAATGATTAATACTTTGACAACTTTTTGGAACTACACAATACTTTGCAGCATTGTATTTCCAGCTTTTAGGAGTTGGTATTAGTTGTTTCGGAAGGAGACAAAGCGATGCGCGTCTCATTTCTCCTTTTAATAGGATTTTTATCTGATGCACGTGGTTTTGGAAGAAATAATCGCACAAAAAGATATTAAGCGTAAATATTAATCAGGGTCAATGTACTATATTTATGACTTCTAAAATGTATTTCACATATGATATGTAATAATCGTTTTGAATATGAAGATTGATCGATTGAAGGATTAATATTTGAGAGCACAAATGATTTAAGGATTGATATTGAAACTAAAAACATTTTGCAAAGAACCGTTCGAAACAGAATAGATATTTGCAAAGAGATCCGAACGTATTAGAAGAATCGTCTCAAACTCTTAACGTGTATTAAAATGACGACTATAAACAAACGTCCACCGTCGAGGAATGTAATACAATTTTATTAAATTAAAGCGTAGTTTACTATGGAAAACGGTAACATACAATCTTTCCAATCTCGAAATTATACAATTATGTCTTTTGAGAGTTATTTTTGTGGGTTTAAAACACAATGAATAAATTCCAATTCGGTGTTGCCGCTTTTGGATGAATGTATGTAAACAAATTGGGCATGTCATGTCATTTGTCAACAAAAACAAAAATCGGAAGATTCCCGTGATGATCACAAATTAAATTACATTTTTTTATTAGAAAAGTTAATTCGAAACTTCACAAAATTTTACAACTTTTTCTAAATAGATAAACGTTTCTAATAAAAACAAAATTCTCGAAAATCCACTAGAGGAAAGCGAAATAATGCCTGCAGAAGCTGGAAGTTTTAAAACACTTTTCACACGATAGAAATTAGCGATTTTTTGATGGATACACCAATCTATTTATTAAAAAAAGATTCAAAACTCCACAATTAAACACAGCACAACAAATGATCAAAACGTAATAACAATTGAAATTGTTTTAACGAAAGTAAAACAATAATTTGTGAGATAATTCACTAGAAAATCTAAAATTTTAGAAAATATACTGAAGTACTGCTACTGTCAAAGCCGTCAATCAAAACAATGGATGATAATGTAGATAAAGATGATGAAAATCAAGATACGGTTGACCCGTACGGTTATTTCAAAAATAAATTGAATTTTCGAAAAAATCAAGGGCGCGCGGTAGCAATGATTTTGACTTTTTTGCCTTGCGTCGTATCTTTCTGAGCCCTAGTTTTTCGGATTCTACGTAAAATTCTGATTAAAATCGACTTTTTACTCAAAAAAATCGGTCCAGCGGATCCGGAGATATGATCTTTAGAAAATCGTCATTTTCCATACAAAATGTGCACTTTCATAGAAACCAAAGTTAATGGAAACATCATACGTTAGTTAGTTACTTAGTTAGTTACTTAGTTAGTTACTTAGTTAGTTACTTAGTTAGTTACTTAGTTCCAGAGCCATTTGTATGAAAACCCACTTTTTTGGAGTTTTCTCGAAAACGGCTCGATATCTTTTCTTGAAATTTTGCAGTTACCTTCGGCTGGGCATTCTACGCCATATGAGATTTTAAAAAAGGGGGGTACCGGCCTCGTTTGGGCGCCAGGGCTCTTAGAAGGCGCCATATAAAACCCATATGTATGTGTTTGTGTGTGTGTGTGTACGGAAGCATATTTTGTATAAGACATGGTTGGGTGTTCGAGATACAGGTTTGGTGTCAAAGGGAAAGATGTTGGGTTGGGTGTGTAGTGTATAGGGGTGACCGCCAAAATGGCGTAAAATGGGCCGGGGGCTCAAAAAAAAACTTTTGATATGTTGTAGAGGAAGTTGAGGGGATCATTTTCGCCCATGAAAGTAGAGCCGCCGCGTCTCGGTTTGGCGGCGGCGGGGGCTCAAAAAAAAAACTTTTGATATGTTGTAGAGGAAGTTGAGGGGATCATTTTCGCCCATGAAAGTAGTAGCCGCCGCGGCTCGGTTTGGCGGCGGCGGCGGCTCAAAAAAAACCTTTTGATATGTTGTAGAGGAAGTTGAGGTGATTATTTTCGCCCATAGAAGTAGTAGCCGCCGCGGCTCGGTTTGGCGGCGGCGGCGGCTCAAAAAAAAAACTTTTTATATGTTGTAGAGGAACTTGA
>CM055406.1:88972408-88993472 GCA_029228625.1 Pseudolycoriella hygida
GACGTTGAATTTGGCCAATGGTTGGAATATGATCGCATAATGAGGGAGGTAATGGATCATAAAAAAACCGTAAGTCGAATAAAACAAAATAACAAGTTCAAAAATTGGATTCCCAAAGATCGCCCGAATCCAGTGAACAATAACAGAGACAAAAATAAACCCATTTTTCTCAATGATTATGTGATTAACCTCTCATCTATTCCTTTGACTGAAAGTGAAACAAATTTACTCAACAAAGGTTTAAATTTCTCCATACAACCACATATTGCTCCAGTTGAAGATTTATGTGTTGATATCATGGCGTCAGTACGTAAAAAGCCCGCCGAAATTAGAGATGATATTGAATACAGAGCTTTAAAAATTATGAGAGAATTAGTTAGAGAAAAACCATTTGTTAGAAATCGCAACGCAAAAAAGTTGAGAGATTTAGTCAAGTCGCTGGGAGAAAAGAACTTCATTTTCTCTAAAGCTGACAAAAGTAATAATGTAATGGTAATGGATGTCTCATACTACGAAAGGGTTGTTAGAAAAACAATTGCGAATGGCCCATATGAAGAAATTCTCACAGACCCATTGAACGTTATGTTGAAAGAAGTTGACTCTGTATTGAAAAAGCATGGCAGTGTGCTATGTGAGAATCCAGATAGGGAACTTAAACATTGGAAAGTGAGCAATCCAAGCGTACCATGCTTGTATGTATTGCTAAAATACCATAAAGAAAAAGATGTTGATGGTGATTTCAAAGGTAGACCAGTGGCGTCGAATGTGAATGCTCCGTCGGAAAAAATAGCGAAAAAGTCATCTGCTATTTTCAATTCTTTACCAGCTCCACCGAGTAGATCAATATCCAATGGTTTAGAATTCGCTAGAGCAATCAACGGTGTAAAGTTGTCCCGGAACGAAGAAATAGGTTCCTATGACGTCACCTCATTGTACCCCAGCATTCCAATCCCATATTCTATGGAATTGTTAAGAAAATGGTTGATTAAAAATGATGTTGAGGAAAAAATGGTTAATGCTTATGTGGACCTAGCTCACCTATGCATGAAGCAAAACATCTTCCAATTTCGGGGCGCATATTATAAACAAACCAAAGGCACGAGTATTGGAAATTCATTGTCCAGCTTTATAGCAGAACTGTTCATGAGTGATTTTGAAACCAATATGTCAACAGATCCGAATTTCCCTAGAATATATTACAGATACGTGGATGATATTTTCGTAGTGTTGAACAGGAGAAAATTCGATGTTGTCAAAAAATTATTTGAACACAAGATGGATACCATTGACAAAGGCGCAGTTAGATTTACCATCGAAAGACAAATTAACAACCAGCTCCCTTTCCTCAACACGCTTGTACAAATTGTTGATAACACCTTGACGATAGACGTATACCGTAAACCATCGAGCACAAAAAGACTAATAACAGCTGACTCAAACCATGATTTTAAGCACAAGATGGCGGCGTACCATTCGATGGCACATTTTATGGTAAATCTCCCTTTGACGAAAGAAAAAATTGATAAAGAAATCAAAACAATTGTCGACATCGGTAGAGTCAATGGCTACCAAGAAAGCGCTGTGATGAACATAATCAACAAACACCAGAGAAAAAAGGCACTTGAGAACGTCTTAACGTTTTTCAAAGACAACAAGCCTGAAGAACCTGTAAAGCGAGTGAGTTTTGCCTATTACCCCCGTGTCACAGATGGAATGAAAAAAATATACAGAGAATACGACACACAGGTAGTCCATAGAAATGACTATACCCTCAGACACATGCTGGGTTCGTTGAAAGATGTCCCCCTGACATTAAGAAGTCTGGTATATACCGGATACAGTGTAAGACCTGTGGTAGATATTATTATGGGATGACAATCAGGCAACTAATAACTCGATTTTTTGAACATGTAAATTCCAAGAATTGGAAAAATAAGACGGCTGTGGCAAACACTTGTTTAAAACTAATCACGAAATCGACATCACGACCCTAAAATTAGTTGAAGAAGTGAGACGCCCATGGAACATTGTATATAATGACGCAATCCACATTCGTAAGAACTCTCATTTAAATCTATTGAATGAAGATAAGGGAGATGTCGATTCCCTTATCCTGACCTTGTTTGATAAGAAGAGAACCATTGACAACAACATCATAAGCTTAGACGATTCGACACATACTGTAGTGGACGAGTTCTTTGACTGTGAATGAACATACAAATATGACTACAACGGAACACCGCAACATTGACGATTTCGAGAGCCTTGTAATGAATGGCACATTGTATGACGACACTGAAATGTGGAAAACGTTACACTTGACATGAACCTACCCGATCTCTAAAAGAAGTTGTTTTGTAATTGTACTCGTAATTGTAACATTGTTCACCCTGTTGTCACCTGTTAAAAAATTCGTTACCCGTTGTATGATGTACGTAATTGCAGTATCAATTTTGAGATGACTTTATGTATGTATTTTTCAAATTTCCTTAAGGTTGTGTCAATATACTTTTAGTTTGAACCAAGCCCTGATGATGGGAACATAGTTCCTGAAACCGGTTGGTTAAAGAATAAAAATAAAAGGCATAATTTAAAATTGGAGAGTTTATTCCAAACAAACCCTGTTTTCGTAATATTTAGGATAAGTAGATGTAAAGTAAGAGAAGGGGAACGAAACCAGGAATATAAAAGAAGGTTTCATTCCCGAATAAAGTTAGTTATTATCTAATCACGAACTAGTGTGTTTGGAATTTAACTCAGCAGAAAGGTTTATGCTGAAATAATTAAAATCAGTCCATAAACCCAGTTCACAACATCCCTCGAAACTTAACATTCGTGATAGCAGCAATGACATTTTGCTTTAAACGAATTTTCAATTTTCACCAAAATATTCATTTATTGTTGTATTGCTACTCGGTTGACGAATTTTGCTACAGATGTACAACTGCCACTTGCCCGACTGTTTTTGTGTTGCTCACAATTCTACGACCAAGAATGAAAACTCATAAAAATGTTTTTTCAATGTTTATTGTCTTGCATTCGAAAGGACTTTCATTGGCAACTTCATGGCTAGAACATTTTAATTAATTATTTATAAATAAACTACATGTTAACAGTTTTCATTTAACTTACGCTTAGATATAACAGATCTTTCTAATTATCACAGTACACACGATTCGGTCTCTGGATTATTCAAAAAACCAGAATTCCAGAACCAGTTTTTGTTAATATTAAAATTTCACATTTAGATGTGTGTAAAAAATCCTGCTCTGTAAACATTATTTTAAGATTAGTTAAAGCATCCGTCCATGCTAAAGGTATTTCTTCCTCTACAATATCCTCAATTCCCAAATTAGCCAATCCATCAGCCATTTCATTACCTGGTATCCCACAGTGCCCAGGGATCCATTGTATTGTGATATTTTTTTTGTGCAGTTCCTGACTATTTCCCAGATTGTTGAAGTGAGGTAATTTTTGCCATCTATTTGTTCTATGATTTTACAGCTATTCATTGAGTCTGTATATATAACTATATTCTCTTCTGGGTGTTTAAGACCTATCTCAATGCTTTTGTATATAGCTACTAATTCAAGATTAGTGATTTGCAATCTATCGTCTATCCTTAAGGCTGAGTACTCTTGGTCCATATCCGTGATACCAATACCAGCCCCAGTGTCTTTTTTTGATCCATCACTGTATATTGCAAGGCGTGCTTCCATTGGTCGGCTGTTAATATTACCTTGCTAATTACGACCTCCCCTAAGATTTCTAGATGTTTAATGACCTTTAGGTTCAGGGGCTTGTCCCCTTGTTTTATCTCTCCTAGTGGCCTATTAAACTCCTTGTATTTTTGACTTTGCGCTAGTAAGTATGGGTCTGTTTTTGGATTGACCAATGGATAAGATGGTGATTCAAGATTTTGTTTTATGGGCAAATTAAGAATATAGGCTTTTAATATTTCTTTTTGTGCTAGCCATTGCCTCCTAATATTTAGGGGGGCTTCTCCTGCCGACACATATAGTGTTGGTACAGGTGTTGTTTTTAAAGCTCTTAAACATATCCGTAGTCCTCGATTATAGAATGTCGTAATTTTATCTAGATCCTTCTTATGCGCATTCCCATATATGGTAGCTCCATAATCTATAATACTCCGTACTGTTGTACGTAGTATATATACCAAACTTTCGACGACGCTTTTTGCTTAATTTTCATTTATTTATTTTATTTCTTGCGACGACGCTTTTTGCTTAACTCTCATTTATTTATTTTATTTTTTGCGACGACGCATTTTGCTAAATTTTCATTTATTTATTTTTTTTTGACATATTGTTTTGCTTTTTTCTTTATTTACAATTTTAACTCTAAGTTTTGTTTTTTTTTTTCTTTTGACTCGAATTCGATTGTTGAATTCATGCAATATTTTGACATGCTCACGCTATATTTTGATTTTTTTACTTTATGTATTTGAATATTTGAATTTTGTGTTTTTCTTTGTATTTTTACTGTGCTGTGATTGTGTTAGATATACTACTTTAAGTTGTATGATTTGTAACGTTTTCATGGTTTTGTAAGGAGGGTTATGACAGCAGTCATAACTACTCTTTTTCCATGTCGGCTTGAAAAAAGTAGACAATAAAATTAATATCAATCAATCAATCAATATTCAAAAGGGTTTGGGGGTGCCCACCCCACTTGTTCCCTGCCACTATTTTTATAATATTGAGCCTACTTTCTAGTCGTCCTAACATCTTGTTGATATGCACTTTATAGGTGAGGTTTTCATCCAACCAGATTCCCAAGTAGCGAATTTCCTTTGCCCGTTGAATAAAATTCCCTTTGACCATTAAGAATGGTCCAAACCTAGTTTGTTTTGGGTAAAACCATATCGCTTTTGTTTTTTCCTCACTGATGGTCATGTCCATACCTTTAATTATTGCTATAAATTGATTCATTGACCATTGCAAATGGTCTCTCGTTTCGATGACTGATGACCCCCATGCTAATATTGCGATATCATCCGCAAATTGGAAGACCTTGGATTGGTCCGTTTCACAATGAAATATCCCTAAAGTGTATAGCACGAATAAGATTGGGCTAAGGACATCACCTTGCGGTACCCCTCGGGAGGTTTCTCTCCCTATTAGTATCTATGGTAATTTTCCTCTTTCTAAAACAGCTTATTACCCAGTTTTTAATCCTGGGGGGAACTAACATGTTTTCAAGTTTTTTATCTAATTTTTGTAGGTTAACTTTCCCAACTATTTTCTTGCATTTCATGTACTACGGTGATAAAATGATTAATACAGTCAACTGCCGACCTTTTCTTAACGAATCCATAGCTAGCTGAGGGGATTACCTTGTTGTCTTCTATCCATTTTACCAATCTAACTTTTACCATTGAGTTGATAATTTTGTCTGTCAAGCTTTGGTCTTCCCATACCAGATTTATCAGAACTACAAGTTTATTTTTCAAAGCCTCCGGGAAGCCTTTGATCATATCATAAGTGAACTGATCAATGCCCGGGGCAGTGGATTTTTTTGAATTAAGGATTTCCTCCAACTCATTATAACTAAAGGGAGCTTCAAATTTGCTGCTTCCTACACTAAGTCTTTTGTTGATGATTTAAACCTCTCCCTTGTCTGTATCTTTACGGCACATATGGTCTAGATATTTTTTGCTATTTCCGGGTTATCATACATAACATTATGTTGATTTAATTTAGTGCTATTAGTTAGGGCCCTGATGTTCTGATAAATCTTTTTAATTGATGTGTTTGGGGAGAGCTGCTCAGACCATTCCCGCCATGATTTCTTTCTAGCTCTCTGAGCTTGTATTTAAATTCAGCTTTAGATTTCTTAAAGGCCAATAGATTCCGAAGACTATTATCACGAAAGTATTTTATCAGTAGGGATTTACTTGCTTTATATAATTTCTCTATTTCTCCCTTCCAATACGGTTTTGGGTGAAATTTTTTTGACATATTCGTTTTCTCAACCTTAGAAATTAATCCTTTCCTCCTGTCTTCCAGCTGTGTAATTAAGTCTTCTAAAGTAGCTATTGTGTTTAGATCCAAACTTTCCATCTTTTCCCTAAACAGGTCCATGTCTAATTTATCCCTATATTTAATTTGGTCTGGGGACATTCCCTTGCTAATCTCCATTTGAATAATTAAGTGGTCAGATCCTAATGTTTCAGAGTCTAGATCCCATTCGACTTCACTCGCTATTGAAGGGGAGATCCAGGTCAAATCCAAAGGATTTGCTCTCTCCAATCCTCCCGGTACTCTAGTTGGTCTGCCTTCGTTCAATAATACGTAGTCTTCAAAAGCCTCATATAAATTTAAACCCCTTTGATTCTGATAGTGTGCACCCCAAGCCGAGTGGGCCGCATTGAAATCTCCTCCAATCACTGCGCTCTCATATTTCCCTATAATCACCTTTAATTTATCTAACTGCCTCGCCACTTCCCCTTCGTTTACCCCATTTCCAACAGGTGGTACATAAACTGAGAATATTACTATGTCCTTAGGCAGGTTGGCAGTTTTCACCCCAACCACCTGCAGCGGGAACAATTTTGGCAAACTGAGGATATTGTAGAGGATCCCCTTTCTGATTAATAGCCCTACCCCTCCACATCCTTCCTTCTCTCCTCCTTCAGCAACGACATTATAATTTTTTAAATGAAATATCTGTCAAAATTTGCCCAAATTTCCTGCCTTTAACTTGGTTTCGGATACCATATAAATGTGGACGCATTTACTATCTAAATAATGAGTAAGCTCTGCTTTTTTTGATTCCATCCCCCTAATATTATGTTGGCATATTTTTAAAGTACTAAGTGGGTTGTTATTTTGCCTTTTTTGGTCGAAAGTCTTTTTGTGAGTCCTATTGTCCCCGTCATTGTCCTCTGTAAGTATGTTGGTTGTGTTAGTCATGTTAGAAGGTGGTGTCAGATATGGAGCCAACTGCTCCCTCTATCTTATCACTTGCTTCTAAACTTTCATTACCCTTTCCTTTTTGTCCACTCCCTGTAAATATTTTTACAATTTCTGTCAATAAATCTACAAATTCTTGTTTTAGTCCCTCTTCTGCTTCGATTTTCAGGTCATTATTTTTAATTGCCGAAATAATTTTAAGCGTTTTGTTATTTATCAAATACTTATCTTCTACCTTAATTAACTTATCCCGATTATCACAGTCAGTCTCAATATCTATGTCAGTCTCTTTAATTTTTGGTTCCAAACCTCGTTGAGCGTTTATATAATTTTGATATTGAATTTTCAATTGATTATCACTTTTTGGGATAAATTTTCCCGTATTACGTTCTTCTTCTTTCAAGAATTTTTTTCCCGGTTTTTCACTTAAAGGCGGAAATTCTTTAATGTGTTTGATAATACTATAATGGCTGCTCACTTTGGGGAATTCCCCATTGGCTTCAAAATAAGATAAATTGCGATATACCATCGCCTCTTTAATTAAGACATTACGTTAATGCAGCATTGTGTTAATGAACATTCCTCAGTGGGACTAACCTGATGTTTTGTACCACACTTGAAGCATGTCTTTCCCTCTTGTCTACAACTTTTCCCTGTGTGACCAAATTTTTGACAATTATTGCACCGAATTACTTTTGGTATGCATTGCTTAACTTTCCGTAATGCATAGAAGAAGGATATCGATTCTGGCAAATATTGCCCTCGAAAAGAAATTTTTACCGTTCCCGTTGGAATGAGTTTTTTCTCACCCTCATTAAAAACCGTTTTAGTAAAGCGATAGACCTCATGAACCGGCAAAGAAGCCTCTATATTTTCCATCAAAAATTCTTCGGAGTGTTCCGTCGGGATATCGAAAATAACCCCTGTCCGAATGACATTGTTATATGGGACGTAAATCTCGTATTGTGGAAAAATCCCTTTCCCGACTTCGATAAAATTATTCGCCTGTTCCGCCGTGCCAAAATGCACCCGCGCCTTGCCCATACCCGCTTGGATTATTTTTATCACCCCTTGGATCTTATTATGTTTCAAGGCCAAGCCAAACTTGATGTCATCTAAACGTGTGTTTCTCTCTTTAACCAGGACTTCCAAAAAGAAGGGTCCCGTATCACCAGGTTGATAAACAAAATCATTGGTTTTTTTTCACAAAATTTTTATTAACATCAGATGCAATTTTATTGACTATAGGGCTGGTTTTCCGTTCCCGCTTGGGTTCAGACGCCATTTTCCCTTTGCCAACAAAATCTTCTTCAACATTACTGAGACTTTCTTGCGAACCAGAAACTCCGGCATCTTGGTTCGCATGTCTTTTATTACCATGCTTAAGTCTCTTTACTGAATCTTTATGTTTTTTTCTGCGATTATTATCAAGCGTGGTTTGCACAGTCAAACCACGCGCCCCTTTATTAGACATTCTTTTGTCTAATTTTCATGCCCCCAAATTCCAAACCGAACATCAAATATACAACTCACCTTATTTTATTTCCAGTCAGAACTATGTCAATTAAACCACAAAACTATTCACTTTCACTCTACGTTATTTTACACTAAATGTGTAATAATCGAAAGCAGCAAAAATTTACACAATCCACCAAAAGAGACAAAACCTCTTTTATTGTTCTGCGCCTGCGTAACACGTTTGTTGCCCACGAGAGTTCACAAGCGAAAAAGTCTGTTTACTACAAATGTCAGTCTTGACTGTCATGCGCCGATGGTTCACGTTCACTTGGTGTTCGGATGAATGATGCAATGTTCGGTGGGTGCACAATACGACATTTCTTTTTCAGTTTCTTGTTTCTGATAATTAAATTGTAAAAAACTGACGGAATATCAACGCACACTTAAAATGCAAAATGATAAGTTGCACAAGAAATTCGTAAGGTTAACCCAATCGCAATGTCATGAACAAAATAAAGTTTTGGATGAGAAGTTTATTAAAAATCTCACTCCATTTGATATCCCCAAAGAAGTGATGACAGTTCTAAGCTTAGGTCCGAAGTTCGCCGTCATGCCGACCGATGAACCATTGTTGGACTTAGCTTCAGACGTTGAACTAGTCATAAAACGAGAACTTCCAAAAGAAATTCAACGCACGGCGAGAGGAGAGGCACAATACTCACTCACAAAATTCTCGAAGCAAAAAAAAAAACTGTCAAGAATTGACAAGTATATGCAAAAAGCTATTCGCAAGACACGGAAATTTCTACAGCAACACAAAGAATTGATGATAACAAACAGTGACAAAGGCAACGTCACATTAACTTCAATTCAAGACAAACATCGTCGCAAGATTCTAGACATGATCAGCGACTTAGATGCATTCACCCCATTGAGCAATGATCCCACAAAAACAGTTACGAATGTGGTAAACCGGTGCTTGGATAATCTTTACAAAGCTAACATTCTGGAAGAAAAACTCAAAACAAGCCTTAAAACATTTAACGCCATTCCTCCACGTTTGTTTGCGCAAAGCCTGGCAACCCAATTCGGCTCATCGTATCCACCATAAATTCCGCAGCGTATAAGGTATCCAGGTTTTTAGCCACCATCTTACGAAAATCTTTCAAATCAAAATACGGAGTTAAAAATTCGCAACAATTTGTTTAAAGTATGAAAGGAATCAAGATCACGCATGGAAACATCTTGGTATCGTTTGACGTAGTCAACTGTTTCGGGAGCATTCCTACAAAATTGGCAATGGAAATCAATCGAACGGGATTTCCACTTGATCGAAAACCACACTCCGATTCCGAAAGATCAATTCATGAAATTGCTGGACTTATGCCTGAACAGAGGCAACTATTTTTTGTATGGGGGTAAATATTACAAACAAAATTTAGGCATGTTCATTGGCTCGTCACTAGCTCCTATATTGGTAGAAATGTTAATTGAAGAATTTGTGGAGCGAGCAATTGAAGATTTGGCAATTAGGCCAGATTTTTGGTCAACATTTGTGGATGACCATTTAACATCCATTCCTGAAGAAATGGTTGAAATACTGAAGGACAAATTGAACTCATACGATGCTAATGTCCAATTTACGGTAGAAACACAAGACCCAGAAATTAAATCCATCAATTTTTTAGATGTAACGGTCTATAATGAATGCCCAATGTTGAAAACCAACTGGTACCATAAGGCAATATCGTCCAACAGAATTCTTAACTATTACTCTAGGCATCCAAGGAACATGATAACGAATGTGGCCAAAGCTTTCATTAAAAGAGTTCTGTCAGTGAGCCACAAATCGTTTCACGCACAGAACCTAGAAGAAATAAACAGGATTCTATCGATAAATAGCTTCCCGAAAGAGGTCATTGAAGAATTGATCAACCTAGTCAAACGCACGCAGAACCAACCGGACCACAACAGAACAAGCTATCCGTTTTTAGATAGCACGAAGCTTGAAGTGAGAAAAGGGCCAATCTTAAGCTCAACGATGGTTGGGAATGAAAACGACTTGTCTATTAGCTTCAAAGATATGACCACAACCCCGAAGCCAAAACTCCCTAAAACAGCTCTAGGTTTTGGTGGAATAACTTACATCCCAGGCATATCTGATAGCATAAAACATCTATTGAAGCAATATTCTCCTGATCTCAAACTGGCTTTTCGACCGGCAAGTAAGGTCTCCCAAGTATTTTCGGAAATGAAAGACGCATTAGAAACGGGCCAAAAGTCTAATGTTGTTTACTTGTTGAGGTGCAAACATTGTAAAGGTGTGTACATTGGAGAGACATCGAGATGTTTTTGCGAACGCTGTGAACAACATAAAAAAGATGTCGCTAACTGTAACAAAAAACCGAAGAAGACGGCCCTGGTACAGCAACACAACTGTTCTAGTTGAGTTCAATCTGAGCGTCATTACAATGACAAAATAATTCAAAATAAAAATTCTCAACCTGTGACCTTCTGTTACTTGTCTATGTGATCGAAAATTAAAGTAAAATTTCCACGTTTCAGTTTAATTGTTCCACGATCAAGCAAAGCTCGAGTAATATATAAGATATTCTCAAAAACAATTTGATAAGATGATAATAAATTTCATCAGAACATCTAAAAATAAGTATGTTCATCAATACCCATATGGTTCCTAACATCATATATGTAGTTCCATGGAATGTAAGAACAGCATTGTAAAAAATAACGTGCTATTCCTCATAACAAAAATAGTGGTTCCGCCACTAATCGGCTATTACACAGCAAGAGTTTCAGTGCTTGAGTTAGGATTAACTTTGGAGTTTTGACGTTAGATGTAGTTACACATTCATTCTCAGATATAATTCACTAGTCCTAGTTTAACCGTAGATTGTTCATATAGAACATCAAATAGTCGGTACTTCACCCCATATCAGCATATCAAGGTGCATGACTTGACTGATGATTGGCACTGGATGCCGAAATGTGGAAGCTTCTAATATGTTCAAGAACACAACTGTTCTAGTTGAGTTCAATCTGAGCGTCATTACAATGACAAAATAATTCAAAATAAAAATTCTCAACCTGTGACCTTCTGTTACTTGTCTATGTGATCGAAAATTAAAGTAAAATTTCCACGTTTCAGTATAAATAATTAACTAAAATGTTCTAGCCATGAAGATGACAATGAAAGGCTTGTCGAATGCAAGGCAATAAACATTGAAAAAACATTTTTATGAGTTTTAATTCTTGGTCGTAGAATTGTGAGCAACACAACAACAGTTGGACAAGTGGCAGTTGTACATCTGTAGCAAAATTTGTCAACCGAGTAGCAATACAACAATAAACGAATATTTTGGTGAAAATTGAAAATTCGTTTAAAGCAAAACTGACGTAATTGAACCCTCTGATTCGGTTGAAATGAATCCTGTTTTGTCGAATTCTCGTATGTCTCTACATTACAATAACATTCGAGGGATGAGAAGAAGGAAAGACGATATTCTGCTGTCATCGACAACCTGCGACTATGATCTGATCGTCCTGTCTGAGACATGGTTAGATAAGAACAAATTTAGTGCTGAGTTCTTTCATCAGCGTTTCATCGTTTACCGTAAAGATAGAGAAGACTCGAACATTAGTGCTAGTAAAGCTGGAGGTGTGCTGATCGCTGTTGATTCTAAATATGACAGTGAAATTCGAGGTGAAATTGTTGATGTCCCGGAACTAAAACTACTCGAAGCCATTTGCATAAGGATTCATCTTCGGTCAACTAACTCCAAATTCTACGTATATGGATTATACATTCAATACGGATCCTCTGAAGAAGTTTATTCATCTCATTTGAGAGCAATTAAAGCTGCACATTCGATGAATAATCATTTATTTATTTATTCATTTATTTATTTATTTATTCATCAACGGCCGAAGCCACCTGACTACAACATATTTGCTAGGAAAAAATTACAAGACAATAAAAATTAAAAAATTGAATTAAAACAAAAAAAAAAAAGATAAACAAAATTTAACATTTAACATTTAACAGAGTCATAGGAACAGAGAATAGGAACGTCGTCCGATCCAGTATCAACCAACGCTTCGTGTTGCTAATGGTCATATGATAATTAGGAGGTTTTTGCGCAAGTCCAATTGTCCATTAGTGGAGACTAGTCGTCTGGACTAGCTGTTTTTGCACAAGTCGGCGTGACTTAGAGTTTCATTTGAGAGTCGTGATACCCGAGTTGACTAATCATCTTCTGATTACAGTGAGAACCATAGGTTCAGTTTATGAGATTCTGATCTTACCATTCAGTTTATATGTAACTTTCAACCTCCTGATAGCAATCTTAAACGACTCACGTGGTATGTTTTGAAACCACAGTAGTGAAAAGCGATTGAATGCCATGCACATGTTATTGATTGGCTCATAAAGACCATATTTTGTTCTGTGTTCGTCAACAACGAGAAAGTCATCAGCACGAGTGGGTCTAGAATTACGAATGACCTTGCCTTTAATTTTAAGTGCGTCAATATTCCCATTCAACCGTTCGGATGCAAAAAGTGCGGAGGCATTGATTCTACGTCGGGCGAGTGTTTCTATGTTGATCGATTCACATCTCTCAATATATGGCGGGAGCTTGTAGTTTTCGTCCCTTTTCACCGTCCCCCTCAGTGCGTACATCAAAAAATTTTTCTGAATTGATTCAATCCTGTCAACAAATGTTACTCAATGCTCGGTTTCGTTATGAGGACTTGTAAGGAGTTTAAGAATATCAAAACTTTGAAAAGTATATACTTTGCTTATGTCCGTTCTTATGTTTCATATGTTTCAGTTGTTTGGCATCCTTATCAAGAAAGCTTTAGCAATTATATATTCAATGTGTTTACTGAACGTCAGTTTTTGGTCCAAGAGGACTCCTAAATCTTTTATTACCTTTTTTTTTTTTATTTCATATGCAAAGCTAAATTTCAATTAATAAATAGAATAGAAAATTGAGTTATGTTTGTTATTGCTGTTTGTTATTACCTTAACACGAGTCAAAGCAACATTATCGATATTGTAAGCGAACTCAATTTTGGATCTCTTTCGAGTGAAGGAGATTACCTTTATAGTAAAACCAGCGGGATTGAAATATAATTAATAGTTTAATTATCGAGTTTAAATGATACACGATATGAACATCACAAGATGCTAAGTGAAACTGAACTCTAAAGAAGAATATGCAATTGATATACAGTAGAAAGTGGAGATGCCTTCGATGTTTTAATAACCTTACACTTATCAACGTTCAAATAAAGCTGGTTGATTTTACACCATTGATTGTAGAAACCTGTTCAAGTCACGTTGAAGAGCACTTGCGTCAAGAATATTTCTGACTCTCACGAAAATTTTCAAGTCGTCAGCATACGTTAGGTAAACAGACGTAGAGAAGACTTTAGTAGCATCGTTCATGAATAGTATGAACAAGAGAGGGCCCAGATGGCTACCCTGAGGAACACCAGAGGTCACGTTAAACGTTCAAGAAGAGCAATTCCCCAATTTGACGAATTGTGAACGTCCATTCAGATAAGATGCAATCCATGCTAGTAAGTTCAAATGAACACCCATTTGGTTCAACTTGTTCAAAAGAATCGAATGCTTGACTCTATCGAATGCTTTTCCAAAGTCGGTGTATATGACATCTAACTGATGCCTGGATTCCATAACTTTAGTAACGTGGCTAACAAATTCAGTTAAATTTGTCGCTGTAGATCTGCGCTTCATAAAGCCATGTTGTGACTTTGAAATTATTCGATTGAACTTTGTGGATAAAATAGAGGTGACGATGGCTTCAAATAGATTTCCTATTGTTGGTAGAATAGCTACGCCTCTGTAGTTTTCGACATTACTTCTAGAACCACTTTTAAAAATTGGTGTAATATAAGAAGTCTTCCATCTAGTCGGAAATTTTCCAGTTGCGAGGGATAAGTTGAAAATTCGAAGTAGCGGAGATGACAGACTCTCAGCACAGGCTTTTAACAAAATCGGAGAGATTTTATCTGGACCTTCACCCTTAGTAGTGTCTATACTACTCAAATGGTTCAAAACATCTTGGATCTCAAAAGAGATTGATCCAATGTCAATGCGCTTTTCTATGGGATACATTTTTTCGATAAGTCATAACTACTTTCGTTATCAGCTACATACACGCTTTCAAAAAAATCAGCGAAAAGATCGCACGTTTCGTTAGGATTACTAGTCTTCTTATTACCTCTAGACATAATTGAAGGATAGCTTGTAGTTTTTTTTCGCGATTTAACGTAATACCAAAATTTTGACGAGTCAGAAGTCAACATTTTTTCGGTGTTAGCCAAATATTTGTTATAGGCTTGGTCACGCAAGGAGTGAAATTCTTTACTTATGGAAAAAAAATTCATTTTTAGTTTCAGTTTTTTGCCTGGGTTTGTTTCACTTTTAAATCGCTTGTGAGCTTTGCTTGTTCTATTTTTTAGATTGCGCAAACGCTGATTATACCAGGGTGGGTCGTTAATAACCATTTTCTTTTTGAGCGGAATAAATTTCTCTAATCCGTCTAACAAAGTGTCGTAAAATACATTGACTATGTCATCAACGTCAGAAACATTTGACATCAGTTGATTCCAGTCAATAGAATGTAAATGGGTATTTAGGCCCGTATAGTCGCCTTTTTTGAAGTTAAGTTCACTTTGAGATTCCTCACTTTCAATATTTTCAATGCCTTTAACTAAGTCTGCTGAAATAATTATTTCGATAGGATAGTGATACAAAACAATTCGACTCATAGGAACATCAGATTTGATGACTTTCACGTTATTTGGATTACTGTTAAAAACTAGGTCCAAGATTCTTCCGTAATGGTTGCGGACGCTGTGAACTTGATGAACGTTACCACTCATCATAAGATAGATGATATCAGCTTTCGTTCCTTCACCAACTTTAGTAGGGAGCATCACATTGCTTTCACATGATTCGTCTTGACCACTGATCAAGTCGTCAATGCAGTCAATATTGTCATTAAAACGGTCAGGAATCCAATCAACAAGGCTTAGATTGAAATCTCCTAAAATACACATTTCATCATTAACATCCAGATCTATAAACTTAAGTGTCTTTTCTAATGCATCGTGATACTCTGTGTATACTTTTACAGAAGAGCCGGAAAAGATGTATAGACAACAGACAAAAAGCGAATGACTTTGAAGCTGTACTTTAACTAAAACCATTTCGATGTTGTCGGTGCCAGGCACCGGAACACATTCGCTAGGTAAAGATGATCGGACAGCGATCAGAACACCTCCATATCTCTGATTTACGCTATTTAATTTAGACCGATCAGTTCTATAAACTGAAAACTGTTTAAGATTGAACAATTCAATAATAAATAACACTGACGTTTACATAAATCACATAAATAATGCGCCAATTAACATGCAACGTTTACCGTGCGTAATTATTTACGTGTGTGCACTAAAAACGAAAATTTTTCACTTATTTAACTATAAAATCTTCTCAATACAAATGTTGATTTGAGAGAACTTGATAGATTCCACAAACACCACAACTTAAACTTTATTAAAAATCAATCCAATCAAACAAAGATTACGGATTGATGAACTAATTTATCAAATAAAATAAGCGAGCAAGTAAAACACGTATGAAACGTCGTGGTAAACACACACATCATGACGACATCTTTCTTGCCATCGGTGATTTTAACATGTCTTCAGTTAAATGGCACGCCAACGAAGATGGATTTGATTTTTTGCCGCTGATTGGAGACACTACATCGATTCAGGCTAACATTGCGAGAGAAATGAGTTCAACTCTTCTGAGCTGCGGTCTATTTCAAATGTCCGACTTACAGAACTCATCACGAAATGTTCTCGACCTCGTCTACACCAACATGCCTGAGCTGTTCCTTGTCAGTCCAGCTGATCTTCCACTGATCCCAGGTTCATCACAGGAATTTGCGCACGTGCAAACTCAATGTTTGATCGAATGTGAACCGGCTGTTTATTCTGCCTCACCATCCACTGAGCACATCTATTGCCTCAAGAAGGCTTCATACGGCTTAATCCGTGAACTTGCAAAAATTGATTTCGACGCCCAGTTTGATGAAAAGAATTCAGACGAGATGTTGAATGCTTTCTATGACGAGTGCTACCGGATCCTTGATCTCCTTGTACCAAAGGCAACGCTTCGTTTGTCGAATCATCCGATATGGTTTGATGGCAAACTGATTAATCTGAAGAACATGCGTAACCGTGAGTATAAAAAGTTCCTCAACCGATCAAATTCGGGAGTTCCAACTGGAGCAACAGTCGTCAACAGGGGCCGAATTGGATCGAACGTCGCAACTAGTGGAAGCACCGAAAAATGATCATGAGGCACCAAAAAACTCACAGGAAAAGCCGAACGACAATCAGTTACC
This sequence comes from Pseudolycoriella hygida, assembly GCA_029228625.1. NCBI lineage: Eukaryota > Metazoa > Arthropoda > Insecta > Diptera > Sciaridae > Pseudolycoriella > Pseudolycoriella hygida. The sequence continues at coordinate 88,989,270 of CM055406.1, forward strand.
GGGACAAAAAACGATGGAAACCGTTTAGGTTCAAACCGTAAAATAACGTATCAATCGCTTATCACGACGTTCTTCCAAAATTCAACTACGAATGACACTGCTCAAATTGCTACGACCAGCCTAAACGAACCAGAACGCATGCAATCATTGCCAATTTATTACAATAACGTCCGCAGCATCACGAACAAACGCAACATATGCATTAATATTGAACTTTCGACGTACAAAGTGCTTTGTTTTACTGAAACTTGGCTGGATGCTGGAACTTCAAGCAGCGTGTACTTTCCGAATATGTTTAAAGTGTACCGTAAGGATCGACTTTGAGACGAGCAGGTGGAGTGGCAGTATTGGTTCACCACTCGTTAAACAGCAGAATAGTTACTTTCGATTCCCACAATGATGTCGATCTGAATAGCGAATTTTTGGCAATCGAAATCCTCATTAAGCCGCAGTCAATGATTCTTTACGTTTCATATGAAAGTTTTTTCAATATTGTAGTGTCAACTAAACACTATCATCGGGTCAAATACATCATGGAAAAGTACCGTACTCACAAAATCATGGTAATAGGTGACTTCAACATACATGACATTGGTTGGTCAGCTGATGACGGTGACGAAAATGGATATCTGCCACACACGTTGATGAATTCATCGGCAAATGGAAGTTTATCTACTTATGAAACCGAAGCCATGGATTTTTGGAACAAAATTCTCAGCCTGTCGTTATCACAACTTTCTAACATACGGAACACATCGTCGAATGTTTTGGATTTGGTCTTCGTTAACAATTCAAGTGAATTCAGACTTGCAAATGACAATTATAGCATCATCGAACCAATTCAGCAAGATCCTTGCCATGTACCCTACGAAATCATGGTAGATTATTCCGCTAATTTTTCGATTAAAACGGAAGACGTTATCGTATATCGATATGCACGCGGACACTATGACAGAATGGAGCATCAACTGAACGCGATAAATTTCCAGCACGAATTCAATACTAGAGATGTTGACGCGGCGCGGCGTATGACTTTTTCGTTGAAAAGATGAAATCTTTGATCGAACAGAATGTACCAAAGAAGACTGTGAGAAAATACTCGCAGAAACCGAAATGGTGGTGTTCGGAACTGCAGCGTCTAAAAAATCGGCGTAACAAACTGTTCAAGCGTAAGTCTGGAATCGAATCAATGTTGGAGTACGAAGCAGCACAAAAGTTATTCAGCGATGAAAGTGACCGTCGTTACAACGAGTACATCCGCCGAACACAAGAGAATATCCATTTGAATCCATCTGAATTTTGGAATTTCGCAAAATTAAAGGAAGGCGTTGAAACGACTTATCCAGACGTAATGCATTTTGGCGACAGAGTTAGCAAATCTACAGAAGAAGCCGTTGAATTGTTTGCTGACTATTTCGAATCTATATATGTACCTGACGAAACTGAATGGGATTTTGATGCTAATTATATTCCGGTGAGTGGTGCGACGGATATCTACCTGACGCTACTCGACATCGAAGCAGCAATTCATTCGATCGATTGGAAAAGTGGGGCTGGACCGGATGAAATCAAGCCGGCAGTATTAAAAGCGTGCGCATCAACGGTTGCATGTCCTATATGGCTACTTTATCAAAAGACTTTTGAGGTTGGGAAGATACCGGCTGCATCCAAGAAGTCACGTATTGTGGCTGTTTACAAACGAAAGGGGAGCAAAAATGACATGAAAAATTACAGAATTGTAGCCATACAAACCGTTGTCATGAAAATCCATGACATTGCAGTAAAACGAAAAATCAGTGAAAAGATTCAACCTCAATTAAACAGCGCTCAACATGGATTTAGAGAGAAAAGATCAGTTTATTGGGCCTATCGATTTTAGCACACAAAGCGTTTGAGCGTTCTTGTCAGCTAGATTTGTTCTATGGAGATTATAAAACGGCCTTTGACAAGGTGGTGATTCGATTATTTACTATCAAATTAGCAAGATTCGGAATCGGAAAGAAAACGGCAAAATGGTTGTGGCAATTTCTCGTTGGAAGGTCAAACTTTGTACAAATTGGCATATATAAGTCAAGAAATTTCAATGCGCCATCTGAAGTGCCCCCCGGAAGTTCACTTGGACACACTTGGAAATGTTCACCATTTTCATTAATGATGTTGTCGAGGCAGTCCCTTATAGCATTCTAGGAAAATCGTTGCACGTGAAACTGTTTGGTGGAACTTTCCTGCAACGTTACGGCAACTTATTCGAAAACTTTACCCGAATAACTGTTTGGTGCAACGTTGTTGCAACCTTTCTGTAACTTTCTTGTAATGTTCTTGTAACGTTGCGGCAACTCATTCTAAAACTTTACCCGGATATCTCATGGAAGTTCGTACAGATAAAATAAGTAGGCTGTGATTCTTCGTGAATAAAAAAATATGATGGAATAGCGTTATTTTAATTATTTTCATCCAAAGTGTGTGAAGTGTGCACACCAAAATACTTTTTTTGCTGAAATAAGAAAACATCCGTGTTTCTAATTTATTTCTCGTTCTTTCGATCGTGTTTCCTAGAACAATTTGTAGGTAAGTTTAAGATTTTCGTACTTGAATTATAAATTGCCTCAATACACCCGTGTTACGTCACGCAAAATGTTTGAAAATGTTTGCAAATACTATAGCTGTTGCATCCGTTGGGAGCTTCACCAAGCTTTTCGCTTTGCATTCCTTTCCACATAGGCACAAATAGCCCGTAACGCCCAAGAAAAATGGGTTTGGTAACAAAAAACATATGAAGAGACACGTACGTATCAGAAGAGATGCGGCAAACAGTGTTGATGTTTCGAAGAGACTCGAACGTATTTAAGTAAATATTGCCTTTACTCTTAAGTGTATGAAATTGCGTCCACATTAAGTTATATTGGAAATTGCCGATAGGGCAATATTGAAAAACCCGTCCGAAGAAACAGTGTAAAAAACCTTTCCGAAAGCACAAAATTGACCCCCAAATATAGAAAAATGTTTTACTCAATTTTCTCTACAACATAGAAAAAACCATTTTTTAGGCTAGCGTCGATCTTAGTAGCGACCTAAGGCCCTAAGTAAAGGCCTCGAACACACAATTCCATAGCCAAAAATGTTTCCCTAAATTTCCTCTGCAACATAGCAAAAACAATTGTTTTTTCCATCATCATCATCATCATCAAACTTTATAGACCGTTAGTACCTTCCGGTGTGAGGTCTTTCTGCCGCAACCCCAGATTGGTGAACTATCGTCCTCCATGCCCTCCTATCGCCCGCCAAGGAGATGGTTTGTTCACCCAGAGAAAGTCCCCTAACTTCTAAATCTGACTTAATTGAATCGATAAACCTTCTCCTTGGTCTACCCCTTGGCCTAACACCCGGGACCTGTGCATCCAAGATCCTTTTCGGTAGCCTGTTATTACCCATCCTTTGAACGTGCCCGAACCAGCGCAGACGACTGGCCCTTGCCGCCTCTTCCACTGACGAAATCCCTAAATTTTCCCTAATGTCGCCGTTCCTTATATGATTATTCCACTGCTCCCTCCTATTAACCTTCGCTATATTCCTAAGAACCCTCATATCAGAAACCTCCAGGTCATGCACGAGATATCCGCAGTCAACCCAACTCTCACTACCATACAGAACCGCCGGCCGGAATATTGACCTGTGAATAGCTAACTTTGTTTCGCTACTTAATTCCCTTTTGTTGAACACGAGCGACCTCAACTGACTGGCCACCGCGTTTCCCATTTTCCTCCTTTCCTCAAATTCCCAAACTAACTTGCCATCCTCTGAAAAAATGGTTCCTAAGTACTTGAATTCAGAAACCTGCTCCAGCTCCTCCCCATTTAAATTGCAAGCTATCTCCTTCCGAGCTTTGCCGACATGCATAACCTTAGTTTTCCCTACACTTACCTTCCTCCCATACTCCTCACATGCAGCATTTAGGCAGTCAATCCCACCCTGCAACTCCGTGGTACTATCTGCCAACAGAATCAAGTCATCCGCGTAGGCCAGGATTTTCATTATTACCTCACCCACCTCGACATTTCCCTGCAAGTTTGCCTGCCTGATGATTTTGTCCATGAAAATTATGAACAGAAGCGGGGAAAGACAACAACCCTGACGAACGCCCTCTTTAACCTCGAAAGACTCGCTAATTTCGCCGTCTATCCTTACCGCTGCCCTGCTTTCTGA
>CM055406.1:88999902-89021488 GCA_029228625.1 Pseudolycoriella hygida
GTGTACTGATGAGTCGTAAACGACGAAATCAGCACTTTTAGTTTTTCGATTTTGTTGAACAATTGGAAGTAGGATGAAGAATTGTGAGTGGCTTTTAAATGTTGTATTCCGTAACGATCCAGAAGGGCGAAGAGTAGTTGGTCGCCCAAAAATTAAATGGATTGATGGCGTCGAAAAAGATCTTCCGACGCTCGGAATAAGAAATTGGCAATTCGTGGCAAACGACAGGTGGCGTTGGATTGGGATTCTAAAGCAGGCTAAGGCCCACAAGTGGCTGTAGCGCCGCAAAAGTAAAAAAGTAAAGCTCTTTTGAAATAAAAAGTAAACACTGAAACTGAATTGACAGTAAATGACACAATCTATTGATTTAAAAGCATTTAATGATTCAAAACAATATTTATTTACCAGCTTGCGTTGATGTTTACATATTTTCAAAAATGCGATATTTCACCAACGGTGATTAGCACGCCCTGGAAGACTCCAAGTGGTGAACGTTTAACAGATGTGTTGAACTCCAAGGTTATGTTAACCAGAAGAGTAAGTAGTTTTCGAATGCCTTTGTCGAATGGATAGACAACTTTATTAATACCTGGGGTAATTTGCAAGAGTACAGAATGCATTGACTCCGACAACGACCACATGGACTCTGGTATAACACCATTCTGTTGGTATAATACGTCCTGAACACAACTATTGATTCCTTGGACGGCAATGGACACAAATTGAAAAATTGAACTTAAAACGGTCATGGCTTCATAGCTCGACACAATTTCTTCGTTGCATTTGTCAATTAGCGTCTCTGCAACTAGGGCCACAATGTTCATAAGATATTGGTATTGATTTACCACAGGTACGTAGTCAACTTTTTGTTTACACTGGACAGTTTTGCATCTGAGAAAACATTTCATAAAGTAGGAAAAAACGTAGTAGAGTCCCGAAAGTCCGTTATGAAACTTTAAGGCAAGTTTACCAAGTTGTTTCGACAATTTTAAAACGACTGCTCTTTTCTCTCTAATAACTGTAGAAATTACTTTATCCCACTCATATATGATAACTAGACTGGATTCTCTCAAATTCTTCATCTTGCCCATCGTTTCTAGAACTGCCTTAGAATGTGGTGCTAGGTACGTCGAGTTTGTATTTGCAAAATACATTAATTTTGTGAGATAACTTTGTAGTGTAAACATTGAAGTGTCGGCTAGATCGTATGATGGACCGCGAAAGTTCCACGTAGCCTTTCTACATCCTGTATAGTAGGCCTGAACCCCAGCTTTCCATTCCTCGTCATCATCACATGTGCAACTTGAACAGTCGTCTTTTTTTGCAAAGCGTTGCCAAATTCCTTCCACGCTGAAACTGACTTTCCTTTGAGAATCTTCGGTTTGATAACGTGCATTCGCCGCCTAAAAAAATGCAATTCGATGGTAATTTAACATAAGAATAAAACATTGATGTAAGGGGCCACTCATGGGCATGGAAATAGTGCGCGAAAAAATTTTGGTTCGCAGGGAAATCGCCGAAGGCGATCATAGGGAAATAGTAGGGAACTATGTATCGGCATCAATCGGAAGTACGATAGGGAAGTAGATTTCGATGGGAACTGGATACTCCTATAATAAGGAAGTAGATATCGTTGGGAAGTATGTATCGGCATCGTTGGGAGTAGATATTAGTACGATAGGAAAGTAGATTTCGATGGGAACTGTGCAATTGAATAAAAGGGAATAACATACTTAATCGTTTATCATAAAACTAAAAATTTAAAAAGGTATTTCCAGGGCTAGTGAATTGTAACTGAAATACCTCTAACTGAGATAAATAGATATGATAACAAATCGTCCTTCATGTCCATCAACATAGTAAGTTGAATGACTTACCTGATGATTAGCACGATATGCCGAAATGTTGATCTCTTTTAATAATCTCTATAACACAACGGTTCTAGATGTGTTAATGTCATGACAATGACAAAATAATTCATAACATTATCAAGTAACGAAATGGTTTTACGCTTAAGAACATGTTGTCGTAATGTGTAATGAAGAAGAAAATTTAAGCTATAAAAATGGTTGCAAGGTTTTTCCTCTTAGTAGGTGAGCCACTTTCAAATTCAAATTGATACTTAGATGGCTAATAAAACCTAGCTGGTCAACAAAACTAGGGAACTTTTCCTTTTACAGAATGTCACTAAAACCTAGGTGTAAAACGAAGCAAAGGCCTTTAACCTTTTACGAAACGTCGCGAAGACCCGGTGGCTAACAAAGCCAGGATTCTGTGCTTGAATGAAATGCCACAAAGACCAGGGTAGCTTAAAATACTAGGGAGCTTTTTCCTTTTACAAAATGTCACAAAAACCTATGTGGCCAACAAAACTAGGGAGCTTTTCCTTTTACGAAATGACACAAAGAGTAGGTGGTTAACGACGCTAAAGAACTTTTCCTTTTACGAAATGTCACAAAAACCTATGTGGCCAACAAAACTAGGGAGCTTTTCCTTTTACGAAATGTCACAAAACTATGTAGCTGAGAAAACTAGGGAATTTGCGCTTTAATGAAACGCCACGAAAACCTAGGTGGCTAACAAAACTATACTAGGAAGTTTTTCCTTTTGCAAAATGTCACAAAAACTAGGTGACTGACGACGACGCTTAAGAATTATTCCTTTTACTAAATGTCACGAAGACTAGGTGAGTAACGAAACACATTCCATTTTGACTAAGTTGATTTAACTACTACTGAGAGAATAATATGAGGGTGAATAGCCATAGTACTATAGGGAGACTATTCGCACTGAGCTGTGACTATTCTCTCTGCGTGCAAGTTGCATTTGCTTTTATTGTCTGTGTAACATTATGCAACAAATAGTCATTATATGGCTATTCGCACAATGTACGATTAGACTTTGTCATGGGCGCGCGGTAGCGATGAGCCCGTGACGCAAGTCCCCACACGAGTAAAAAATTCAGAAAACTTTTTTTCGTAGACTTCGGATTCATATATACATCTAAGTGTTGACTTTTTACCCTTGCGTCGTACCGCCCTGAGACCTAGTTCGTTGGATTTCTTCTAAAACTTTGATTGAAATCGGCTTTTTGATCATCGAAATCGGTCCAGTGGTTCCGGATATATGACCTTTTGAAAATTGCGATTTCCGGTACAAAATGTTCCTTCCATAGAAGCCAAAGTAAATGAAAATATCCCACGTTAGTTAGTTAGTTCGTTAGTGCGTTAGTTCGTTAGTTCCAGGGCCATTTGTATGAAAAACCGTGAAAAACCACTTTTTTGGCTCGTGCTCGAAAATGGCTCGATAACTTTTCTTGAAATTTTGCAGGGACCTTCGGCTGGGCATTCTACGCCATATGTAATTTAAAAAAAGGGGGGTACCGGCCTCGTTTGGGCACCAGGGCTCTTAGAAGGCGCCATATGTATGTGTTTGTGTGTGTAGTGTGTATGATAGCACATTTTGCATGAGGCAATGGTTGTGTGTTCGAGATAGAGGTTTGTTGTCAAAGGGAAAGTTGCTGGGTTGGGTGTGTAGTGTGACCGCCAAAATGGCGGAAATTAGGCGGGGCTTTTTTGATCATTTTCGCCCATAGAAGTAGTAGCCGGCGCGCTTCGGTTCGGCGGCGGCGGCATCTCAAAAAAACTTTTGACATGTTGTAGAGTAAGTTGAGGGGATCATTTTCGCACATGGAAGTAGTAGCCGTCGCGCTTCGGTTCGGCGGCGGCGGCTCGAAAAAAAACTTTTGATATGTTGTAGAGGAAGTTGAGGGTATCATTTTCGCCAATGGAATCAGTAGCCGCCGCGCTTCGGTTCGGCAACGGCGGCGGCTCATTTTCGCCCATGAAAGTAGTAGCCGCCGCGCTTCGGAAACGGAAACCCTTTTTAAAAGGGAAACGTGACGCAAGTCCTCGTCCCTTCTTCCAAAACAACTGATATCACAACAAAAACCCTTTTTAAACCTATAATAATATATAATATACGTATAATATATATTTATAAAATAAACAGTGGTAGCAGCGTCAGTGAAACTCATAATTCCTTCACCTTAGCCTAATTTTCAATTCGAACCTGCTCGTTGCAGAATTTCGAAAGTCCTTACGACCTCATTCGGTCACTAGGCATCGCAAAGACCTCGTCATTGACAGTCTTCCTGATTTTCCCATGGCCCGAAATGAAATTCGGAGTTCAAGATCGTTCTGTGATGTCCGCATTCAATGCCACGTGGACCGGGAGCAGATTAATCAGCGTCTCAATAGCCGCCGTCGCTGACGTAGGATCGATGCCCTATGAACTCAAACTTTAAATGTCGGCAAAAAATTGACTTTTTACGTTCTTCTTCCTGCGTTAGATTTTCTGGTCGAGGCGGCCAACTGGCCTTGAAACACAGATCCTATGATCCTTTGTTCCTTCCCCGTTACTCTTCTATCATTCCACCTAGTCATGTATTTCTGTCTTAGTTAGATTCCCACATTTTAAATGTTCCCATTTCAGAACGCATAGTTGTAACCGGTACGCTGAATAAGCCTCGTCGTCTGAGCACACGTACTACGATACATCTTCTAGCCTCCGGCACAAGCCGTACACGCCAAATGAGTCTCGCTGTTTGGGCCCGGACATTACGATACATCTTCAAGCCTCCGACTTAAACTATGCTTATTCTAAACGAGCCCGTAAATGCAGTGTATCACACAAAACTGAAATACCTTTTTCTAGGGCATTTGTGTGAGCAACCATTAATCTGTTTGTTGGACCACATGCTTAACGTGAGTTCCGAACCACGCCTATATATTGTAGCTACATATAGGATTTCATCTGGTGATCATTATATCTCCGCCTTAAGATAGACTCAGATATCTGTAATTAAGAAAGTCCTTTGGAAATTGGATGGACGCTCTAAACACTGCGAAGCGAAATGGGAGTCAGAGGGATGGAGTTGGGTCATGGGTTTATTTGGCAAAAGTGGATGATTTTTTATAATGTAAAACCTTATATGTTCACTTTTGCAAATTTATTCGTAATTGAGAAAGTCCTTTGGAAATTGCATGGACGCTCTAAACACTGCGAAGCGAAATGGGAGTCAGAGGGATGGAGTTGGGTATTTGGCAAAAGTGGATGATTTTTTATAATGTAAAACCTTATATGTCCACTTTTGCAAATTTATTCGTAATTAAGAAAGTCCTTTGGAAATTGGATGGACGCTCTAAACACTGCGAAGCGAAATGGGAGTCAGAGGGATGGAGTTGGGTCATGGGTTTATTTGGCAAAAGTGGATGATTTTTTATAATGTAAAACCTTATATGTTCACTTTTGCAAATTTATTCGTAATTGAGAAAGTCCTTTGGAAATTGCATGGACGCTCTAAACACTGCGAAGCGAAATGGGAATCAGAGGGATGGAGTTGGGTCATGGGTTTATTTGGCAAAAGTAGATGATTTCCTATAATGTAAAACCTTACATGTTCAGTTTTGCAAATTTATTCGTAACAGATATCTAAGTAAAGGACAAAAGTCATATTTTATTGGACCTGATATAACCCATTACAAACGACGTGGTGTTAACAATATCAAAATCAAGTTCGATTTTCTGAAAAACTGAGCTTATGCGTTTAACACCACGTCGTTTGTAATGGGTTATTATATCAGGTCCAATAAAATATGACTAAATATGAATCGAACCACCAGTGGATCTAGTTTTCGAACGACGCGGATGCAACGGCGTACGTTTAGTGCCGTTTGATGGCAATTACAAAGAGTTGTTCCAGGTAGTTGTAGCCAAATACTACGTGGCAAATACTCACTGCCAGTCTGCCGTTGGGATAACCACAAAACAAGACATTCGCAAGTGAGGGGACAAACGCAGCCAGGAAAGCCCGTTTCGCATTGATGCAGCAGCGGTTTTCCAAGTTCACATCATGTCGTTGCATTCGCGAAATATATAAAATGCATCGACTAATGCAATTGAATCCGAATGAAACCTATGGCTTCCGCCTATTTGCGAGAACGCAAGTGGTGGGAGAGAAAGTCAAAGGAGTTGTGCGTCGAGTGATGAATGTTATTAATGCAGCAGAAGCGCCGGACCACTCTGAGTCCTTAGCGCCATACAAAACATTCATTATGGAACGCATACTTGAAATGCGTTTCCGTATGAGTTATTTCGAAGTAGCAAACATACAAGCCTAGAAATCTATAGGAGAGTGAAACAAAAATGTCACTCGATAAGTGGCTACCACATACTTCTCCAGTTTGCTAACATGTGGTTAAACAGCCCATAATGTCGTCTGCATTATGTGAAGGTCTATTAAAAGGTTGATGGCCACACGGATTCTCGTCTTCTTTAGATGTCGATGTCGTGGGGGGGGGAAGTGCGAATTTTAAATATCCGAATAACACACCGCAATATATTCATACACAGAATTCATCGTGTATGGGTAACGTCATACATGTCATTCTTCTGTACGGTTCGTTATGGACACCAAACACCACAATACCCATTTTTAGAAGCTTGGATATGCTTAGGAACGTTACTTTCATGCTACAAATTGAAGAAAAATCCTATACAGAATTTTGTCCTCACCGGGCTTGAGCCCGGGTATTCTTGGTGGAAAGCCAATACGTTACCACTGAGCTAACCCGTTCCTGCGTTAGTGTAAGACTCTTCAAAAAGCTCATGTTCTCTGAGTGGATGACACTTACACAAATAATTGATGAATAATTCAAGTAGTTTAAGTAAGAAGGTACCAATTTGCTCTGAAATAACATCGCAAACGAACTTGGAATGCGAGAATTTTTCATAGCAACTTTCGACCTTCATACTCAAACTTTTTGATTGGTGATGCATGTATGTTCGTGTGTGTGACAGTCATCCTCTCACAGTGCGCTAGCTATAAATTTGAATAATTTAATTGTTTTTGTGAATATCTTATATATTACTCGGGCTTTGCTTGATCGTGGAACAAATAAACTGAAACGTGGAAATTTTACTTTAATTTTCGATCACATAGACAAGTAACAGAAGTCACACGTTGAGAATTTTTATTTTGAATTATTTTGTCATTGTAATGACACTCAGATTGAACTCAACTAGAGCAGTTGTGTTCTTGAACATATTAGAAGCATCAACATTTCGGCATCCAATGCCAATCATCAGTCAAGTCATGCACATTGATATGCTGATATGGGGTGAAGTACCGACTATTTGATGTTCCATATGAACAATCTACGGTGAAACTAGGATTAGTGAATAATATCTGAGAATGAAAGTATAACTACATCTATCGTCAAAACTGAATAATTTGTTATTTACGCAGGATTCTCTTCTAAAGAACATCGCAAATTTGACAGTTCCTATTTTTGCCACGTGCTCTTAAAATTGCTGAAATATCAACCTATAATATTAAGATAGCAACATCTAGTCAAACTAAAAAGTGCGTCAAACTATTTACCAGGTGTTTTGCCTTGTGGCATGTGTCAATATTTGAAAGTTAATAGCTAGTTGAAAATATTTTTATTTTGACGGAGATGTTCGCAGCCGCAGCCGACGATTATATTGTGAAATTTATTATTTTGATCCGAATGTTCGATAGTTAATAGCTGGCAATATTTTTATCTATCTGCTGATGAAGTCGTTTCTTCATGGCAATTTTACATAGCCCGAATACTCGACAGTTGTCAGATCATAGTTCATAGCTATTTGCTGATTGCTAGCTGACAATTTTTATTTATTTTAACACAGACCTTTATTGCTCGGCCGTCGACGATCTTATAATGGAATTATTTGTTCCAATCTAATTTAAATCCGAAAACAATTTTAAGAAAGTGCAATGAGAGAACAATTTAATCATTTTGGTTAAAATCTAAGAGAAAAAAAGCTTTACTAAGACCTTTGGAGATAGTTTACTTATTTGTAGATTTGATAGTAAAAAATTACAATTTCTTTACCTTTAGCAGGACAATCGAAATCAGAACTATTTTTAACAGCATCCTTATTTATTGATCAGCTGGAGCAAATGAAGCAACTGTAAAAATATGAAATGTTTTTTCGTTTTAAATTACAACTCATATTGGATATAATGACGGGGTTAGAAAATGATTCTGAATGGAAACCGACGCTACAAAAGTACCACTCTGTTAGTTCCACTTTTTCTCTTTTACAGAATAAGTGGAACTATCTTCACTCCGCATATATGCAGCATAACAATAGTACCACTTTCTCAGTTCCAGTCTGTTATTGGTATATGATATATTGATATATGTTTTAAATGTTAATAAAATATTGTATATTAATATTAAATATTAAATAAATCTATCATTTGCACACTTGACTCTTTTTTTATTTTTCTCTTTTTTAGTTGTTCTGCTATTGTTATAACAATGACAAAACAGCTGAAAGTGATGAAACGTGTGAATGTGTAGATTGTGCAAATTATAAATTTTTTCATTGTAAATATCATCGACTAGAAAATCTCAAATAACGTTGTCGTGTATATTACACACATACTTGCTCGAATTCGCTCGCGCGTGTGTGTAATATACACATGAACGTTAAGGTTAGGTTTGTCAGGTATTTCAAAGCCATTTGCAATCGATTCATTTTCCACTGGCAGACCGACGCGACAGTTTGACGGATAATCAAATCGAATTTCCCATTTGATTGCCCAAAATATGAAAAACTGAATTGAATGAAACCGCTTGAAATTCAGATTTGATTGTTTAATGAATGAATAAATAGTTAACTGTTCGTAAGAACAGGACATTTCTTTTTTCAACATAGTTTCCGACTTGTTCGTTGCAAAACTGCCCATGAGTCGGAAATTAATAGTCAGACAAAGATTATTACGCTACAACTCATTTTCTGAGTGGACATTTGGAAAAAGAAAGGGAAAAAAATGTAAAAATGAAAAAAAAATATCGAGGTTCCACTGTATATGTTTCTATCTATATGTCTCCAGCCCAAACTCTCTTTTTTAAAAATTGTATAAAAATTTATTTAAAAGTTTAATTGTTAGAGTCGTTGTAGTTCACTTTCATAATGTTTTATTAACTACAAAAAAAGGAATAAAACATAATGAAAATTGGGTTTTCGCTGTGGCGTTACAGAAAGCGCTACAATAAATAAAAAACGTATGTTGACCACAATATAAAATAAAATATTGTTCATATGCGCATATTTTTGACAAAGTGATTACCGTCGGAGAAGAACACATTTCTTATTTGAATCGCGGTTTAATGTACTTGATATGAACAAGTTGCTGCAAATCGCATAAAAAGCAATATTGAAAAAGCCGTTCGAAGCAGCTGTGTAACAAAAAATGTATAAAAACATTTGAAAAAGTGCTTCAAAAGAAATTTATGGAACACGTATTCACACTCATGTAATTCAAAAAATGTCGTGTAGTGAGAATTAGGTCCACTCTATGGACGCTACATCCCCAACCACTTAATCGGATTTCAACCAATTTTTTTTCCGGCAAGTTCCGTTTTATATTTGCCGACATATAAACCAACAAGTTTCTGACCACCGTCAAGACTATATCTTCAGCAGTTTCTGATTCATCTATTACCACCTTGCAGGTTCCATTTTTCTCGTATTTATATAAAAAAAAAAACACGTCAAAAGCTGTGTCTAAGCTAAAAATTGACAAAAATTTCTAAAATGACAAAAAATTTAGAGAATAACGCTAGGGAGGTGCGGGAAATAATTGAAAGAACAAGATTTTTTCTAAATTTTTAATGTTCTCTTGGTTTGTTTTCCAATTTATTTTGTTCACCGCAGTGCTTCCTTAGGGAGTTAAATTATACATTAATTGTCGGTGTCTAATTTTGTTTCGTTGATTTGTTGCTTTGGTGAACTGCGGGATAATTTGTTTATTCATTTTGGGGATTACATCCCTCACTTTCGGCTCGCGATGCAAGCCTTTCCCTTAAAATCTAAAATTTGTCCAAATTCAACAAGAAGCCTTTAATGTAAACTTCTTTACAAGACTTGTTAAGTCCACGAACGACCAAAGCTACAGAATAGCGCCAGAAATTACGATTTTCGACATCCCACTTTCTCTTTTTATGAAAAATTGTTACTTTCATTTCGTCTAAAGGTTATGCTAGAATTTACTGCTATGATCTAACACACAAGCAAGAACAAGAACAATGTATAAGGATTTTTTGCAAAAAAGGACAGTTATTACAAACAGAGGCTTTGAAGTTCTTGTCAATATCAATTACTCAAAATGAAATTTGAAAAACATTAAAGAAGCGAAGAGAGAGAAGTATCTACAAAACTGCCTTAGTAGCATCACCAGCTTCTAATATAGATATACTCAAAGTAAAAATAATTATTCGGTTGAGTGGTTTTAATTTTATTTACCCTCAAAATTCAGCTGCTTTTAAGATAATCTCTTTTTTGCAATGTTTTTTTGTGTTGGCGAAACTGCGAAACCTTTAGTTTACTATACTATACTAGCTTACTATATAATGAAGTAGTAAATATCTTCATTCAAAAGAAGTACTGCTCCTATCGGAGTTGCTGTTTCAACACAGAATACCAGATCATTCAAAACTTAATTGAAAATATTCCGATTATTGTTTTTGTTTTTCAATCACCAAATTAATTGTTAACACATAGATGGTGATGTAAAATTCGTAACGAGTCCTTCAGAATTGATTTCAAAATTTCATCCAAAGTTTTTTTTTTGAATTTTGAAATTTGAATTTTGAAACTTATTAATTCCTTAAATTTTATAAAACAATACAAAAGCGGATACCAACTACTTATGATTGAGTTTTCAACACTTATTCTTAAAATTTATGAATTGTAAAACAAACCAAGAGAGAGGAAAAATCTTGCATTATCTATCATTTCTGGCACCTCGATAATTTGCGCAATTCCCTATTTTCTATGAAAAGCGACTCAGTTTTTCTAGATTTAACTGATTTTAATAAAAAATTGTATATGTTAACAAATCCGACATCTAGAAACAATAATTTAAAATCGGATTGTGCTACAGGGCTTTAATGCACACAATAAAGAACTGAAAATTTACACGAAATTCAACCTTTGTAAAGTTTGAAATGGGGTTTGAAGATCATGTTAAAATAAATCTCGCAGCGAGATATTACGAAAAGATAAAAAATAGAACATTTCTGAAAAGTGCTAATGATTTTTTTGGAGATATTCGCACCAAATCTTCAAAAATATTTTTATCTCGTAAAATTCACTAAAGTCAAAATAATTAAACACATCAAGTAGACTAGAAATGAGACTTACCACGTACGCCACGTATATATGAAAACTTAGAGCGACAACAAAGTATGAAATGTTGAACAGTTGGAACGCAGGAAATGTTGAACAGTTGGAAAGCAGCAATGGAGTGAAATAAAAACCAAACCAAATGACAGAAGTCGTCACGAATTCGAGGCAAAATATTTACTATTTTTTTTTCATTGTATTTTTATCTCACTCCATTGTTGCTTTCCAATTGTTCAACATTTCATAGTCTGTTGTCGCTCCAAATGTTCATATACGAGGCGTACGTGGCAAGTTTTATTTCTAGTCTACTGACACTGTTCTCTTGTTTGATCATCAATACGGTCCAAAACTTTGACGCAGAAAAGGTTTGATACTGCCATAAATTTATCAATTATCAACGGAAAACAGGAAAAATATCATAAAACTCATTAGTTATCGATAATCCTGGAACATAATATCATTGCAATGATATAAATATATAATATATATTTAGTATATATATATATATATATATATATATATATATATAGGTTATCTCTCGGGAATCACATGACTGCTTGTGTGTTCATCTTCAGACTCAGCCTTCCTTTCCCGATTATTTGTGGAAAAAAATTACTGAAAGGAAACGGTTTACGATTGCTGATTTGGCATGCCATCGCTAGGAATCCGGCTCGAATTCCCAGATAACATAAAATGTAAAAAAATAATCGGCTGTTACAACCCGTCATTTACAACATAGATCATTTTGTATTTACTAGTCCCGCAATTTTTTATGAGCTTTTGCTCACGTGAATTCTCCTTACAGATCCTCTCGTTACCTAAGTAAAGTGTCAGTGGTAAATTGCACACAAACCTAGTGCCATGCCATCTATGATGTACTAGGTGCGGAAATATGAATGAGTTTTACTGGCAGGCATTTTTTGGACCACATGCTTGACGTGAATTCCGAACCACGCCTAACTGTAGCTAGCATTTTACTATTAGTATTTATTTATTAGCATTTACTATTATTATTACGTCCTAAGCCAGACTCAGATATTTGTACACAGAATTCATCGAATATGGGTGACGTCATATTTATCATTCTACTATGTACAATTCGTTGCCCATATTGTTATAAAACCTGGGTTGTGCCTAGGAACGTTACTTTCATGCTATACAGTGAAGAAAAATCCTGTACAGAATTTGTCCCCACCAGGATTGAACGCGGATATTCTTGGTGGAAAGCTAGTACGTTATCCCACGGTAAATTCTTCGTCGTTCTTGGCTTAAGACTAGAAACTTCCGTTTTCGTGGAGTTGTTTAGCTCATCTTCACCTCGAGCAACTAAAGGGTATTTTTCCAACTACTTCATTCAAGTTACGGTATTGTGCTAAGGTCATTCATCAACTGATGGTATCTTAAAACATTTTTCGATTCAACTAAAAGTTTTCGATTCAACTATGCTCACCAAATTTAAAAAGACTATTTGAAGGGCGGACATTACATTTCATATATATTTTAACAATTCCAACAAGTGCAGGGGGTAAACATGTCTGAAAAAGTGATGGCGTAATTTGTGGCCGATCCATTAGTTGAGTTATCTCAATCTATCAAATGTTTTCCTCTTGCTTTCAGTTATTCCCCAATAAGATTAACAATAATGAAGATACGTAACAAAAAGATTCGATGTAAAAAGTTTTTGAGGAGAGGTTACAATAAGAATGAGAGAACAATCCGAGTCATATGGCCCTTTATCAAGAATCTGGAAGGAAAATCGAACGATTTCCTTTTTATTATTTTGAAGGCATTAGTTGCGAATCGTGCTCTGACCAGTGAATACAGAGTGAAGCAGTTAATTCGAGGGTTTTTCTTGAAATCGAAGCCTGATTCTTGGAGTACGTAAAATTAAGTTATTTCGAACATTCAACATTCAACAAAATTAAACAAAAATTTTAGACACTTTTTCGCTGACCGTTAATCCTGAAAGCAACTGGTTCGATACTTGTCGTGAGTGTAATTTGGAGATTTTAGGACCAATGCTGGGTTACTTCTTAAGAACGAAAGCTCAACATTCTGCCAGAGTTTGTCACTTAATTTCAAGCCTATCAATGATTTGGATGATACAATCAACATTTTGTCCATATGCGACAATGCTGTTATTCCTGTTGTTGTAGAACTGTCAGTCGCGGAGAGAACTGCTCGACAGCTTGAGAGATTCGCTCATATCTCCACTTTTGAATTGGATGCAATAAAAGCTGATGGTTTACCGAACAAAAATCGCTCAAGGAAAATGATTGTGTATTCAATACGGGATGAATATAACGATTGGGCATAGTAATGTTTGAAATTTGGTTACCTTCCTCTTCACAAAAACTTGACATTACCAGTATCAGGATCAAATCTCTTTTGCATGCTCCCGACGATATCTATGTCAGATTCGAGGGAATCACAAAGACCAACTCAGTCTTCGAAATCTCGATCTGGGCGCATTATTAAAAAACGTAACATAATGTCTTTATAAGTCATAAGTCATAAGAATATAATATATCGTCACCTAATCTAACATGTTATCAGTCCATAAACAGATGCTGAAGCAGGAACGTAAAATATCTTTTAAAATGTCCCTATATGTGTTACATTCGAATGGATAACATCATCATACTTCATGGACCCATATACTTTTTTGGTGTGTTGTGGCAACCCTACAACCTTCCGGATCGTATTAAACGACAGATAAAAAGAATGAAATTTAAGTTTCTAAAAGGAATAATTTCAAATAATGAGCTCAAAATTTGAGATGAAAAATTAATTTCGTTATTAGGAATGATATCTGACAGATTAATTTATATATATGAAATTTTGAATTATTTGTCTGACATTTTTAACTATTTTATCTGAAATTTAAAAAAAAATTTAGACGGAATAATACAGTTCTCACTTGCGACAGAGATAGTCTGATTTTCTAATCGAAGCTAGCTAACCTCTAAATTGGACCCAATTTACTTTACTAATTTCTTCTTAGATCTATCTCTTACATAGACAAGACACTCTTTGGCAGCCTTTCATCTTGCATTCTTTGTACATGACCGGGCTAAAGCACGCGACTAAAATCCCCACCGCTTCTTCTACCGAATTCACCTCCAAATAAATAGCCTCAACACAAACAAAACACTCCAAGGATAATAAGCCATTGTAACGGCTCATGGTCTAAGTGAGTGGAATACTTTGCCCTTAAAAGTGAGAAACGCAGCGTCGCTAGAATTGTTTAAAAAAAATTACTTAGAGTATCTCGCCTAGCCTTGTAAGTTGAACTAAATGACTTCTCCAAAACTAGCTGATATGATTTTCAGTACCTCTTGCATTAATAGTTGCTTGATGCCTCGTAGTGTTTTGTCGTGGTGCTCTAGCTTCCTAAGTGATGGTATATTCTTCGTCGCCTTTATGACTTGTTGAATTGCTCAAATGACTGCTAATGCTTCTGTTTGTTGTTGTGTTTGACTATTTCTTGTAACATGTCAATTGCTTTCGTCTAATATTTAATTCATTGACTAAATTATTTTCAACTTCCTGTTATTAAATGTGTGATATCTTACCAATAGTTAATAGGTAATTATGTCCAACATATGTTGAACTAGTCGAACCCCCGCCCCTAGGGGCTACGCAGGCTTTATCATTTTCGCGTGTTGTCTATTCAGAGAGTCAAAGCATATTTTTTTTCGTTTTAAATAATGATCCGTAATGTTTCATGTCACTTCGTTGATATTACCGCTAATAATACTAAAATCAAAGTGGGCGAGAAAGGTACTATAAATCAAAATACTTACTTTGCCGCAAAATTACTTCGCTTCCCCCATATTCCACTTCCTCCGTGAAACGTATGCAACGTTCCCCGTTTTCCACTTCCCCCGTATTCCACTTACCCCGTATTCAACTTTCACCGCATTCCAAGTTCCCCGTATTCCAAGTTCGCCGTTTTCAACTTTCCCCGAATTCTATTTCCCCGTATTCCACTCCCCCGTATTCCACTTCCCCCGTATTCCACTTCCCCCGTATTCAACGTTCACCGTATTCCACTTCCCCCGTATTCCACGTTCACCGTGTTGAACGTTCCTCGTATTCCACTTCCCCCGTATTCAACGTTCACCGTATTCCACGTTCACCGTATGCAACGTTCCCCGTATTCCACTTCCACCGTATTCTACTTCGCCCGTATTCCACTTCCCTATTCAACGTTCACCGTATTCCACTTACCCTGTATTCAACGTTCCCCGTATTTCAAGTTCCCGGTATTCAGCGTTGCACTTGCTACGTATTCTACTCTGACACTTCCCCTGACTTGACTGACTTTTGGCCGATTCTCAATTATGACCCGTTTTTTACCCATAACTCCCTTATTTCAGAACAATATCCCACCCCGAAACATGTTTTCTCGACGTTTTGCACCATACCCGACAACATATCAAAAATTAATTTTTCAGTAATTTTCTGGCAGCGGAGCAAATTTTTGTCCATTTTTGCCTCCTTTGAACGACCCTGGACACCGAACCGCTCAACCGATTCCCTTCAACCCAATTCCGCTACCTTCACACTGCCGACACCTTTCATTTGACACCTCACTGACCTCATTCCGGCAACTACCGGCCGAGATATATGTTAATAAGTGCTCCAGCTCTGGATAAAATCGCCAAATAATTGAAATATGAAACTTTTTCACCCAACATTGTTCAGCAAATTTGTTGCCCCAAGCCTCTACTATCGATTGGCCGTCAACATGTATCTCCACTTTGTCCAACAACAAAAGTTCCCTAACAACAAAGTGAGGAAACCCCAAAATTTTAACAGTTTTCGCTGCCTAGCTCCTCCGCATGAAGTCGGATCAAAAAACTTTCTTCTACAAAGTTGTAGCCCATCAAAAACTCTAAGACTTTGCTTCCCCGACCAAATCTCTAAAACGTCATCTTGACCATCCCCAACAACATATCAAAAAGTATTTTTTTTTTCTTCGCCAGTGTAAACGCAATTAAACGAAAAAATAACGGGATCGTGACAGACAGACTTATAAATACATAAATATATAAATAGACGAATAGACGAATAGACGAATAGACACATAGATAGATAAACAGACAGACATTAGACGTTTATAATTAGTAACTAGTCGAACCCCCGCCCTTAGGGGCTACGCAGGCTTTATCATTTTCGCGTGTTGTCTATTCAGAGAGTCAAAGCATATTTTTTTCCGTTTTAAATAATAATGCGTAATGTTTCATGTCATTATATCACTTCGTTGATATTACCGCTAATAATACTAAAATCAAAGTGGGCGAGAAAGGTACTATAAATCAAAATACTTTCTTTGCCGCAAAATTACTCCACTTCCTCCGTGAAACGTATGCAACGTTCCCCGTTTTCCACTTCCCCCGTATTCCACTTACCCCGTATTCAACTTTCACCGCATTCCAAGTTCCCCGTATTCCAAGTTCGCCGTATTCAACTTTCCCCGAATTCTATTTCCCCGTATTCCACTCCCCCGTATTCCACTTCCCCCGTATTCCACTTCCCCCATATTCACTGTTCACCGTATTCCACTTACCCCGTTTCCAACGCTCGCCGTATTCAGCGTTGCACTTGCTACGCATCCTACTCTGACACTTCCCCGACCAAATCTCTATTCAATTATGTCCCGTTTTTTACCCATAACTCCCTTATTTCAGAACAATATCCCACCCCGGAACATGTTTTCTCGACGTTTTGCACCATACCCGACAACATATCAAAAAGTTTTTTTTTTTCTTCGCCAGTGTAAACGAAATTAAACGAAAAAATAACGGGATCGTGACAGACAGACTTATAGACGAATAAATAGACACATAGATAGACGCATAGATAGACGCATAGATAGATAAACAGACGGACATTAGCCGTTTATAATTAGTAATAAATGTAACCTTGACATAATTGTAGTAAATAAATTGATTGATTGATTGATTGATAATAAGCCATTGTAATGGTATAAGAAAGTAGCGGTCAAACTTTAGTAAAGAAGTGTACAGGATAGGGAAGCCCGACTACTTCATATTTTGTAGGGTATATAGTGAACTTTCATTTTAGTGATTCTAGACAAATGGCCCCTTGGGCTAATATCAAAAACATTTTGATAAAAAATTGAATTTTCCTATGGGATTTTCAAAAATATTCTCTGCTTCAATGTTTTTTGACAGTTTATACACCTAAAAACATCTTCATCCTTAATTACGAGGCAGGATGTGTCGTAGAAAAACTTTTGAAGTCGATTTTTTTTTTCAATCTTCAGTCGAAAACCGGTACTATACTCGTACTCTCCAAAACCAATTTGAACCAAACTTAATGTTGGTAATTGCTAGAGAGTAACACAAAATTTTGGTCAAATTTTGCCAGACTTGTCCTAGATGTAATTAGCTTGACATATATGTAACTCGGCCTGATTGGAAATTTGAATCAGGTTTTAGCCAAATTTGACTCCAATTTTTTACTTTCTTTGCTCGATTCAGCAAAAGTTCATCACAGCGATATGTCGATTACGAGCAACTTCCTAAGCCGAATCGAATCAACAGTTGTCTGTAAAGAATGTAAAATTAGTAGCTCGCAAACAACACAATTTATAAGTATACCAATCGATATTACCCAAACCGCTCGTATTGAAGATGTATATAAAACGTTCTTTGAAAGAGAATCTGTTGATAAATACTGCGACGATTGCAAAAAAAGCGTTACTGCTTTTAAACAATTTCAAATGACCGCAGCTCCCTCTGTTTTATGTCTACAAATTAAACGCTTTTCCAACGACTCAAAGCTAGAAACCGTTGTTGAAATTGAGCACTACCTTACTATCGTAGAGGGTGCCAGCAATAAAATATATAAGTTGGTGGCAATCGTGTGTCACAACGGCAGCTGGCATACCGGACATTATAAAACCACAATTTGCACAAAAGGACAATTGTATGATTTCGATGATCATCAAGTAAAAACTTTTCCATTTAGGAGAGTAATACGAAGCAAGGAAGCGTATATTCTATTCTACAAACTTCACAATCAAGACGATATTTTGTCGGAGACAGGGGTATGCGTTACTATAGTAATTTTACTTAAAATTAAACCACAACTTTTAGAATGCTTTAAATACAAAATGCAATGAATACATGGCTAATGTCTCCTCATTGTATGAGGCGACGGAAGAGGAAACAGTAAATGTTGAAATCGATGCATCAACCAGGAAATGTCAGCAATCAAAAAACACTCATAAGGTATTGAAACATTTCTTATTCAGATTTTACTTGACCTTTTTCCGAGATGGATACAGTTTTATTCTGGCGATTAGCCAAATGAAATAATTTATTTCAAGAAAACCAAAAACTATGTTCTCTGCAGTTGCATCGTGCAGCTTTCACAACTTCCCGTTTAGATTTCAGTTGATCTCAAGAATTGTCCAGGATGGAGTAGAGTTTTGTACTGGCGAATAGCCAAATCGAATAATTTATTTCAACAAATGCAAAATCTATGTTCTCTGGAGTTGCATCGTGCAGCTTCGGCAACTTCCCGTTTAGATTTCAATTGACCTCAGGAATTTCCCAGCAGGGAGTAGCGTTTTGTACTGGCGAATAGCCAAATCAAATAATTTATTTCAAGAAGTGCAAAATCTATGTTCCCTGGAGCTGCATCGTGCAGCTTCCACAACTTCCCGTTTAGATTTCAATTGACCTCAGGACTTGTCCAGGAGGGAGTAGCGTTTTGTACTGGCGAATAGCCAAATCAAATAATTTATTTCAAGAAGTGCAAAATCTATGTTCCCTGGAGCTGCATCGTGCAGCTCCAACAACTTCCCGTTTAGATTTCAGTTGACCTCAGGAATTGTCCAGGATGGAGTAGAGTTTTGTACTGGCGAATAGCCAAATCAAATAATTTATTTCAAGAAATGCAAAATCTATGTTTCCTGGAGCTGCATCGTGCAGCTTCCACAACTTCCCGTTTAGATTTCAATTGACCTCACGAATTGTCCAGGAGGGAGTAGCGTTTTGTACTGGCGAATAGCCAAATCAAATGATTTACTTAAAGAAATGCAAAATCTATGTTCTCTGGAGTTGCATCGTGCAGCTTCGGCAACTTCCCGTTTAGATTTCAGTTGATCTCAGGAATTGTCCAGGAGAGAGTAGCGTTTTGTACTGGCGAATGTCCAAATCAAATAATTTATTTCAAGAAATGCAAAACCTATGTTCGCTGAAGCTGCATCGTGCAGCTTCCACAACTTCCCGTTTAGATTTCAGTTGACCTCAGGAATTGTCCAAGAGGGAGTAGCGTTTTGTACTGGCGAATAGCTAAATCAAATAATTTATTTCAAGAAATGCAAAATCTATATTCCGTGGAGCTGCATCGAGCAGCTTCCACAACTTCCCGTTTAGATTTCAGTTGACCTTAGGAATTGTCCAGGAGGAAGTAAGGAAGTAACGTTTTGTACTGACGAATAGCCAAATCAAATAATTTATTTCAAGAAATGCAAAATCTATGTTCCCAGAAGCTCCATCGTGCAGCTTCAACAACTTCCCGTTTAGATTTCAGTTGACCTCAGGAATTGCCCAGGAGGGAGACGCGTTTTGTACTGGCAAATAGCCAAATCAAATAATTTATTTCAAGAAATGAAAAATCTAAGTACCCTGGAGCTGCATCGTGCAGCTTACACAACTTCTCGTTTAGATTTCAGTTGACCTCAGGAATTGTCCAGGAGGAAGTAGTGTTTTGTACTGGCGAATAGCCAAATCAAATAATTTATTTCAAGAAATGCAAAATCTATGTTCCCTGGAGCTGCATCGTGTAACTTCAACAACTTCCCGTTTAGATTTCAGTTGACCTCAGAAATTGTCCAAGATGGAGTAGAGTTTTGTACTGGCGAATAGCCAAATCAAATAATTTATTTCAACAAATGCAAAATCTATGTTCTCTGGAGTTGCATCGTGCAGCTTCGGCAACTTCCCGTTTATATTTCAGTTGATCTCAGGAATTGTCCAGGAGGGAGTAACGTTTTGTACTGGCGAATAGCCAAATCAAATAATTTATTTCAACAAATGCAAAATCTATGTTCTCTGGAGTTGTATCGTGCAGCTTCGGCAAATTCCCGTTTAGATTTCAGTTGATCTCAGGAATTGTCCAGGAGGGAGTAGCGTTTTGTACTGGCGAATAGCCAAATCAAATAATTTATTTCAAGAAGTGCAAAATCTATGTTCCCTGGAGCTGCATCGTGCAGCATCCAGAACTTCCCGTTTAGATTTCAGTTGATATCTGGAATAGTCCAGGAGGGAGTAGCGTTTTGTACTGGCGAATGGCCAAATCAAATAATTTATTTCAAGAAATGCAAAATCTATGTTGCCTGGAGCTGCATCGTGCAGCTTCAACAACTTCCCGTTTAGATTTCAGTTGACCTCAGGAATTGTCCAGGATGGAGTAGAGTTTTGTACAGGCGAATAGCCAAATCGAATAATTAATTTCAACAAATGCAAAATCTATGTTTTCTGGAATTGTATCGTGCAGCAACGGCAAATTCCCGTTTAGATTTCAGTTGATCTCAGGAATTGTCCAGGAGGGAGTAGCGTTTTGTACTGGCGAATAGCCAAATCAAATAATTTATTTCAAGAAGTGCAAAATCTATGTTCCCTGGAGCTGCATCGTGCAGCTTCCACAACTTCCCGTTTAGATTTCAGTTGATCTCTGGAATTGTCCAGAAGGGAGTAGCGTTTTGTACGGGCGAATAGCCAAATCAAATAATTTATTTCAAGAAATGCAAAATCTATGTTCCCTGGAGCTGCATCGTGCAGCTTCAACAACTTCCCGTTTAGATTTCAGTTGACCTCAGGAATTGTCCAAGATGGAGTAGAGTTTTGTACTGGCGAATAGCCAAATCGAATAATTTATTTCAACAAATGCAAAATCTATGTTCTCTGGAGTTGTATCGTGCAGCTTCGGCAACTTCCCGTTTACATTTCAGTTGATCTCAGGAATTGTCCAGGAGGGAGTAGCGTTTTGTACTGGCGAATAGCCAAATCAAATAATTTATTTCAAGAAATGCAAAATCTATGTTCCCTGAAGCTCCATCGTGCAGCTTCAACAACTTCCGTTTAGATTTCAGTTGACCTCAGGAATTGTCCAGGAGGAAGTAGCGTTTTGTACTGGCGAATAGCCAAATCAAATAATTTATTTCAAGAAATGCAAAATCTATGTTCCCTGGAGCTGCATCGTGCAGCTTCCACAACTTCCCGTTTAGATTTCAGTTGACTTCAGGAATTGTCCAGGAAGGAGTAGCGTTTTGTACTGGCGAATAGCCAAATCAAATAAT
>CM055406.1:89021988-89034318 GCA_029228625.1 Pseudolycoriella hygida
TTCTCTGGAGTTGTATCGTGCAGCTTCGGCAACTTCCCGTTTAGATTTCAGTTGATCTCAGGAATTGTACAGGAGGGAGTAGCGTTTTGTACTGGCGAATAGCCAAATCAAATAATTTATTTCAAGAAATGCAAAATCTATGTTCCCTGGAGCTGCATCGTGCAGCTTCCACAACTTCCCGCTTAGATTTCAATTGACCTCAGGAATTGTCCAGGAGGGAGTAGCGTTTTGTACTGGCGAATAGCCAAATCAAATAATTTATTTTAAGAAATGCAAAATCTATGTTCTCTGGAGCTGCATCGTGCAGCTTCCACAACTTCCCGTTTAGATTTCAATTGACCTCAGGAATTGTCCAGGAGGGAGTAGCGTTTTGTACTGGCTAATAGCCAAATCAAATAATTTATTTCAAGAAATGCAAAATCTATGTTCCCTGGAGCTGCATCGTGCAGCTTCAACAACTTCCCGTTTAGATTTCAGTTGACCTCAGGAATTGTCCAGGATGGAGTAGAGTTTTGTACTGGCGAATAGCCAAATCAAATAATTTATTTCAAGAAATGCAAAATCTATGTTCCCTGGAGCTGCATCGTGCAGCTTCAACAACTTCCCGTTTAGATTTCAGTTGACCTCAGGAATTGTCCAGGAGGAGTAGCGTTTTGTACTGACGAATAGCCAAATCAAATAATTTATTTCAAGAAATGCAAAATCTATGTTCCCTGGAGCTGCATCGTGCAGCTTCCAACAACTTCCCGTTTAGATTTCAATTGACCTCAGGAATTGTCCAGGAGGGAGTAGCGTTTTGTACTGGCGAATAGCCAAATCAAATAATTTATTTCAAGAAATGCAAAATCTATGTTCCCTGGAGCTGCATCGTGCAGCTTCAACAACTTCCTCGTTTAGATTTCAGTTGACCTCAGGAATTGTCCAGGATGGAGTAGAGTTTTGTACTGGCGAATAGCCAAATCGAATAATTTATTTCAACAAATGCAAAATCTATGTTCTCTGGAGTTGTATCGTGCAGCTTCGGCAACTTCCCGTTTAGATTTCAGTTGATCTCAGGAATTGTCCAGGAGGGAGTAGCGTTTTGTACTGGCGAATAGCCAAATCAAATAATTTATTTCAAGAAATGCAAAATCTATGTTCCCTGGAGCTGCATCGTGCAGCTTCAACAACTTCCCGTTTAGATTTCAGTTGACCTCAGGAATTGTCCAGGAGGGAGTAGCGTTTTGTACTGGCGAATAGCCAAATCAAATAATTTATTTCAAGAAATGCAAAATCTATGTTCCCTGGAGCTGCATCGTGCAGCCTCCACAACTTCCCGTTTAGATTTCAGTTGACCTCAGGAATTGTCCAGGATAGAGAACGTTTTGTACTGGCGAATAGCCAAATCGAATAATTTATTTGACAAATGCAAAATCTATGTTTCATTGTATCGTGCAGCTTCGGCAATTCCCGTTTAGATTTCAGTTGATCTCAGGAATTGTTCAGGAGGGAGTAGCGTTTTGTACTGGCGAATAGCCAAATCAAATAATTTATTTCAAGAAATGCAAAATCTATGTTCCCTGGAGCTGCATCGTGCAGCTTCAACAACTTCCCGTTTAGATTTCAGTTGACCTCAGGAATTGTCCAGGATGGAGTAGAGTTTTGTACTGGCGAATAGCCAAATCGAATAATTTATTTCAACAAATGCAAAATCTATGTTCTCTGGAGTTGTATCGTGCAGCTTCGGCAACTTCCCGTTTAGATTTCAGTTGATCTCAGGAATTGTCCAGGAGGGAGTAGCGTTTTGTACTGGCGAATAGCCAAATCAAATAATTTATTTCAAGAAATGCAAAATCTATGTTCCCTGGAGCTGCATCGTGCAGCTTCCACAACTTCCCGTTTAGATTTCAATTGACCTCAGGAATTGTCCAGGAGGGAGTAGCGTTTTGTACTGGCGAATAGCCAAATCAAATAATTTATTTCAAGAAATGCAAAATCTATGTTCCCTGGAGCTGCATCGTGCAGCTTCAACAACTTCCCGTTTAGATTTCAGTTGACCTCAGGAATTGTCCAGGATGGAGTAGAATTTTGTACTGGCGAATAGCCAAATCGAATAATTTATTTCAACAAATGCAAAATCTATGTTCCCTGGAGTTGCATCGTGCAGCTTCGGCAACTTCCCGTTAGATTTCAGTTGATCTCAGGAATTGTCCAGGAGGGAGTAGCGTTTTGTACTGGCGAATAGCCAAATCAAATAATTTATTTCAAGAAATGCAAAATCTATGTTCCCTGGAGCTGCATCGTGCAGCTTCAACAACTTCCCGTTTAGATTTCAGTTGACCTCAGGAATTGTCCAGGATGGAGTAGAGTTTTGTACTGGCGAATAGCCAAATCGAATAATTTATTTCAACAAATGCAAAATCTATGTTCTCTGGAGTTGTATCGTGCAGCTTCGGCAACTTCCCGTTTAGATTTCAGTTGATCTCAGGAATTGTCCAGGAGGGAGTAGCGTTTTGTACTGGCGAATAGCCAAATTAAATAATTTATTTCAAGAAATGCAAAATCTATGTTCCCTGGTGTTGAATTTATATAAAATTATATTAGAGAAATCAATTTTATACGTTACCCAAATTATTTTTGATAGTGACTAAACGAAAAGTCGTTCCAAAAATCAAATAAATTATTGCCGAGAATACCTTTTTTTTAATGTATGTATCGGAAAAGTGCGAAACAGCTAATATCTGACAGCGCACAAATGTATTATGCATATTGCGTTATTTCACTTCGGGGTCATCTCGTTTGAAAATATTTTATATTCATTCCTTTTTTCAAATTTGGAACAATTTTTTTCAGAGTACTTCGAATACAAAATGCAACAAGCACATGGCACGCGACTCGTCTGGAGTCTATGAAGTTGATGTAATATAAATAATAATAATAATAATAATAATGTAATAATAAATATGCTAGATGCAAATGTTCTGTCAACTGAACGACCAACACTAAATGTTAATGAGGTATTTATACATTTTTCTACCATTCCCTGTTATTTAAAATTTCTTGAGCTAAGACTTGCGACACTCTTGTTCAAGTATTAGAGTTTTTATCACATTCGAGCCAATAATAAGCCAATTATTGCACTAATAATGGGGCTATCTTGGCCTATTGTAGTCGACTCACTTGTTAAAAGTAGGGTTGTAATGACGCTATTATAACCCGGTTCTTTAATGATGACGTAGGCTACGCTGAAACAATACGAATGAATGAGAATGAAACGTGTGTTGTTATGACAACCGCATACTAAATCGAAAAATCAGTCTAGACGACATTTTTTGCAACAAATTCGATGAGTTTTGATTTTTGTTTTATGTTGATTTTATTGTCATGTTTTGTGCATAATTGGCAATTATAGTCTCAAATGTGATAAACTATAGTATAATACAAGGGGAATAATCGCGCAATTATAGTCTCGGTGGGTGA
Organism: Pseudolycoriella hygida; assembly: GCA_029228625.1. Lineage (NCBI taxonomy): Eukaryota > Metazoa > Arthropoda > Insecta > Diptera > Sciaridae > Pseudolycoriella > Pseudolycoriella hygida. The sequence continues at coordinate 89,025,448 of CM055406.1, forward strand.
AAATTCTTGCCCCACCTCTACTATAATTATGCAACTATTCACCTTGTATTATAATATACTTTTATTCACACCTGTCACTTCAACAGTCATTGTAGTAAAGTTTGTCAACAGTATTGAGAACAGAAGTTTTTGGAGACGGTGATTTAAAATGTTTGTGTGAAATCTATAAGTTGAAGAAGCTAAGTAACTGATTCTCTTTATAATTTGTTATAGAATCCTGCGAATACTACAATATGTGATGGACACATGGCAATCAACTATTGTGAAATCGATGAGTGGATGCCAGTGGAAATAATAGAGGAAGTTGAATGTACCGACAATACACTAGATCAGTTGAATGTAGTTAGGTTAGTGTTGTGCAGATTGAATTTTAATATTTTTTTTCTAGGTTTTGATAGATAATGCTGGGGGTCTTCATCTGACGCAGGATGCGAATCAGGTATTACCATTTTTTAAAAATTGTTTCATTCAGCTAGAAAAGTTGTTCGTTAATATAAATCTAAAAATCAAATAGGCTTTTCAGTCTTGTTGATTTGTTTTTGTTCGTTGCACATGTGTAATGCAGATGAATTGAACTTGACGTGTATGAAAGTCATACGAGTCTCTGTAAATTCAAACGATTCACTTTTTTTATTTCATTACAACAGCATAAAGCTGTTTTCAAAAATTTTGCTTCGTTCCCAAAAAAGGAAAGTACGAAGCGGTCATATTTTCGTCGCATACAAAATGCAATGAACACATGGCAATCAACTAAAGGCTTGTAATACGGAACAACAAATTTGCCTTATGTGAATATGTCACATGTGTTTGTTTAGTGATTGGTAGTAAAAATAGATTTTATGCAATGTTGAAAAATGAAAATTAGTCGAGAGCAGCAAAGTTCTATTGAATGTATTTTTCCAACAAATTGTTAATTCTATCAAGTCGGCAGTTTGATTTGTGATTGATTAACTTACAAATTTGAAAATATTTTTAAATATGATCATGAACAAATAGATGGACTAAATTGGTTGTATTATTAAAATGTCTTTTATCATAAGGCTAATACGAATAGCATAGCGACACGAGAGACAAGCAATTCCAAGCAATTAAATTTGTATATGACCTGAGAACCGTGTCAATATCGTGAAGTGTACAAAGGTGCAAGAGTTGTGATGTAAGACAAAATTTTCAGAAAAACTTATCTATAAGTCTCATACAAAAACAGAATGCTAGACGAAAGGTTTAACTAGAAAATATGGTTCCCAGGTCATGAACTTTTTTATTTTCAACTTTTGAGTGGAATGGCCAGCTATTGGCAACATAATGAAACCATCTTACAAATTACTAGCTTATCCCGTTCGCCCCAGACGCAAGACATAGTTTTCCTAAAAATATATTCAGAGAGCAATAGTTTTCAAAAATTGAAAACGTGCTGTCCGAATATAAAATAATGATAAACTACTGATAATATTATTCAATACTAATGATAAAAAATAATAAATGACAGATAACTATTTGCTAGGGAACAGATTTGCTGCCTCAGACAGACTATCGAAAAGCTTTATGAAAATAACAGGGACTTATACGTATGCTTCAACGACTTGGAGCAGAAGCTGTTCGGGGTTGTTATCGAGTATCGTATCAATGGGAGTTTACTGCGTGCTATTAAGAATATTTACTCAGGGAGCAGGGCCGCTGTAAGAATAGACGGCGAAATTAGCGAGGCTTTAGAGGTTAATGAGGGCGTTCGTCAGGGTTGTTGTCTTTCCCTGCTTCTGTTAGGTGTGTAATAATGAAAATACCGGCCTATGGGGATGACTTGATTCTGCTGGCAGATTATCGTAGGGATTTACAGGATGGGGTGGACTACCTGAATGCCGCATATGAGGAGTACAGGAATTTGGTGGAAACTTAGTTTATGCATCTCGGAAGAGGATTGTTGCAGTTTGAATAGGGAGGAGCTGGAGCAGATTTCTGAATTCAAGGACTTAGGAACCATTTTTTCAGAAGATGGCAAGTTAGTTAGGGAATTTGAGGAAACAAGGAAAATGGGAATCGTGGTGGTCAAGTAATTTGAGGTTGCACGTGTTTAACAAAAATGAATTAAGTAGCTAAACAAAGCTAGCTGATCAATTTTCAGGTCGACGATTCTGTACGGTAGTGAGCAGAGATGACAGCGGAGATATTTTTTCAAGTCGGCTGAAGCCTCGGCTTGGGGTGAAGATGACGTTGTAGAGCTTAGGTGTCTTCAGCAAAGCATTAGATATTAATTAGAGTAATCATTTTTGAAGGTGTCAGCGATCGGCTACACACAAAATTAAAAGTTACAGCTCGGCTAAGGTCGTTTTTTCGCATTTTTGTTAAAATATGGCCTTAGTCGAGTTATAACTTGCTATAACTTTTAATTTTGTATGATTCCTCTAATTAATATCTAATGTTTTGCTGAAGACACCTAAGCTCAACAACGTCATCTTCACCCCAAGCCGAGGCTTCAGCCGACTTGAAAAAATATCTCGGCTGTCATCTCTGGTAGTGAGAGTTGGGTTGACCGCGGATATCTCATGTATGACCTGTAGGTTTCTGATATGACGGTTCTTAGGAACATAACGAAAGTTAATCGGAAGGAGCAGTGAGATAATCATATTAGGAACGGCGAAACGGCGACATTTCGTCAGTAGGAGATGTGGCAAGGGCCAGTCGTCTGCGCTGGTTCGGGCACGTTCAAGGGATGGGTAATAACAGGCTACCGAAACAGATCTTGGATGAACAGGTCCCTGTTGTTAAGACAAGGGGTAGACCAAGAAGTAGGTTTATAGATTAAATTAAATCAGATTTAGAAGTTAGGGACTTTCTCTAGGCGAATAAACCATCTCTTTAGCGGGCGATAGAAGGGCATGGAGGACAATAGTTCACCATTCTGGGGTTACGACATAAATATGGCTCCTCGGAATATGGCCACTTCTAGAATTGGGAGGGATAACACATATTTCTAGAACTGTGAGGGTAAGAAGGTTGCTTCGTAAGGGAAACTTGTAGAGAATGAAATTTTAGAGAACAAGTGTTTCAGAGTTTTAGGGAAATATTATCAAATCCCGGGATAAAGCAACTTCTAGAATCGGGAGGGATAACAGATATCTATAAAATTACATCAGTTTGAAGTTTGCTTCTTGAGGCAAAGTTGGTCAGAATTACATTTTAGAGAAAATAGTTTCAGGATTTCTTGAAGAAACTACGTTGGTCCTCTTTTCGGTGGTGCAGGGAAGAACATGTTGGCTATCAAAATCAGTGGTCTCAGAGGTACTTCGGTAGGGCCTTTGACATTATTTTGGGTAATTTCTATTTCTAATTCTAAATTCTTATAGCAAAAAAGAGCACGAAACATTGGATTGCTTGCTCATTTCCATAGTTTTGTTTTCTGTTTGCCACATCTATTCTGATACGTACGGGTCTTTGGTTATGTTTTCTGTATTACATTTTATTATATATTTTTATTTTCCATAAAAAACTCTTTCTCTAATAACAATGTTTTCTAGGCGAAACCAACCAATCGTAACAACACCACGACTTACACACGCAAGGGCACTACCACATACCACATCACCACAAACAGCATTTCATCATTCCACCTCATCTGTACCACCACACAACCAAATCACCAAGAAGTACAACTCAGTGTTCCCAGAAACGCTGATTTTAATTATTTTCATTGCTACAAATTGTCTTTGCTTATTTATTGTACTTTTTTTGCTTCATTAGTTTAATTTTTAAAACGTTAAGGGACAACTTCACAAAACAGTTTTAACATTTTCATACAAAATTGTAACGTATGTATGGAACGAAACCTTAAAAATTAAAACGTTCTACAACCGAAATTAGTGGCAATTAGTCATCATTTCCTAAAAATATTTCGTTCGTAGTAGCCGCCTAAATTATGTACTGCTCAGAAATGGGGAACATCTTTTCTTTAGGGAATTTTTCCCACCAATTTTATTTCGGAAGTTGCGAAGTGTTGAAGTGGAGATTCTTTAAAAAAATCAGTTTTCCGGTCTAAATTATTACTAATTATAAACGTCTAAAGTTTGTCTGTTTATTTGTCTATATATTTGTCTATTTATTTGTCTATTTATTCGTCTATTTATGTGTCTATTTATTTACGGTCGTGCGCTTATAAATTTACTTGTTATCAAGTTTCAGCTGTTTTCAAGGTTTTCCATACAAAAAATACACTGAAAAATGAGATAATATCGATAATGTTGAAAACAGCATAAAAAGTAGTCCCGTTATTTTTGGGTTTAAACTGAGGACCAAAAAAAAATACTTAAAAATAGTAGTTTGTCGACCATGTTGCGATACGTTGATTTTTTCAGCATCAGTCCTAATATTGTCCATACGAGCCAAAGGCGAGTTGGACAATATTTAGGACGTATGCTGAAAAAATCAAGTATCGCAACGAGGTGGACACACTGCTTTTTGCAACAAACCAATCGATTGAGAAGAAAATAACAACCAAGCTTAAAAAATTCACTCCACAGAAACCATTATATTTTACAGTGTACAAACAATTTTTGATCAGATTGTAATGCACACATACGACATTGTAACGTCGTATCATAGCAACGGAGGGGTACATTTCAGCACATGTATCAAATTTCAAAAGTCATATCGTTACAAGGTGTAAATTTGTTTCACTTCCCCTCACACTCTTAAAAAAATTGGAAACTGTTTCGATTTTGATCGCGTTACCGCATCGTGAACAACATCGAAAACAGTCGAAAATATGTTGTCGGGTATGGTTCAAAACGTCGAGAAAACATGTTCCGGGGTGGGATATGGTTCTGAAATAAAAGAGTTATGGGTCAAAAACGGGCCAAAATTTAAATCGCTCAAAGGTCAGTCAAGATGTTGTGTTAGAGATTTGGTCGGGGAAGTTTTTGATGGCCTACAACTTTATAGAAGAAAACTTCTCGCTCCGACTTCATGCGGAGGAGCTAGGCAGAGAATACTGTTCAAATTGCGGGGTTTCTTCACTTTGTTGTTAGTGAACTTTGCTGTTGGCCAAAGTAGAGATAATTTTTGAGTGCCAATCGTTAGTGGAGGCCTGGAGCAACGAAATTGCTGAACAATGTTGGGTGAAAAAGTTTCCCACTCCTGAGATATAAGCCATTTTTCTGCGATTTTGTCCAGAACGGGAGCACTTATTAACCTATATCTCGGCCGGTATTTGCCGGAATGAGGCCAGTAAGGTTTCGGCAGTGTGAAGCCAGCGAAACCACGTTTAAGAAAATCGGTTGAGTAGTTCGGTGTCCAGGGTCGATCAAAGAAGGGAAAAATTGACAAAAATTTGCTCCGCTGCCCGAAAATTACTGAAAAATTAATTTTTGATATGTAGTCGGGGATAGTCCAAAACGAATATGGGAACGTTGAATACGGTGAACGTGGAATACGGAGGAAGTGTAATACGGGGCAAGTGGAATACGGGGGAAGTGGAATACGGGGAATGTTGAATAAGGGGGAAGGGTAATAGGGGGGAAGTGGGTTACGGGGGAAGTGGAATACGGTGAACGTGACGGGGAAAGTTGAATTCGGAGAACATTGCACAAGGTGAACGTGGAATACGGTGAACGTAAAATACGGAGAAAGTGGTATACGGGGGAAGTGGTATACGTGGGAAGTGGTACACGGGGGAAGTGGTACACGGGGGAAGTGGTACACGGGGGAAGTGGTACACGGGGGAAGTGGTACACGGGGGAAGTGGTACACGGGGGAAGTGGTACACGGGGGAAGTGGTACACGGGGGAAGTGGTATACGGGGGAAGTGGTATACGGGGGAAGTTATATACGGGGGAAGTGGTATACGGGGGAAGTTATATACGGGGGAAGTGGTATACGGGGGAAGTAATATACGGGGGAAGTAGTAAACGGGGGAAGTGCAGTAATTTTGCGGCAAAGAAAGTATTTTGATTTATAGTGCCTTTCTCGCCCACTTCGATTTTAGTATTATTAGCGGTAATATCAACGAAGTGATATAACGACCTTCAACATTACGTATCATTATTTAAAACGAAAAATTATTTGCTTTGGCTCTCTGAATAGACAACAAGCGAAAATGATAAAGCCTGCGCAGCACCTAGGTGCGGGGGTTACAACTAGTAACTTCTAAAATTGAGATCAACATTTTTACACTTAGGCAAAGTTGTATTTGGTCGGGGAAGAAAAGTCTTAGAGTTTTTGATGGCCTACAACTTTGTAGAAAAAAACTTTTTGATCCGACTTCATGCGGAGGAGCTAGGCAGCGAAAACTGTTAAAATTTTGGGGTTTCCTCACTTTGCTGTTAGGGAACTTTTGTTGTTGGACAAAGTAGAGATAACTTTTGAGTGCCAATCGATAGTGGAGGTTTGGGGCAATAAATTTGCTGAACAATGTTGGGTGAAAAAGTTTCATACTACCGAGCTATAGGTCGTTCTTTGGCGATTTGTCCAGAGCTGGAGCACTTATTAACCAATATCTCGGTCGGTAGTTGTCGGAATGAGGCCATTGAGGTGTCAAATGAAAGGTTTCGACAGTGTGAAGGTAACGGAATTGGGTTGAAGGAAATCGGTTGAGCGGTTTGATGTCCAGGGTCGGTCAAAGGAGGCAAAAATGGACAAAAATTTGCTCCGCTGCCCGAAAATTATTGAAAAAAATACTTTTTGATATGTTGTTGGGTATGGTGCAAAACGTCGAGAAAACATGTTCCGGGCTTAGATATTGATAAGGGAGTTATGGGTAAAAAACGGGACATAATTGAAAATCGGCTAAAAGTCAGTCAAGATGTCGTCTTAGAGATTTGGTCGGGGAAGTGTCAGAGTAGGATGCGTAGCAAGTGCAACGCTGAATACGGGGAACGTTGAATACGGGGTAAGTAGAATACGGTGAACGTTGAATATGGGGGAAGTGGAATACGGGGAACGTTGCATACGGTGAACGTGGAATACGGGGAACTTGGAATACGCTGAACGTTGCATACGGGGGAAGTGGAATACGGGGAACGTTGCATACGGTGGACGTTGCATACGGTGAACGTGTAATACAGGGAAAGTGGAATACGGGGAACTTGGAATACGGGGAACTTGGAATACGGGGAACTTGGAATACGGGGAACTTTGCATACGGTGAACGTGGAACAGGGGGAAAGTGGAATACGAGGAACTTAGAATACGGGGAAAGTTGAATACGGGGAACGTTGCATACGGGGAACGTTGCATAGGGGGAACGTCGCATACGGTGAACGTGGAACAGGGGGGAAGTGGAATAAGGGGAACTTGGAATACGGGGAAAGTTGAATACGGTGAACGTGGAATACGGTGAACGTGGAATACGGGGGAAGTGTAATACGGTGGAAGTGAAAAACGGTGAACGTAGAATACGGGGGAAGTGGAATACGGGGGAAGTGGAATACGGGGGAGTGGAATACAGGGGAGTGGAATACGGGGAAATAGAATTCGGGGAAAGTTGAATACGGCGAACTTGGAATACGGGGAACTTGGAATGCGGTGAACGTTGAATACGGGGGAAGTGGAAAACGGGAAACGTTGCATACGTTTCACGGAGGAAGTGGAATACGGGGGAAGTGGAGTAATTTTGCGGCAAAGAAAGTATTTTGATTTATAGTACCTTTCTCGCCCACTTTGATTTTAGTATTATTAGCGGTAATATCAACGAAGTGATATAATGACATGAAACATTACGCATCATTATTTAAAACGGAAAAAAATATGCTTTGACTCTCTGAATAGACAACACGCGAAAATGATAAAGCCTGCGTAGCCCCTAGGGGCGGGGGTTCGACTAGTTTAGTTCTATAATTGGCACATTTTTCTCGCAAAATTCAAACGTTTTCTGACCTAATTTTTATGCGCATTTGTTTTCTGACTCTGTTGTCAACAAATTTCGTAAGAGATCGACGTTTGTTTCTTCGCGTTATTTTTTATTGGACCCGTACGAAGTACAAAGGTGCTATACGTTTACTACAAACAATTTTATTGTAACATTGGACAGATCGAGGTGGGAGAGGGGGCGGGATGCATCTATTATCGTCTAGAGATGACGAATCAGCAATAAAAAAAAGTCCGTCCGTCTGTCCGTCTCCACTTTTTTTTTCCAAACGGCTCAACCGATCAGCCTCAACTTTTTTCTCCCTGAAAGGTACATGCCTCCCATGATTCAAATATTGCTGCACGGAAATTCCTCATTGTGGGTCCAAAAATTGTCCATAAGGTTAGCTCTCTAGTCCAAAAAAATATTTTTTGCTATGTTGTTGAGAAAATTAGGTGAAACATTTTTGTCCATGAATGTATGGATCCTAGGCTTCGAGTATGAGTTCGACTGATTTAATGGGGATTCTTACGGGTTTTTAGACCCGTACGAAGTACGTAGGTCTGATGCGTTTACTACCACGTTTGTTACATTGCGAATTCGAACCCGGGAGTAAGGGGGAAACTTTTTTTTGTTGCCTCCAGATGACAAACCAGCGAAAAAAACAATGTCCGTCTGTCGGTCTGTCGGTCTGTCGGTCTGCCTGTCTGTCCGTCAACACGATAACTTGAGTAAATTTTGAGCGATTTTCAAAAACTTTTTTTTTCCTGAAAGGTAGTCGAAAAATATTTTATGGTATTGAATCTGGGCACAGTCGGCCCAAGGGCCGCCGAGCTAGGGCCGTTTAAGTGGTTTTTTGCACATAACTCGAGTAAATCTTTTCTAATTTTCATAATTTTTTTTTGTTTGAAAGATCTGGGCATGACCGATAATTTGTGGAAGAAACATTTTTCGATTTGAGTCTTTGGACTTAGCTAGGGCACTAAAAAAGAGTCTTTGTTAGGGCCCTACGTGTTTTTTGTACATAACTCGAG
>CM055406.1:89034818-89053296 GCA_029228625.1 Pseudolycoriella hygida
TTGAAAAAATATCTCGGCTGTCATCTCTGGTAGTGAGAGTTGGGTTGACCGCGGATATCTCATGTATGACCTGTAGGTTTCTGATATGACGGTTCTTAGGAACATAACGAAAGTTAATCGGAAGGAGCAGTGAGATAATCATATTAGGAACGGCGAAACGGCGACATTTCGTCAGTAGGAGATGTGGCAAGGGCCAGTCGTCTGCGCTGGTTCGGGCACGTTCAAGGGATGGGTAATAACAGGCTACCGAAACAGATCTTGGATGAACAGGTCCCTGTTGTTAAGACAAGGGGTAGACCAAGAAGTAGGTTTATAGATTAAATTAAATCAGATTTAGAAGTTAGGGACTTTCTCTAGGCGAATAAACCATCTCTTTAGCGGGCGATAGAAGGGCATGGAGGACAATAGTTCACCATTCTGGGGTTACGACATAAATATGGCTCCTCGGAATATGGCCACTTCTAGAATTGGGAGGGATAACACATATTTCTAGAACTGTGAGGGTAAGAAGGTTGCTTCGTAAGGGAAACTTGTAGAGAATGAAATTTTAGAGAACAAGTGTTTCAGAGTTTTAGGGAAATATTATCAAATCCCGGGATAAAGCAACTTCTAGAATCGGGAGGGATAACAGATATCTATAAAATTACATCAGTTTGAAGTTTGCTTCTTGAGGCAAAGTTGGTCAGAATTACATTTTAGAGAAAATAGTTTCAGGATTTCTTGAAGAAACTACGTTGGTCCTCTTTTCGGTGGTGCAGGGAAGAACATGTTGGCTATCAAAATCAGTGGTCTCAGAGGTACTTCGGTAGGGCCTTTGACATTATTTTGGGTAATTTCTATTTCTAATTCTAAATTCTTATAGCAAAAAAGAGCACGAAACATTGGATTGCTTGCTCATTTCCATAGTTTTGTTTTCTGTTTGCCACATCTATTCTGATACGTACGGGTCTTTGGTTATGTTTTCTGTATTACATTTTATTATATATTTTTATTTTCCATAAAAAACTCTTTCTCTAATAACAATGTTTTCTAGGCGAAACCAACCAATCGTAACAACACCACGACTTACACACGCAAGGGCACTACCACATACCACATCACCACAAACAGCATTTCATCATTCCACCTCATCTGTACCACCACACAACCAAATCACCAAGAAGTACAACTCAGTGTTCCCAGAAACGCTGATTTTAATTATTTTCATTGCTACAAATTGTCTTTGCTTATTTATTGTACTTTTTTTGCTTCATTAGTTTAATTTTTAAAACGTTAAGGGACAACTTCACAAAACAGTTTTAACATTTTCATACAAAATTGTAACGTATGTATGGAACGAAACCTTAAAAATTAAAACGTTCTACAACCGAAATTAGTGGCAATTAGTCATCATTTCCTAAAAATATTTCGTTCGTAGTAGCCGCCTAAATTATGTACTGCTCAGAAATGGGGAACATCTTTTCTTTAGGGAATTTTTCCCACCAATTTTATTTCGGAAGTTGCGAAGTGTTGAAGTGGAGATTCTTTAAAAAAATCAGTTTTCCGGTCTAAATTATTACTAATTATAAACGTCTAAAGTTTGTCTGTTTATTTGTCTATATATTTGTCTATTTATTTGTCTATTTATTCGTCTATTTATGTGTCTATTTATTTACGGTCGTGCGCTTATAAATTTACTTGTTATCAAGTTTCAGCTGTTTTCAAGGTTTTCCATACAAAAAATACACTGAAAAATGAGATAATATCGATAATGTTGAAAACAGCATAAAAAGTAGTCCCGTTATTTTTGGGTTTAAACTGAGGACCAAAAAAAAATACTTAAAAATAGTAGTTTGTCGACCATGTTGCGATACGTTGATTTTTTCAGCATCAGTCCTAATATTGTCCATACGAGCCAAAGGCGAGTTGGACAATATTTAGGACGTATGCTGAAAAAATCAAGTATCGCAACGAGGTGGACACACAGCTTTTTGCAACAAACAAATCGATTGAGAAGAAAATAACAACCAAACTTAAAAAATTCACTCCACAGAAACCATTATATTTTACAGTGTACAAACAATTTTTGATCAGATTGCAATGCACACATACGACATTGTAACGTCGTATCATAGCAACGGAGGGGTACATCTCAGCACATGTATCAAATTTCAAAAGTCATATCGTTACAAGGTGTAAATTTGTTTCACTTCCCCTCACACTCTTAAAAAAATTGGAAACTGTTTCGATTTTGATCGCGTTACCGCATCGTGAACAACATCGAAAACAGTCGAAAATATGTTGTCGGGTATGGTTCAAAACGTCGAGAAAACATGTTCCGGGGTGGGATATGGTTCTGAAATAAAAGAGTTATGGGTCAAAAACGGGCCAAAATTTAAATCGCTCAAAGGTCAGTCAAGATGTTGTGTTAGAGATTTGGTCGGGGAAGTTTTTGATGGCCTACAACTTTATAGAAGAAAACTTCTCGCTCCGACTTCATGCGGAGGAGCTAGGCAGAGAATACTGTTCAAATTGCGGGGTTTCTTCACTTTGTTGTTAGTGAACTTTGCTGTTGGCCAAAGTAGAGATAATTTTTGAGTGCCAATCGTTAGTGGAGGCCTGGAGCAACGAAATTGCTGAACAATGTTGGGTGAAAAAGTTTCCCACTCCTGAGATATAAGCCATTTTTCTGCGATTTTGTCCAGAACGGGAGCACTTATTAACCTATATCTCGGCCGGTATTTGCCGGAATGAGGCCAGTAAGGTTTCGGCAGTGTGAAGCCAGCGAAACCACGTTTAAGAAAATCGGTTGAGTAGTTCGGTGTCCAGGGTCGATCAAAGAAGGGAAAAATTGACAAAAATTTGCTCCGCTGCCCGAAAATTACTGAAAAATTAATTTTTGATATGTAGTCGGGGATAGTCCAAAACGAATATGGGAACGTTGAATACGGTGAACGTGGAATACGGAGGAAGTGTAATACGGGGCAAGTGGAATACGGGGGAAGTGGAATACGGGGAATGTTGAATAAGGGGGAAGGGTAATAGGGGGGAAGTGGGTTACGGGGGAAGTGGAATACGGTGAACGTGACGGGGAAAGTTGAATTCGGAGAACATTGCACAAGGTGAACGTGGAATACGGTGAACGTAAAATACGGAGAAAGTGGTATACGGGGGAAGTGGTATACGTGGGAAGTGGTACACGGGGGAAGTGGTACACGGGGGAAGTGGTACACGGGGGAAGTGGTACACGGGGGAAGTGGTACACGGGGGAAGTGGTACACGGGGGAAGTGGTACACGGGGGAAGTGGTACACGGGGGAAGTGGTACACGGGGGAAGTGGTATACGGGGGAAGTGGTATACGGGGGAAGTTATATACGGGGGAAGTGGTATACGGGGGAAGTTATATACGGGGGAAGTGGTATACGGGGGAAGTAATATACGGGGGAAGTAGTAAACGGGGGAAGTGCAGTAATTTTGCGGCAAAGAAAGTATTTTGATTTATAGTGCCTTTCTCGCCCACTTCGATTTTAGTATTATTAGCGGTAATATCAACGAAGTGATATAACGACCTTCAACATTACGTATCATTATTTAAAACGAAAAATTATTTGCTTTGGCTCTCTGAATAGACAACAAGCGAAAATGATAAAGCCTGCGCAGCACCTAGGTGCGGGGGTTACAACTAGTAACTTCTAAAATTGAGATCAACATTTTTACACTTAGGCAAAGTTGTATTTGGTCGGGGAAGAAAAGTCTTAGAGTTTTTGATGGCCTACAACTTTGTAGAAAAAAACTTTTTGATCCGACTTCATGCGGAGGAGCTAGGCAGCGAAAACTGTTAAAATTTTGGGGTTTCCTCACTTTGTTGTTAGGGAACTTTTGCTGTTGGATGAAGTAGAGTTAATTTTTGAGTGCCAATCGATAGTGGAGGCTTGGGGCAACAAAATTGCTGAACAATGTTGAGTGAAAAAGTTTCATATTCCCGAGCTATAGGTCGTTCTTTGGCGATTTTGTCCAGATCAGGAGCACTTATTAACCAATATCTCGGCCGGTAGTTGCCGGAATGAGGTCAGTGGGGTGTCAAATGAAAGGTTTTGTTTCTGTGAAGGTAGCGGAATTGGGTTGAAGGAAATCGGTTGAGCGGTTCGGTGTCCAGGGTCGGTCAAAGGAGGCAAAAATGGACAAACATTTGCTCCGCTGCCCGAAAATTACTGAAAAATTAATTTTTGATATTTTGTTGGGTATGGTGCGAAACGTCGACAAAACATGTTCCTGGGAGGGATATTGTTCTGAAATGAGGGAGTAATGGGTCAAGAAAGGGTGAAAATCAAGTCAGGGGAAGTGTCAGAGTAGAATACGTAGCAAGTGCAACGCTGAATACGGGGAACATGAAAAACGGGGAACGTTGAATACGGGGTAAGTGGAATACGGTGAACGTTGAATATGGGGGAAGTGGAATATGGGGGAAGTAGAATACGGTGGAAGTGGAATACGGGGAAGTGGAATACGGGGAACGTTGCAAACGGTGAACGTGGAACAGGGGGGAAGTGGAATACGGGGAACTTGGAATACGGGGAAAGTTGAATACGGTGAACTTTGCATACGGTGAACATGAAATACGGTGAAAACGGAATACGGGGGAAGTTGCATACGGTGAACGTTGCATACGGTGAACGTTGCATACGGTGAACGTTGCATACAGGGAAAGTTGAATACGGGGAACGTTGCATACGGTGAACGTAGAACAGGGGGGAAGTGGAATACGGGGAACTTGGAATACGGGGAAAGTTGAATACGGTGAACTTGGAATACGGGGAAAGTTGAATACGGTGAACTTTGCATACGGGGGAAGTGGAAAACGGTGAACGTTGAATACGGGGGAAGTGGAATACGGGGGAAGTGGAATACGGGGGAAGTGGAATACGGGGGAAGGGGAATACGGGGGAAGTGGAATACGGGGGAAGTGGAATACGGGGGAAGTGTAATACGGGGGATGTGGAATACGGGGGAAGTGGAATAGGGGGGATGTGGAATACGGGGGAAGTGGAATACGGTGGAAGTGGAAAACGGTGAACGTTGAAAACGGGGGAAGTGGAATACGGAGGAAATGGAATATGGGGAGTGGAATACGGCGAAATAGAATGCGGGGAACGTGAAATACGGGGAAAGTTGAATACGGTGAACTTGGAATGCGGTGAACGTTGAATACGGGGTAAGCGGAATACGGGGAGATGGAATACGGGGGAAGTGGAGTAATTTTGCGACAAAGAAAGTGTTTTGATTTAAAGTGCCTTTCTTGCCCATTTGGATTTTAGTATTATTAGCGGTAATATCAACGAAGTGATGTAATGACATGAAACATTACGCATTGTTATTTAAAACGAGAAAAAATATGCTTTGGCTCACAGAATAGACAACACGCGAAAATGATAAAGGCTGCGTAGCCCCTAGGGGCGGGGGCTCGACTAGTTCTAAATATAAACGTCTAAAATTTGTCTGTTTTGTCCGTTATTTTTGCGTTTTGGAGTTTAAGAAAATTGTTTGAGCGGTTCGGTGTCCAGAAGGGAAAATTGGACGAAAATTAGCTCCGCTGCCCGAAAATTACTGAAAAATTAATTTTTGATATGTTGTCGAGGATGGTCCAAAACGTCGAGAAAACATGTTCCGGTGTGTGATATTGTTCTGAAATAAGAGAGTTATGGGTAAAAAACGGGTCAAAATTGAAAATCGTCTAAAATATAGTCAAGATGTCGTCTTAGAGATTTGGTCGGGGAAGTGTCAGAGTAGAATACGTAGCAAGTGCAACGCTGAATACAGCGAACTTGGAATACGAGGAACGTTGAATACGGGGTATGTGGAATACGGTGAACGTTGAATATAAGGGAAGTGGAATACGAGGGAAGTGGAATACGGGGAAAGTGGAATACGCGAGAGGTGACGCACTTTATTTATTCCATTTTATTCCATTTATTCCCAAATTTTTTTTTTGTTTTTGCGAAATATCTGAACCAAACACATCACAAGTTAGACAAATAAGTTCAAAAAAAGATTTGCACAAATTATAAAGCATTTAAACCATCTTGAGATTAAATTTAATTTTTTTTTTGGAATAAATGGAATAAATGTATTTATTCCATTTATTCCATTTTTCAACAAAAATTCTTTTAAGTTTTCAAAAGTGGGTTTTTTCACTTCGACACATTAGTATGGTTTGTTGTGTGCGTTGCCATCAAAATCAAGTCTATTTGAGGTTTTGACGAACTTGAAAAAATGATCATTTATTCCATTTATTCCAATATTTATTCCATTTATTCCCATTTATTCCATTTATTCCCATTTATTCCATTTATTCCCATTTATTCAATTTATTCCATAAACCACAGAAGTTAGTCACCCCTCGGGAATATGGGGGAAGTGGAATACGGGGGAAGTGGAATACGGGGGAAGTGGAATACGGGAGAAGTGAAATACGAGGAACATGGAATACGGTGAACGTTGAATACGAGGGAAGTGTAATCAGGGATAAGTGGAAAACGGAGGAATTAGAATTCGGGGGAAGTGGAATACAGGGGAAGTGGAATACGGGGGAAGTGGAATACGGAGAACGTTGAATACGGTGAACGTTGAATACGGGGGTAGTGGAATACGGGGAACTTGGAATACGGGGAAAGTTGAATACGGTGAACGTTGCATAAGGTGACCGTGGAATACGGAGGAAGTGGAATACGCGGAACTTGGAATACGAGGAACTTGGAATACGGGGAACTTGGAATACGGGGAACTTGGAATACGGGGAACTTGGAATACGGGGAACTTGGAATACGGGGAAAGTTGAATACGGTGAACGTTGCATGCGGTGAACGTGGAATACGGGGGAAGTGGAATACGGGGGAAGTGGAATACGGAGAACGTTGAATACGGGGAACTTGGAATACGGGGAAAGTTGAATACAGTGAACGTTGCATAAGGTGACCGTGGAATACGGAGAAAGTGGAAAACGCGGAACTTGGAATACGAGGAACTTGGAATACGGGGAACTTGGAATACGGGGAACGTGGAATGCATATGGTGAACGTTGTGTACGGTGAACGTGGAATACGGGGAACTTGGAATACGGGGAACTTGGAAGACGGGGAAAGTTGAATACCCTCAGAACCACCAATTGGGTGAAGTTCCGCCGGGCAGAATTAGAAAGATCTTGTCTTGACCATTTCACAAAATGCTGCTTTATCAAAATCGATTAGTATTTGTTACCTGCCTGACATCCCAACGTTGACCAGTTTTCCACCCAATATTGACGCCATTTTGTTTTATAAAAAAAAAATTCTTCCACGAAATGTCGACATTGGACCACTCTCTTTATAGAAAGAAAATTTGGAAAATACTCATCCGCTAAGAAGTTATTTGATTTTTAATTTTTTTGCATGTATGTGTTCTTTTAGAGTTGCAATTAAATCATTTTTCTAAATACGCATGGAAACTTTAGTGAATGAATTCAATATGGTCAAAAGAAAGAACGTATTGTAATCAAATAATGGCTCAGTGGAATTATTGTGGCCTGGTTCTTTTTGCAAATTAGATGAGATTTCGAATTATTTTGCCGTTTTTTTTTTTTACTAAAAACAATAAGAATGTTTTTTCATATGTTTTTAATAATATTGAACTGATTTGGTTTCAATTTAGTTCAAAATTAATAAAAATGATAATTATTTGCAGCATGTGCAGTGCATTGAAAAGTTAACAAAAGGTTCATGTAGTAGTATTCTTTTCATACACAACGGCAATAAACCAGTTGAACAACATCCAACAGAAGCAAAAATTTTTCTATGTTTCTATGTATGAGTGCACCAGCTGGTCAATCAACAGAAACGAAATTATGAGCAAAATATAAGTTTTCTAATTGCAATTCGGTACTCGATTACCTCTCAAATAGAAAAAGAATCAACAGAATCAATTAGGATTTATCCAATTTATGCAAACAAACACGTTGGGCCGTAGTAGAAACTCAGTTTTAGGGTCCTGACTGAGTCCAGTGGTTTCTAATCAAAAGATATTCTGCCATAAAACGGGAGACAGTCCTCGACCTTTCCATCATACAAAATTTGAAATTCGGAAGAGATTTACTCGAGTTATGTACAAAAAATATGTGGAGCACTAGCAGAGACTCGTTTTTAGTACCCTAGCTATATCCTAGGGCCCAATCTCAAAAAGGGTTCTTCTACAAATAGTAGGGCTTTCATAGACCTGTCGACTAAAAAGACAATTATGAAAATCGGAAAAGATTTACTCGAGTTATGTACAAAAAACATGTATGGCCCTAGCATAGAATCGTTTTTAGTGCCCTAGCTAAGTCAAAGGACTCAAATCCAAACAAGTTTCCTGCATACAAAAAACTCGTATGGCCCCAGCATAGACTCGGTTTTAGTGCCTTAGCTAAGTCCAGGCTAGGCATGTCCGAAAAATTTTTTCAAATCGATTCCTTAACCTCACATATTGTTTGACCTAAAAAAAACTAAAAATATTTTTTTGAAATTTTTTGAAAGAAAATTGTCGGTGGTAAAAATCAAAAACTTAATTTTGCACTTTAAAGCGTTGTCAGCGCCGTCTATTTTGCCCAATGTTTCCAAATTTATTTTCCCTGAAAGGCTCGTTCATTACCTTTCCAACAATATCCCACACGATGAATTTGATGGAGAAATAAGCTTTATACAATTTTTTTTTGTGCAAGCATGTCATGTGAATTTTCTTCAAAGTTTTTCATTTTGAACTTTTTCAAAAGCAAATTCATGATGACATCCCATTGGAAAATCGATCTAATAAAACTCATTTCTCCATCAAATTCGTTGTGTGGGATATCGTTGGAATAAGCCTTCCAGGGAAAAAGAAATTTGGAAACATTGGGCAAAATAGGTGGCGCTGGCAACGTTTTAAAGTGCAAAATGAAGTTTTTGATTTTTACCACCGACAATTTTCTTTCAAAAAATTTAAAAAAAATATTTTTGGTGTTTTTTAGGTCAAACAATATTTTGTGTGAGGTTAAGGAATCGATTTGAAAAAACTTTTTTTTCGGACATGCCTAGTCCAGGCACACAAATTTAAAAAAGTTTCTTCCATAAATTGTCGCCCATGCCCAGATCTTTCAAACAAAAAAAATTTATGAAAATCGGAAATGATTAGCTCGAGTTATGTACGAAAGAGAGCGAAAACCACTTAAACGGCCCTAGCTCGGCGGTCCTTGTACCGACAGTGCCTATTAATCGAAATAAAAGATATTTCGATTAACTTTCAGGAAAAAAAAAGTTTTTGAAAATCGGTTGTTATCAAGTTATCGCGGTGACAGACGGAAGGACGGACGGACAACGTTTTTATTATTGATTCGTCATCTAAGCACCAGGATCGATGCTCCCCACCTACTCCCGGGTCGAAATTGGGGTGGTTACAAACGTTGTGGTAAACGCATAAGACCCCTTCGCTCTTCGTGCGGGTGTTAACATATGAAGGGATCTGTACGTATCAGAATATTTATTAATATTTATTTAGTATTTAAGTAAATATTGCCTTACGTCCACATTAAATTGTATTGGAAATTGCCGATGGGGCAATATTGAAAACCCGTCTGAAGGAACGGTGTAATAATATTTTCCGAAAGCACAAAATTGACCCCCAAAAATTTTCTCCTCAATTTTCTCTACAACATAGCAAAAAACCATACATTTTTTGGGCTAGGGCCGACCTAAGTACTGACCTAGAAGGCCTCCAAAAAAGCTTCTTCGACAAATTGTCGGCCATGGCCAGATCTTTCGAAAAAAAAAATTTATGAAAATCGGAAAAGATTTACTAGAGTTATGTGCAAAAACACATAGAGAACTAGCAGAGATTTGTTTTTAGTGCCCTAGCTAAGTCCAAGGACTCAGATTCAAAAAATTTTCTTCCTTAAATTGTCGGCTATGCCCAGGTCTTTCAAACAAAAAAAAATTATGAAAATCAGAAAAGATTTACTTGAGTTATGTGCAAAAGACTGAAAACTACTTAAACGGCCTTAACTCGGCGGCCCTTTGGCCGACAGTGCTCAGATTCGATCTCATAACGACTGGTTACAAACGTCGTGGTAAACGCAATACACCACTTTGCGAAGCACTACGTTCTTCGTACAGGTCTAAAAATGTCCGTCCGTCCGTTCCGATTTTCATAATTTTTTTTTGTTAGAAATATCTGGGCATGGTCGACAATTTATGGAAGAAATTTTTTTGGATTTGAGCCCTTCGACTTAGCTATGGCACTAAAAACGATTCTATGCTAGGTCCATACGTCTTTTTTTTGCACTTAGCTCGAGTAAATCCATTCCGATTGTCATAAATTTTCTTTTGTTTGGGCATGGTCTACAGTTTGTAGAAGAAACTTTTTTGATTTTGAGCCCTTGGACTTAGCTAGGGCACTAAAAACGAGTCTCTGCTAGGGCCGTACATTTTTTTTGTACATAACTCGAGTATGAATCTCTTCCTATTTTCAATAGTTACTTGGATCACAAGGGATGAATGTATAAAAATTCAACCCTGTGCGAGAGTTGCTGCCCGCGCCGAAGGCTAAGGCTGCATCGCACAGGTTGCATTTTTATACGTCATCCCTTTTGATCCACGTAATTTTATATCACGAGAACCGCGGAAATCGTAATTTTTCACTTCCCAAACTCAAATTTTCAACACAACGAAATTGCTGATGCAATCATCATATTGTTTACATCAGTTAATTTCGGCTCTCTTTTAAGAACCAAAAATATTTTCGCATCTCTTGGCTTTTTGAGGTCTGAATTTTTTCATTTTCGGCTCCCATTTGGGAAGTGAAAATTGCGATTTTCGTGGTTCGAATGATGATAAAAAAATTCTTTAATCGGAAGCTCTAGGAATGTCTCACATTTTATGAAAGAATGTTTTTTGATAAGATGCCCTTGGACTCAGTTAGGACCCTGAAGTATGTGTCAGAGGCATTTCCTTATGACCCCAGGTCGGTCCTAAAGTCGGCCCTTAACAAAAAAATTGTTTTTTGCTATGTTGTCGAGAAAATTGAGGCGAACATTTTTGTTTATTTGGAGATCAATTTTGTGCTTTCGGGAGGGTTCTTTTACACCGTTTCTTCGGACGGGTTTTTCAATATTGCCCTATCGGCAATTTCCAATACAACTTAATGCGGACGTAATTTCAAACACTTAAGAGTTAAGGCAATATTTACTTAAATACGTTCGAGTCTTTTCGTAACATCAACTCTGTTTGCCACATCTATTCTGATACGTACGGGTCCCTTCATATCTTTTTTTAACGTTTTGTCATTGACACTTAAGACACAGCCCTTTACTACACACATGGACAATGTATGTAATAAAAAATTTTAATTATTTTACAAACATATGTAAATATCACTACGGTAAACAAAAACTATTGAATCGATGCGTACACTAACGAAATATGCTACAAAGATTTTGTTGTATGAAAAATAAAACATTTGTGTTGGAATTGGTAACAATTTGAATGCTGATCAACGGCAAATCTTGAATAGTTGCGAGTGATCAGTGTTAGAAGTGACTCGTGTTTACTGTGTTGAGTACTACGTTAAAGTGATACCATTTGAAAGTATAGTCTTGGATAATTTGAAAAGGTAATTGATCACGGCGTTTTCTTTTCAAATGAAATTTTACAATAATATAAGAAATTCGTGTCCCATCATCGATGGTTATCAAAATGTTCATACGATAAAATAGTAGAATGTTCATAGTACAAACGGTCAATTTGAAATTTCCTATGTTAATTGTGAAATTGGACTGAGCTCAAAATGATAGAAATATTTAAATAAGTAATTTCAATCTTCAAATCTTCATTTTATCAACAACAATATCTGCAACTAAGATTCAAGTAATGTGCCTTTGTTAATCTGATATCGACATTCAAACCAGGGCAGTAGCCAGATGACGCGCAGAGGGGGCTTCGCCCCCTCTAGAAAAGTTTGCGCCCCCTCTAGAAATATTGCAATCTTCTCAAGAGATTTTCTTAGTCAGCTAACTTTTCACATATATTCAGATTGAAATACAAGAGTTAGACAATAATTAAATAGAATTAAATATTAGAATAATTGAATTAAAAAAATTTTCGCTGTGCGGCTAAATATTTCTTAAATGAAACGCTTCAACAAATAATAAGAAAAATCAATCTCGTTAATCCTTAAGCCTTGAAAGAATATAATTGGTGCTTTCAGGTAACGTATTTTGGAAGAGAATTGTAGACTCACTTTTTTGAAAACGTATGTTTGTACGAAAAAGTCACTGGAATTAGTCCGTTGAAACACACAACAATTTAGCTAAATTTACAAGCCAAACTGTGAAAGTCTGTAAGTCTCATGTTACGCTAGTCGGGTACTACTTAAAATATTATTGAAAGCTCACAAATCAACAATTTAGCAAAATTTATATCTAGAAGCTTCTACGTTCAACTGCTTTGTGCGAATGTTAAACTTCGGACAGAAATCTTCACAACACCTTATAAAAGTGTTCCATTGTCATATACGATAGGTACAGCTTATTTACTTTTATAACACTGATGAACTTTGGGATCGCGCGCCACCCCTGCAATATCAGTCTGGCTACGACTCTGATTCAAACGTAATCGCAAGAATTTGCAAGTGTCGAAGAAAAGTCTCAAGAAAAAAGTTATAATTATAATGTTTGTTATAATTGATGTAAAGCAGTAAATTTATTGGATACGCGATAAAAATCGCTCATTTCAAAAGCTCAACTTAAAATTAAAAATAATTTTATCAAGTTAAGCTTTCAAACCACCCTAAAACTAGCAATTGTTATAGCGTATAATATAAAGAAGCAATTACACTAACCAAGAAAGTTTTTGTAGCTGCTCCACAGTATGGGCGCAATTTCGCCTCCATAGGGAATTAAAAAAATTGTAGGGATTCCAGAGCCAAACTAAAAAAGGAAATGACTTTTTTTCGAATATAATAATAATAACGTTTGAATTGTAGCGCAAAATATCGCGCGAATAATTGAATTGAATTTGAATTGATAAAGTTTTCATTCACATTGAAGGATTGTGTCTTAACAATGTTTGGACACGATGGGACATAACAAACATGAAAAATTTGTGATGGATTTGTGATTTTTCGGTTTTATCCCAAGTAACAATTTGAAAACCAATAATTGATTAGTTAAAATAACGTCAAAATAATGTTGCCAGGACCGTTATTTAAAGGTCATTGCCCAGTTATAAAAAGACTTAAGATATTCAAAGGAAACTTATTGGTAGAATAACGGTCTGCCGACGGTTAAATAACTTAGGTCTTTTTATAACTGGGCAATGACCTTTATATAACGGTCCTGGCAACGTTATAATGACGTTATTTTAACCAATAAGTTATTGGCTTTCAATTGCTTTCAATTGCTACTTGGGATATTAATGATCAAAAAATCGCATTCGCAGAATGTATAAGAATTGCTTCTGCCTAATTTGTGAGATTAGGGGCGATTTTATGACTTGACGAATTTGACAAACCCTGACATAAAGTTGTCGCGAGATGACGAAACTTAAGTGAAAAATTGTACATCACTCTCCGTTGGAAAATATACGAAGAAGAAATTAATTAGATATTGCCTTCATGCCTCTTTTTTGAATTCTTTTCGAAGCTAGGAGTTTATTATATCGGGCGCGGCGTGGTGAAAATTTGTTTTTCAAATAATCTTGAAAATAAATATAGATGTAGAAAACTAGAAAGGACATTTCATGGCACTACCCTTACTTATTTTTTCTTATTAAATAAGAATTTAATTGGAATTTTTATAAATTTAAGTGTTCTAAACGATAGCTACGGAAACGAGAGTGTCATTACAAATTTTCCACATTATATTTACAAATTATCTATCCTGATGAATTTTGGCGATAAGATTAAGATTTTTCGAATTTTAGGCTTCCCATAAAAAATGTGTAAATTGTTAAAAAAATAATGTTTTGAAATTATCCCGGCGACATTGACGAAAAATGTGATTTCACACTGCCCTCTGATGACATAGACTATGACGGAGCACACATACGCTATAATGTAGTAAGCCACATAATTTGCTCACTTTTTTTCGCACAAATGTCAAATTTAAAAATGAGATAGCAAATGTATGTGGCTTACAACCCTATAGCGTAAGGTGTCGGATTATGATTCAGACTAAATAAATCAAGTAAAAGTCGATTTTATTGTTCACATATGTCCAAAATTCGACATAGGTCGACTTTAGTTCGAAAACGTAGCTTGAAAGCCCATTTACGCGATCGGATCATATCGTGTCAGGTGTCAATCGAAAGCTAAGAGCTCAAGGAAAAATTTGTAACAAAATTTGATTACCAAAAAATTTGATACAGGTATGCCAGAGTGACTTTTGTTTCACAGGGTTGCAAAAGCTTTGAAAAATTGATACCATAGCCTACCGACGTACTTAGCCTATATATCGTTATGAACTAGATAGCTCATGTTAACACACCACACTATAACATTGAAGATATCCGGATCGCGTCGCTCTACCGAACCTTTTGAAAACAGTCGATTTTTAGAGGTAAAATTGACCTTGCAGCCAATCCTAAGGAATTTTTCGGACATATCGATAGTGTACAATTTGTATCATTTTGAGGCTAATAATTGACCATAATTTCACACCTATCCCAACTACACTTCGGAATATATTCCACAAAAACGTTTTTCAGACGTTCCGTGTAGTACATTTTTCAGAGGGGCCTACAGCTAAGACAGGAGTATTTAAAAAAAAAAATTTCTTCTACGAATTACTCATTATTAATGTGGCTTTCGATTGAGCTATAACTCGTAAAATCGGAGATTTGTTGTATTTCAATTAGGCGACCGAGGGGTGGCGCTCTGCATTTATTCCATTTATTCTTTTATTCCATTTATTCCCAAAATTTTTTGTTGTTGTTTTTGCGAAATATCTGAACCAAACACATCACAAGTTAGACAAATAAGTTCAAAAAAAGGTTTGCACAAATTATAAAGCATTTAACCCGTCTTGAGATTAAATTTTTTTTGGGAATAAATGGAATAAATTTATTTATTATATTTTTCAACAAAAATTCTTTTAAGTTTTCAAAAGAGGGTTTTTTCACTTTTTGACACATTAGTATGGTTTGTTGTGTGCGTTGCCATCAAAATCAAGTCTATTTGAGGTTTTGACGAATTTGAAAAAATTATCATTTATTCCATTTATTCCAATATTTATTCCATTTATTCGCATTTATTCCATTTATTCCCATTTATTTCATTTATTCCCATTTATAATTTATTCCATTTATTCCATAAGCCGCAGAAGTGCGTCACCCCCCGTAGGCGACACTTTCGCAAATTGACTCTTAAGTCAATGTTTTCCACTTTGTGAAAAATATCGCCTTGTTCTTAATGTTCTTGTGAAAAGTAAAATCTTGTGAAATATGTTCTAGCCGTTATCTAGGGAAAATTGCAAAATCTTGCGAAATCTATGGCACCCATAATCTTGGGAAAAGTCAAATCTTGTGAAATCTATACTCGAACCATTTCTGATCGACCTTGTTCTTGCGAAAACTCAAATCTTGTGACATCTCCAGTCGAACGATTTCTGGTCAAAACATGTTCTTCTGAAAAATACTAAAATTTGTGAATTGAATGTCTACCCGTTACCTCGTGAAAAATGCGATGTGAAAACTCTATTCGAGCTATTTCTGGTCAACCCTTGATCTTGTGAAAAGTCATCTCCAACGATATGACTCATGGACTGCGTCACACTTTAGTTTAGTAGACTTTTAGACCCGTACGATGAAAGACATTTGTAACCAGTCGATCCGAGAGTAGGTTAATTTTTCGTTCAGGGTATAAATAAGAGAAAAATGCAAAAAAATTGTGTCCGTCCGTACGTCTGTCACCGCGATAACTCGAGTATGGAGTTGATTTTGGGCACTGTCGGTCCAAGGGCAGCCGAGCTATGGCCGTTTAAGTAGTTTTTGGTCTTTTGTACATAACTTGAGTTAATCTTTTCCGATTTTCATAAAAATTTGTTGTTCGAATGCCTATAGGCATGCCCGATAATTCAGGGAGGAAACTTTTTTGAGTTTGAGCCTTTAGATTCAGTCAAGACTCTAAAACTGAGTCTCTACTAGGGCCAAACGTGTTTAGACCCGTACGAAGAACAACATTTGTAACCAGTCGAATTTCGACCAGGCAGCAATAAAAAAAAATGTCCGTCCGTCAGATAACTCGAGTAAAACTCAATCGATTTTCAAAAAAAAATTTTCTGAACGGTAATTAAAAATTTTTTAAGGGATTGAACCTGGGCACTGTCGGCCCAAGGGCCGCCGAACTAGGGCCGTTTTTGGTCTCTTGTACATAACTCGAGTAAATTTTTTCCGATTGTCATAATTATTTTTTTTAATCGACAGATCTATGAAAGCCCAAAAATTTGCAGAAGAAACGTTTTTGAGATTGGGCTCTTGGACTTAGCTAGGGCACTAAAAAGAGTCTCCGCTAGGGCTCAACATGTTTTTTGTACATAATAATAATAATAATCTGCCTTACAACTCATGAAGGGTTAGAGGCTAGATAATTATTTTACTTTATATGCGACGATACGCCTTACATTAAATGCCAATTTTTGAGACGGAAAATGAGAATTTATTGCATTATTCTCAGTATTTATCCGTCTAGAGGGATAAATTCCACTGTCTAGGGCGATAAATAACCAGCTAGACTAGAAATATTTAATTAAAAAAAAACCTGTCCGTTTGAGAATCGAACACAGAACGCCCCGCGTTCCAATCAACGATGCTAACCACTACGCCACATGATCTTATTAAATGCATGAATTGCGAATTATATTATCGCAGCTAATGTGATTCAATTGAAAACTCTCATAAAATGTGTTTTCTATATGCGTAAATGGAATCTCACATGTGTGTGTGTTTAATTCGAAATTTTGTTTTCGAATGCACATGCTCATTGTTCATTGTAACATAATCTTCGGTTGTGTTATATATTTAGATAAAATGTGCATTTAGGTTCAAGCATGCGCGATTTTTTTTCACTTTCTTCTATCTAGATGCAACAATTTGATAATTTGAATATTTTGTGCATGAAACAAACATAAAAAAAAATTGCCCAGAAATATTAAATTAAAAAAAATGTTTGGGAATCGAACACAGAATGCCCCGCGTCCCAATCAACGACGCTAACCACTACACCACACGATCCTCGTGAATGTATGAATTGCGAATTTTATTATCGTAGCTAATGTGATTCAATTGAAAACTCTCATAAAATGTGTTTTCTATATGCGTGAATGTGTGTATGTAAATGCATTGAACATTTAGAACATAAAAAATAATTAATTTTTGACCAAACGGATTTTGATAAAACAAAATGCCAGTGTGCAGCACTTAATTTCAGGACTTCTGTAAAGTAATTGTTTCCTCAATCGAACGAGTTTTTATATGAAAAATGTTTGATGGAATAAATAAAAAATGAAAAAGTTTTTAATTTAGAAAAAAAAATGGATCATTAGACATTGAACCCATTGAACCCACATGTGTGTGCTTAATTCGAAATTTTGTTTTCGAATGCACATGCGCATTGTTCATTGTAACATAATCTTCGGTTTTGTTTTATATAAACGTCGGGAGTTTTTGGAAAAATCGGATACAAATTATTGAAGGAAATAGGCAGTAGAATAACAGAAGTAACAAAAGAGAAACGAGCGACATGCTACCTTTTCCAACGACTATCAATCGCAATTCAACGTGGAAATGTTGCATCCATTCTGGGCACAATTCCACAATCTAAAAATCTTAACGAATTATATTATTTGTAAACAATCAGTGAATAAGAAATAAAAATTACACAATATATTTATATGAAATGTGCATTTAGGTTCAAGCTTGCACGAAATTTTTTTTTTTCACTTTCTTCTATCTAGATGTAACAATTTGATAATTTGGATATTTTGTGCATGAAACAAACATAAAAAAAGTCAATTACATAAAATTGACTTTACAGAACACGGCACAATCGTCAACAAATAAGACAAATAACAAGACTAGACAATCCGTTTTTTTGATTCCCACATGAATTTGTTGAACATTGACAACGGTAATGTAATTTCCCCGCTTTTGAAATTATTCACTAAAAAGAGAACGATTGACGAGAATATCATTACCTTAGACGATACGTTGGACAGTAGTGTCGAAGATGATTTTTTGACTGTGAGTAACCAAATACATTTTTGACGATGAGAGAGTAATTACCTGACATGAATCAATTACCCCTTATTGGGTTCCACCTATGGACGAGGTTGAATTTTGATATAAGTAGATGTGTTAATTAAACTTATTAATGTAGTGTCCATGTTAAATGTTCACACCAATTAGCGTCTTATTGTATCAGATTTTGATTGATTTTGTTTATGTATTTGAGAAATAATGTTATCGT
>CM055406.1:89065074-89085766 GCA_029228625.1 Pseudolycoriella hygida
CGCAATAAGAAACAAAAGTCAAATTTTTGCAGCGCAAAAACTGAAAGTACAGAAAAATTATTTCGTCGTTGGGTCCGGCATTTGTGACGCAATTTTTTTAACACAACGTAATTTTGTTTCAAAGAAAGCGCTATAATTTTTTCAGGAAATCAAAATTTTTAACACAAGGTTCCATTCAAACAAACTTCTGCGTATTATCTGCGATAACGTCACCTCAAGCGATATCATTAATTTTGGAAGCGGACTTACGGACTGCGTCGTCACACTCTACCTTTAAAGAGGTTTTTGTTGTGATTTTGATATTTAACGATATTTGATATTTTGATAATTTTTGATATTTTGATAATTATCGATATTTATAAGGAATATCGATAATCGATACTCGATATTTATCGATATTTGATAATCAAAGTAAATATCAGCCACGCCTAATCCCAGTATCAAGAACTGTGTATTAGGGTGTAGCGTTTTTGAAAAATTATTTTATTTTGAAACGCCTGCCGCCAGACTCGATCCGGGGGTTCCAATAAGACATATTATATATCCAAAACGTTTTTTAAAGTCGATCGTCTATTGCCGCAGGAGCAATTTTTGAAAATTTTTGGGCAGCCTCGCTTTTCAGTACATATCAACCCATTTCCCCCATACTATTGAACTTAAGAAGTCGGGTCAACATCTCTAAATGGTCTAGAGATATGAGACATTAATTTAAAAATTCATTTGATGTTGGTATGATGTTTGCAGTAGTCATGGCAATACACGAAAGTTCGCCGAGGTTGATTTTCTGAATTTTCTTTTCATATAAAAATTTTATGAATTGACAGAAAACATTGTTTATTGTTTTAAAAAACTTAATTCATCTCAGATAGTAAAAAAAGGAAGCAGACCCATGCTTTGGAGGTCCATTCCAATTTTTTTGGGCTGAATATTGGAATTTCGCTACACTGAAAAATTCAAATTATCCAATAGATTAACGAAGACACCTCGAATCATGACGGTTGGTGTTGATAAAACATTTGTGATGAAAATGAGATGTGTGGACACTGCTTTGAAAACTCTTTCTGGCTGAAATATTGAAAAAGACGAGCAGATGTACTCGATAGAATTCTACGATCAACGCTGAAGCATTATCGGACTTTTGTCAATCAGTTGCGTGTTTTTTTGACTCTTTGTGATCCAGTGCAACATATTTTATACAAAATTGCAAATATAAACTCTAATACAACCATGTTATGTAACTTCATCTTTACTGAATATTTTGATGTTAGTAATGTCTTGACTTTAGACATCAAGAGTCAAGTAAACTTTGTAGATTTTGATTAAATTTATATAAAATATGTTGCACTGGATCACAAAGAGTTAAAAAAACACGCAACTGATTGACAAAAGTCCGACAATGCTTCCGCGTTAATCGTAGAATTCTATCTAGTACATCTGTTCGTCTTTTTCAATATTTCAGCCAGCAATTACATGAAAGAGTTTTCAAAACAGTCTCCACACATCACAATTTCATCACAAATGTTTTATCAACACCAACCTTCATGATTCGAGGTGTCCTCGTTAATCTATTGGATAGTTTGAATTTTTCAGTATAGCGAAATTCCAATATTCAGCTTAAAAAATTGGAATTAGGACCTCCAAAGCATGGGTCTGGTTCCTTTTTTCACTATCTGAGATGAATTAAGATTTTTAAAACAATAAACAATGTTTTCTGCCAATTCATAAAATTTTTATATGAAAAGAAAATTCAGAATCAACCTCGGCGAACTTTCGTGTATTGCCATGACCACTGCAAACATCATACCAACATGAAATGAATTTTTAAATTAATGTCTCATATCTCTAGACTATTTAGACATGTTGACCCGACTTCTTAAGTTCAATCGTATGGGGGAACTGGGTTGATATGTACTGAAAAGCGAGGCTGCCCAAAAATTTTCAAAAATTGCTCCTGCGGCAATAGACGATCGACTTTAGAAAATGTTTTAAAGTGATAAATATGTCTTATTGGACCCCCCGGATCGAGTCTGGGGGCACGCGTTTAAAAATAAAATATCTTTTCAAAAACGCTACACCCTACTGTGTATGTCTTTGAATGTTGCAACAAGGATTCTATTTTTTCTATATATTGTGATTTAGGTAATAATACTATTACATTTTCCTAGGTAATAATACTATCACATTTCCCTTACATTGTCCATACCTTATGTCAACGAATGATTTGAAAAAATAAAAATTTGTTTAAACTACATAATGTTCAAGTAGTTGGTAAAGGAGAAACTACATTGCAACATAAATTGTTCACGAAACTCAAAGATGCAATTCCTACACAATTACAATCAGGATTAATATACAAAGTTACATGTTCATGCGGCAAGGTATCCAACGACTTCAAAAGCGCCTTGATATAGCCATCAATATAATTGTAGAATTGGCAACAAAGAATATAGTGCCATATGCGAGCATGTGATTGAAACCAATCACCAAGTTAATTGGGATGATGTTGAAATCCTTTATAAAGAACCTAAGAAACATAAAAGGACATTATGGAGATGATAGCCTTAAAAACTACTACTAATACCATAAATAAACAACAAGAATGCAAATTCACACATGTAACAACATTATTAAAAACACATTTAAATGACCTAGAATTTACATAAGTAGTGGCAATGATTAGGTTATCATATCAGTATGAAGTTGTAAGTCTGTGATAACAGTTGATGTCTGTGATACATAAACTGTGATAAGTTTACAGTTTAATTTTAATAAATCAAATTTTAATATAATTAACGCAAAAGGTAAACCATCAAAATATTAGAATTAATATAATAATAATAATCTACCTTACAGCCCATGAAGGGTTAGAGGCTAGATCAGAATGCCATTGAAAATGTTCTCGAATTGAAGACCGAAATATTTGGTTTTAAAATAAATTAATTTAAAAAAAAATTTTGAGCAATTTTAATATAATTTGTTAATGCTCTGACTCAAGTCAAACAACTCAAATAAAAAAAATAAAAAGGGAATGCAATAATTTGGTTACCTGTAGTATAAAACGTTTACGAGGTAAGACTGACCTTAGGACCGACCTATATCTTGGACCCATACTTGCATGGACAAAAAAATTCACCTCTTTTTGGACCCGTACGAAGTAAATATCTCAGCAAGTATAGCACGGAAATAGCTCATATTTCGGTGTCAAATGAAAGCATTTGATGTCAGAAAACTAGGAAAAATTTTTGTAGGAATTGGGTCAGTGGTCTGGGCACTGGGACCAATGGAATGGACGAAATTGAGTTTCTTGGCCATATACGAAAACAGTTTTTCGTCTATATTTCCTTAACTATGCAATGAGATTTACTGTCAAAGTCAAAGTTGTAGAAAATTAAATTCAAGCGAACACGTATTTCAGGGTTTTGGGGCCCAATTCTGGTATATGGCCACTTCCATAATTGGACAGGATGACTCAAATCTCCAGAACTATGAGAGTTAGAAAATTGGTTCCAAATGCGAAGTTGTAGACAATTATATTTAAGCGAAAACGTGTATCAGGGTTTTGGGGAAATGTGGCTCAATCCTGGTATATGACCACTTCCATAATTGGGCAGGATCTCCAGAACTATGAGAGGTAGAAAGTTACTTCCTAAGGCAAAGTTGTAGAGAATAAAATTTTAGAGAACACGTGTCTCAGGCTTTTGTGTAAAAATATCCCAGTCCTGGGGTATGACCACTTCTAGAATTGGGAGGGATGACCCATATCTTTAGAGCTATGTGAGGTAGAAGGTTGATGTCAAAGGCAAAGTTGAAGAGAATAAAATTTAAGAGAACATGTATTTCAGGGTTTTAGGAGAAAATAGCCCAATCCTTGGATATACTCTTTTCTAGATTTGAATAGTCTGAGACGTACTTCGGTAGGGCTTTTGACATTACCTTGGGTAATTTATATGGATCTTTGAAACTCTCACAGTCATAAAAGAACATAAAAGGTTGGATTGTTTGCTTATTTGTATATATAGATTCGTTCGAGTCTTTTTGTAACATCTATTCTGTTTGCCACATCTATTCTGATACCTACGGGTTTTTGGTTATGTTTTTTTCTGCTACACAAATCTATTGAGTTTTTCTCAAGTTACCTTTTTGACTGACAAACGGACTGACAAAATTATGTTTTGCATATTTCTTTTATTTACACCCTAAAACGAAAAGCCAATCAACTGCTGGGTCCCGATCCGGCTGGTTAGAAACGTCGTGGTAAGCGCATTGCGAAGAACTTCGTGTCTACGGGTTTAAAAATTTTTGTTCGTTTTCTGATTATTTTTTCCACTTTTCTTCGAAAGTTAGTCACAGATATTGAATATCTTCAAACTCAGAACTTTTCCATTACAATCGATCCAAATGAAAAATTATACAAAACTTGCGAGTTCTTTGAGATCTAAAACCCACACCCAGTTTTAGTGTTGTCGCTTTTGTCTTTTGCTAAATGTATGTCGATAATGCAGTTTCATTGATTTCGTTAATTGGCGCATTTTGTTTTTGTAAAATTCAAACGTTCTCTGACTTAAAATTTTTGCACATTTGTTTGATGACTCTGTTGTTAGCAAATTTCGGAATAGATCGATATTTGTTTCTTTGCATTATTTTTTATTTAATGTTGGATTTAGAAATTACTTCAACAATTTGAATTTTCTTGCAAATGTCGTTTTTTGTTTAATTTTGTAAATTTCCTAAAAGCTTAATTTTGCAGAAAGTTCGATTATTTCGGGGATTCGCATATCTTATAAAACTCCAATTTTCTTAGAGAGTCTAATTCTTTTGAAAATTTTAATTTTTTTGATGATTTGAAATTTTTCTAGAAATTTATATTTTCCTGTAATTTTGGGATTTCCTTGAAATTTTTGTTTTCACAAAAATTTATATTTGGAGAAAGAATTGGGATTTTTCAAAAATTTGAGTTTTCTTGATAATTTTGAATTTTCACAAAAACTTTAAATTTCTTGAAAATTCAATTTATTTTTGAAATAACCGTACGGGTCAACCGTATCTTGATTTTCATCATCTTTATCTACATTATCATTCATTGTTTTGATTGACGGCTTTGACAGTAGCAGTACTTCAGTATATTTTTTAAAATTTTAGATTTTCTAGTGAAGTATCTCACAAATTATTGTTTTACTTCAGTTAAAACAATTTCAATTTTTATTACGTTTTGATCATTTATTGTGCTGTGTTTAATTGTGGAGTTTTGAATCTTTTTTTAATAAATAGATTGGTGTATCCATCAAAAAATCGCTAATTTCTATCGTGTGAAAAGTGTTTTAAAACTTCCAGCTTCTGCAAGCATTATTTCGCTTTCCTCTAGTGGATTTTCGAGAATTTGGTTTTTATTAGAAACGTTTATCTATTTAGAAAAAGTTGTAAAATTTTGTGAAGTTTCGAATTAACTTTTCTAATAAAAAAATGTAATTTAATTTGTGATCATCACGGGAATCTTCCGATTTTTGTTTTTGATGACAAATGACATGACATGGCCAATTTGTTTACATACATTCATCCAAAAGCGGCAACACCGAATTGGAATTTATTCATTGTGTTTTAAACCCACAAAAATAACTCTCAAAAGACATAATTGTATAATTTCGAGATTGGAAAGATGATGATGATTGATTTATTATAGCACATATATGATTAAGGCCGCAAGACCTTTTAAATTACATACATAACGCAAGCAAAATATTATATCCAATAAAAAAATGATGAGTAAAGATTTCAGCTAAATAAGGAAAACAAAACAATAATAGCAAAAAAAAGTCAAAATAAAAAGCAAGACTACAATGCCATGATTTACCAAAATTTCATAAATGTTCATATGTCGTCGAACAAATCACAATTACCGAGGGCGACTGGAACAATCAGGTAGCGCGCCTGAAAATGTGGTCGCAGTAGGAAATAGGAAATATGCATAGATCAATAGTGGCTTGACAAACCATAATGATCCTTACACGCACGTCGAAAGCCAGTTAACGAAAGCCTGCATTTAACCGCTGCAGGCAGCGCATTATACTTCGCCACTCCGCGAACAAACATAGAATGATTAACTGCGTCTGTGTTATTGCAGGGCAGTAACAGATTGAACGTTCGACCAGACGAACCCCGATTGAGCCTTTCTTACACATAATCAGGTTCCTTCGTGGTCACAATTTTGTGTATGAACGTAGAAGTGAGGTAATCGAGATAAGTAAACAAATTGGTTCCAAGAAGTCGGTTAGAGAAGCCAGACACCGACTCGTAACGGCCAATGCCATATACAAACCTAACGCATGCTTTGAATGGCTTCTCAAGCAACTTCTTAGCACCAGCACTCAACTCACCAATTACTGGGCAACAGTAAGCAAAGTGGGGCATGAGTAGAGACTTCACTAAGAGCTTTTTCGTTTCTTGTGGAATGCACCGAGCACTGGGCCACATATTCCTCAGACCGGCAAAAATCTTCGAAGATACTGACTGCACTTGTTGTTTCCACCCCATCCGACTGTCAACCGTCAAACCCAAATTCAACACACTATCACTGTACACGATCGTTACTCCGTCAAGCTCAATTTGCGGAATATCCTTAGCCCAATCACCAATCGAAGCAACCATTGCCTTTGTCTTCCCGGCGTTTAACTTCAGCCTGTTCTCTTTCGCCCACTCTGTCACCGCTAGCAAGTCAGACTCCAACAAACGCATGTCAGCAAAGTCGTTACCTTTGCGAACCGCAATATAGAGTTGGAAGTCATCCGCAAATAGATGACACTTGCAATATCTCAGCCGCTGAGGAAGGTCGTTAATAAAAATAGCAAAGAAAAATGGGCCCAAAACTGATCCTTGGGGCAGACCAGAACCAAGCTCAAGGAATTTCGAATGGAAACCATTGATCGCTACACACTCCAAGCGCTCAGAGAGATAGCTGCGGATCATGCGCACCGCATCACCAGAAAACCCGAAGCCAGAATATAACTTATCAGCCAGCAGATCATGTGATATAGAATCGAACGCCTTGGAAAAGTCTAGGAG
Source organism: Pseudolycoriella hygida (assembly GCA_029228625.1). Classification (NCBI taxonomy): domain Eukaryota; kingdom Metazoa; phylum Arthropoda; class Insecta; order Diptera; family Sciaridae; genus Pseudolycoriella; species Pseudolycoriella hygida. Next base: position 89,072,131 of record CM055406.1, read on the forward strand.
CAGAAGGACAGTGACTAGGCCCTTACCCATATTTTCCTGAATATCGCTAGTCACCTGTAAGAGAGCTGAGGTAGTACTATATCCCGACCGAAAGCCAGATTGAAACTTGTACAGCAGTCCGAGCTCCTTCACATGCTCCGTAATTTGCCTTTTCAACAGCATTTCAAGCGCCTTAGACAAAGAGGGCAGTATGCTAATGGGCCTGTAGGACTTTCGCTTTTTTCCAGCAACTAGGAAAAGCAGATTTAGTCACAATCGAGTTGAACATATGTGTCACAATCGGCAAAATAACCGGCAAGAGCGCCTTGATGAACGTGATCCGTATCGAGTCCAGGCCGACGGAGTTCGACTTAATACTATTTATCGACATAACTACTTCAGAGTCGGTGAAACAACGGAAAGAAAAAGAGCGATGCGACCCCTGCGAAGACTTCAAAATCGGATTTCCAGTCACATTAATCCTCCGAGGGAATTCTGAGTAATCAGTCCGTTTCACAAAATGCGAATTTAATTCATCTGCTGTAAACGGCGGGACGTCATCATCGGAACTAGAAACAAAACCCAAACGTCGCAAGCTACCCCACAGTCGGCGAGTTGGAGTCACAGCCCGGAGTTTCTTCGCAAAGTATTTCTTTTTTGCTAGAAATAACACCTGCTTCGCTCGGTTGCGCAGCACTGTGAAGCGACAAAACGCTTCATCCGTCCGTACCCTTCTCCACTCCCGATAAGCCATGTCTCTATCCACAAGCGGCCTCTATCCACAAGCGCTTTGTCAACCTCGGTGTTAAACCAGGGGTTAAGAGTCCGTTGTGTTGAACACGGAATCAGCGGAGCATGAGTATCCAGCAAATACAACACTTCGTTACTGAACGAATCAACAAGTGTGTCTACATCAGCGACTGACATCAATTTCAACCAGTCTACAGAAGATGCATCTGCTAGTAGATTCGTGATGTTTATCCTATCAAGGCGCCTCCTCAGTCTTATTGGCTTCTCAGTGAGCTCCATGTCACATTCAAACGACAGGAAAATAAGGTCGTATTTTGAAATTCCCGGTAGACTAATCTGTGAAAACCGACAAACTTTACGAATGGAGCTGGTCATAAAATGATCTATGGCCGTTGACACACGACCAGAGAAATGAGTTGGTTCTTCAGAAACAATTTTCATAGATAATCCTTCTATCACAGAGATGTAACGTTTGGTCTTGGCATTTTTGTTAATCAAGTCCTCGTTGAAGTCACCAGCAATTATAATTTCCGCATACTCTACACTATATTGCTGCAACAGTTCATCAAGCTTATCGATGTCGTCAACTCCCGGAGGCTTGTACATTACTCCCAGCAAAACCTTATGGGACATCAGACAGAGCTCCACCAGGAGGTATTCGAGGGTCCCCATCACACTAGCTGACTCAGAAACCACCCTAGCACGCAACCCCTTTTTAACATAAATAGCCACACCACCTTTTCTTCGCAGTTGCCTGTCGTTTCTAAACAATCTATAGCCCTCCAACTCCACTGACTTGTCCGTAACATAACTCTTGAAGTAGGTCTCTGAGACTGCCACACAATGCAATTTAACACCTTTAATCGTTCTGCGAAATTCGTCTATCTTTGGGCGAAGACTATCAGCATTAATATGAGCGACGTTTAAGACAGTGTTGTTATTCGGAAAAGCCGACTTCAAAACAATATTCGGAATGAAAATTGACGCAGCAGTTCAAGACATCATAGCATGGAAAGCCACTATCAATTTTGCAAGGATGATGTCAACTAGTTAGGAAAAAAGCGAGGTACTCACCTGAGACTATTGCCTATGAGTGCCACTCAATAATTGTGATTCGTCGTCGTCGTAATAAATTCGTGTGTCTAAAAAGTGATAAATTTTGAATTATGTGAAGCGAAATTAAGAGAAAATAACAATAAAACAACAAAATAAAAGAATAAAATAAGGAAGTAAGAGAAAATAGAAACTGTTTCTTCAGCAGAAGGATGAAGAAAAGGAAAAAGTCAATAAAGTTAAGAAAATTCAAATCAAAATAAATGTATCAATTTACTCATCATGAAGCCAATTTACGAAGAACGAATGTTTTTATTGATGATTCAGTCTTATGGTCGGCGATAGGGCGGTTGTCTTTGTGTATTCCGTTGTTGGCGCCTCTTTTTCGAAACCGCCGCGTCTGCAGGCTCTTGGATGTTATTGCCATTATCGTGTTTACGTTTTTTTATGCGATTGTTGGACGATTGGGATGACTGTTGTATCTCGCCCGAACCAATGACTTCATTTAGTTGACGAATTGAATGAATGGCCACCATTTTGTCATTAGACGGTAAGGCCACATAACAAATCCCGTCTCTGGTATGGAATTTCGATAGTTGGTCATTGCGCTTAGCAGTCGCACACAGTCGGAATATTTTGTAGTTGTGGGGAGTCAGGTTTTCCTTGATGAAAATTCGTTGCTCCGACTGGAATCCCACATCCTTCAAGCACAGGCATTTATGTGCCAAATACTTACTAATGAAGTTCACTTTATCCGTAAGGGAAACAAATTTTACCAGGATGATGGGATGGACTGCAAGAGCAATCCGCTCACGTTGGTTGTTTCCACTAGCACCGTCTTGTTGAACCCTTTGCCGCTGACCTGTTTTGTGTAAGCGAAATGCTGAGAATGCTCCAGATGATACCTCAAATCCAATGACAGTTGCAATTCGTGCAACAATTTCAGAACATGCCTCATCAACCAATGGAGGAATATTTCAAGGAAAAAATTTTGACAATTGGTTTAGATTTACTCGATTTATCGACAGACAGACAGATTGACAAATTTTTTTACGGTTCTAAAAATTAGTGATTAATTGAAATATCAAATGAAATAAAAAGTAATTTCATTATATTTATGAGACTTTTTATATCACATAAAATTGGACATTTTTGTCTTATTTGTTGTTTAACACAAATTACATACATGACTTTAGACAATTTGTGTCAAATAGGTGTTTAACAACTTTATTGCGAAAATGTGGAATTTTATGTGATACAAATAGTAGGCAGACTCTCCGTGTGAACCGCAAAGTTTCGTGTCCGCCCGGCACGTGCCCGATGTTTTTTTTTATAAAAAATGCCCACCCGCCCTAGGCCCGAAATTTTTTTATGCCCGCCCGAGTTTTTTTACGCCCGCCTGAATTTTCTTATAGGTCTTTGTGCGCACCCGAAATTTCTATAAGAATTTCATTAAATCACAAAGTAGAGACAACTCTGCCGATTAGTTAATAATAAATACATAAATAATATGATCATAGTTCTGTAAAGTGTTGGCATATATTGCTCACCTTATATGAAGAGTTGATAGTGGCTTTACAAACTTAACAACTGATACGTTTTTAGAAGGAACTGTCAGAAGAAATAATATTTTTTAAAAAAACTGTTGAAATTTAATATTTTAACCCGTAGCCTATTTCTGCGAAATTTTATCCATGAAGTGAAATGGGAATTTGTTGGTTATTTGATTTAAGTGGAAAGTGTTGACCGCCCGATGCCCGCCCGATATTTTTCAGGATCGCCCGAAGCCCGCCCGAAAAAATAATACCCGATGAGATGAAAAATTTTAGCCCGCCCTTGCCCGTGCCCACAGGCTCGGTCTGGCATAAGGCAGCCCGAATTTTCGGGCCGCCCCCTCTTAATCACAAAGCACAAAGCAAAAGTCACAATCACAAATCATTTTGAACTCTTAAAAACACCCACCTTTTTACTAACATTGGATGCGTTTATCAAAAATCAATGAATTTTGTTCTGTTTTTCGGCAAGCTTTCATTATGAAGGAGACTTTTGTTCTTCACCCCACAGAAAGTCAGCCTAAAAAACTGGTTAAACTGGTACGATGAAATAAAAAGTTCATGCAGTAGACTGGTCCTTTGTCTAGTGCATGAAAACATTATGTCATTATTTATGGTAGGCAGCCTGGTTCCAAAAAAATTTCTATGACAATATTGGAGTGGGGAACGAACATACATTCAAACTTGGCACCAGGCTGCCTACTTGAAAAGTTTAAGTAATTATAAAGAACGCAGCCTGGGCAGTGTAACGAATAAATTTCGATTTGGCATATTTGACTGATTGATTTTATTAGAGAGCACAAAGTATACAAATATACACTAAATTAAACGACTCCTTGTGATATCCGCTTGCTTTGTGCCAAGCCCAGTCAGTCGTGTCTATTTCTGTGTGGTGATGCGGTGAAAAGATGATGATGGTTTAATAGGCTATTGCTTTTAATGAAGAGGGTTGGTCAAGCCATTTGCTTCCTTTTATGCAAGAAACAACACTAGCTGTCGGTATTCCCCAAAATTCGTCTGGTGTAAGGTAGAAGTCCCCCAGCCATTTAACCCTTGAACTTGCAAGCTGATAACTGATTTACGACACCAGGCTGCCTTCTTTAAGACTACACATACTTATCAAGTACGCAGCCTGATGCCAAGTCGGAAGAGAGTGCACATTAATGTATTCGTTTTCCCATCTAGCACTGTCGAAGGAACCTTTTTTCCACCATGCCTTAACATAATGAAATACTTTTTGTATCATCAAAATTTACCGTTACTCCTATTGACAAGTCGGCCCCTCTGCTTTTATCTTAGTTCAACACTAGACGTCACTGATGATACTATGAATTTAAATAAATCTTCGAAAGAACTCCATACTCCAGACTAACTGATTTTTTTTATTATTTTTTGACATTTTCAGACAAGCCAACGCATCATGTACTCGAGAAATACAATCTTCCCCATTTTATTCATCCTGTTTATGGTACTATATACGACCAATTCTTTTGTCATCGACTTCCAAGAAAACATCAGCGATGAAGACAAAACGAGTTTAACAGTCAGAGAAAATGCAGTGGTACTGGACTCGCTCGTCGGAGACACGAATGTAACGATACCGGAGATGCTAGACAACGCCCGAAGGAAAAACACCCAAAATGGAAAGAAACTTTTCAGAAAGTTAACTTCGTTCGGTAGAAGCAATAACCGACGCATTCGCTCGAACGAATATAAGTCTTCTATCGAATGTCGCGACGAAGCACTTAGGATTTCGACGGGTATTAACGAAATAAATCGCAATTGGGAAGTATTTTTCCTACGTAATACGCTTCGGAATACCAACGATGTAAGTGATGAATGGCGAATGATCAATACGCAATGTGGATTTATTGTTTCACTTTTCAGGTTTGGTTTTGTTGCTATGTGATGGAATATATGGCTAGTCTTTCAACGAAAATCTCAGAGAAATGCAATAGCCAGCTAGATGTTCGTCACTTTGTATTGAGGACTGATGAAGAGATTCGCGCGTGTCAAATGTTTGAATTCAATAGCTTGGAGTGTTTTTTCGTTCGTTGGACGTATTATTGGATACCAGTGCTAACATTGCTTCTAATTGTGCTCGGTTTATTGATTATTTGTTGCACTATGAAATGTCGGCGCAGTAGAGCCTACCAAAGGGCTAGACAACGAGAAGAAAACAGAACTACAACTTCATTGCGTAACGGTATCTAGGCAAAAATTCGGAAGAATAATCTCGATGTGTATACATTATTACCACTCTGCAACGAAACCAAAGCTTTGCATGTAAATTTAGTCAGTAATTTAATTTTTCTATAAATTTCATTAAAGTGGGGAAAACAGCGAACAATATGCTGTAGTTGTCGAAGTCAACTCATTTGTTCACTCAAAAATAAGCTTTTCAACATCCCAGTGTTGACCCAACAGACGGTAGGAGAAAAATTCTGCAGAAAGTAAGGAAAATATCTCAATCTCTTCTCTATAATAGTATATTTTGTAACGAGTGATGAAAAGTTGATTTTTTTGGGACTAGTAGTAAGCTCATACTCCTACTCCTACTCTCGTTGGGACAAGCTTACGACTTGTCCCAAAAAATTCAACTTTTCAACACTCGTTACAAAATATACTATTTTGCTCCTAATGACCATAATGCGACGTTTTTGGTTACACCACCAACCACCAACTTAAAGTTTTTGTTAGTGTTGTTTGAGTCCGGAAAAGTACTTTTTCGACCGCTAAATGCGTCCGAAATAGTAGTTTGTCGGCCATGTTGCGATACGTTGATTTTTTCAGCATAGGTCCTAAATATTGTCCAACTCGCCTTTGGCTCGTATGGACAATATTAGGACTAAGTATCGCAACGAGGTGGACACACTGCTTTTTGCAACAAACAAATCGATTGAGAAGAAAATAACAACCAAACTTAAAAAAATCACTCCACAGAAACCATTATATTGTACAGTGTACAAACAATTTTTGATCAGATTGCAATGCACACATACGACATTGCAACGTCGCGTCGTATCATAGCAACGGAGGGGTACATTTCAGCACATGTATCAAATTTTAAAAGTCATATCGTTACAAGGTGTAAATTTGTTTCATTTCCCCTCACACTGTTAAAAAAATTGGAAACTGTTTCGATTTCGCGTTACCGCATCGTGAACAACATCGAAAACAGTCGAAAATCGATTGTGCGTTGCAAAAAAGAAATTTCATACTTTTTCGGCCGCAATCAAGTGTGCATGAAATTGTTGTAGAGTGATTTCATTATGTTCGTTTGTGTGATTTTGTCTCATAATGATCAAAACGGAGCAAAAAACATTGTTTGTAACTCGTTCGTAAGCTTGTCCTACTCGGCCTCGTCTCGTTAGGACAAGCTCACGACTAGTCTCAAAAAATTCAACTTTTCATCACTCGTTACAAAATATACTATTCCTAGGACGGAAAACCGCAGTTTTTAAAACAGAAAAGCAGTTTTCTGAACCCTCGGAATGAATAATATTGTACGAAACTCGGAAAAATATATGTTTTTGACTAGTGTGATTGCAGCCCTTGGCCACACTCGTCAAAAACATTATATTTTTCCTAGTTACGTAAATTTAAATCCCGAGGGATGAAAGTAAAAGTTAGCATATTAAATTTTGCACTGAAATTTTCTTTGGCTCGAGTTGCAAATTCCACACTTGTCACTAAATTGGCTGCTCTCTAGTCTGTTATGAAATTGTTCGCTGCATCGTTCGTTCGGAACAGAACTTTTTTTTTCATGTTTTTAATGGTTGCTAGCAATCTTGTACTGTTTTTTGAAAAATTGTGCCTTTTTCTCCAGTGAAAAACAATGTCAGACACTTGATTGTTGAAACACTAAGATTTGTGAGTAAAAGAGTTGGGATTGAAATGATCGGTGCGATATTCGTCGACACTCAACTTAACACCTTGCAAAACACGGTTGATTTTCTTAGCAAAAACTGTTGGATTTTTAAATCTCTAGGGAGGAAAACTTGAAACCGGGGCTGTCACTTGGCTGTTGAGAAGTCTCAAACTTTACACAGCACAAACATTCAATCTGATATGACGATGGAGTCTAATATTGAAGGTTGGAAATAGACGACTGTCAAAATACAAATTAACTCTTTTCAAGACGACGTGAGTGGAAAATCGCACCCACGAAATACATGGGCCAGTTAAATGTCAACCTTCAAAAACGTTGACTGACTTTCAGAAACATCGAAAGAGAATTTAATCAATTTTTCGGATGTCGGGAATCATAACGTACTGTGTATCAGTGCAGAGCCCAAAAAGGTATACTCATATCCTAATTAAAACGGGTATGAGTGTACCCTGTACCTACATCCATTTTGATATGGGTATGGGTATATCCACACCGAATTGAAATGGTTACAGCTGTACCTATACCCAAATTATTAGGTATTAAGAATTAGATGAATACAAAGGAATACAAAACACATCCTACATGGCGTTCGGACGAAATATCTCTGGACAAAATAACCCTCCGACAAAAAATAAATCCCGAACTAAAAAACTGGTCGAAATAACCCTGGACTAAATAATTCCGTTCGAAAGGGCACAGAGGGCACAGTTTTTGCGCGTTGGTGAAACTTTAATTACAGATCTCCCGCGTTTTATGCGGTATTTGATTTATGTGGATTCGGTTTTTTTGCGGTTTTGACGGGTTCGAAATATGCGACCTAACTTCGGGTATATGCGCGTTATGTGTTACCAGATGTGTGTTAAATTTTGACAAGAAAGACAACAATAGAGTTTAAACGAAAAAGTAATTTTTAAATGCGCAATTGACATGACCTTATCATTTATTTTGGATTTTTAATGGGAGTAAGTGCGGTCTGGATTTGTGAACAGCCCCTTTTCCTTAGAGTGTGAAATACTTTATAAACAGCCTACAATGCATAGAAATGGTCGTGTAGTGGTCTAAAAATTGTATTTCTGTATCTGAAGAACAACATTCGCTACATTGACACGATTCAGTCTTGGAATCTGTCTTATGACGTACTGTAATTTCGCAACTTCGTCCTTCGGCCTGTAGATCTCATTCGCTGAAAAGTCTTTTAGCATTGCTCAGGAATAAAAGCAATATGTGAAGAGTTGCAGAAAATGAATTGATATTTTTTTTTACGATATGTGAAAACCAAAGAAGCGTGTTTAATAAACACATCGTGTGACAAAAATTCTCAATTTCATCACGAATTTTATAAATTTATGCATTTTTAATGTCAAATGTTGATAACGGTATCAAGCTCGAATTATGTGTTTCGAAGCTATGCGGTAGGAAAACACCGCATAAAACGCGGGAGATCTGTATTAATTTTCTTCATCTAATTCTTAATAGCTAATAATTTGATTACTTTCAAATATAATATACAGAGTACTAGGATACTACATCCACTACCTCTATTTCTTTTTTCTGTAGGAAAGGATTACCTTATCTGGCACCAGTAAAACCTACTATCAACGTTATAAACATTTACGCTACGAACATCATTGAGCACTCTTTATACAATCCAATTTCACAATTAAAACATCGCTATCATCTTTCCGCCTCTTCTTCGACTTGCTTCCTTTTCTTCGATCCTAACATTTTCCTCCGGTTTGCACCCTTGCGACTGATTGCATAGTTTCAGAAAATACACGGCCCATGTCCAAATGTCCATGCTGTTGCCAAGCGGTCCTCGTTCACAACCAATCGTATAAGCATTCATTAGAGCCATACAATCCGAATCTACACGGGAAGGGTTTTCCTTTTTGAAAGAACATTCAACAAGAAATTTAAATTTGTGAGCAACATAACAAACTACTGATGAAACACTCTGATCAAACTCATTAAAAGCTTCTCAACTAGAAAACGGAGCCATTGACTCTTAATCCTAGCTCATTCCTAGTACCTAAATAAAATTCCTTGCATAACGCTTCAAACTTCATTCGATTGCGAGTTCAACGCAAACTCCAATTTAACTCAAAAGCAAAGACTACAAATCAACACGAAGTTCGCCTGGTATCGGCCTCAACAAATTCACTAAAAGCACTTCCCTCACAAACACAATCTTAATTTTCTCTACCACTAACCACAATCTCAAACTGCCACAAACCTCCGTCCAGCGAGCACTACCTCAATACACATTCAAGGCTGTTCTGCGTTCTCTCTTACTTTCCAGCCATTCCTACACATTACGCCACATTCCCTACCTCGCTTCTCACCTGTTTCGCTTCTCTGGGCCCTAAAAATCAATCCCTCAAAATATCTCACATTTGCACAACAAAACAAAATCCAGCACAATTCTTCCACCATTTCGAGATTGAACTCATGATTTCTAATTCCTTAGACCTGAAGTCTAATTCACTTGCGTTTCGAAGTTTAAACTTCTTGCTTCCCGAGATTGAATTCTAAGCCACTTGTCTTCCAAAACGCAGTTGTTGCTTCTGAGATTTAACTCTAGGCCGCTTGCTTTCCGAAATTCAATTTTACGCTTAACAGAATTAAATCCAACACCACTCAAGTCGTCTCCTTAGAAGACACCTTTTAATCTAACAACACCATCGAGGGAAATTAATTCAACAAAAACTGTCGCATTCTTTCCACTCAGTACAAAATTCAATTGCAGGTACTTCAAACACAGCATGCTCATGGCCTCCGCAGTTTGTTGCTAGCATCTTACGCAGTCCTACGAAATTAAATTCTGAGTTCAAAATTTCGAAATTAAATTCTAACATTCTATGCAGCATCTGTCACTCAGGTCTCCGAAATTGAATTTACCATGTATGTATTTCGAAATTTTAAGCTCATTCAAAAGAAATTTGTTCCGAGCATGACTAACTTCTTCCTACTACCGTCCAAAAATTAATTCTAGCTCTGGCCTCCGAAATTCAATTCTGACCCTGGCCTCTGAAATCCAATTCCAGCCTTCAATACTCCTGGTTTCCGAAATTCAATAACAATGGGTTCCGAAATTCAATTCTATCCCTCATTCAGTCGCTCTTTCGAAATCTAATTAATAATCTATTTAATTCCCAAATTAAATTCTTTGGCTTCCGAAATTCAACTCTTCATCTTTACCGAAACGAATAAAATGCAGGTTATTCACCTACAACTGAATTCAATCCAGCTATTATCTCTCAGTATCCCTTTGAAACGTTCAGGCCGCCCCATGCCATAAAACTACTTCTTCATATACTGGGCCAAGAAATTAAATTCTAGCGATACGCTTCGAAATCTAATCCTGCGCTTAGCCCTTCAAATCGGACTCTTACATCGCATTTCAACATTAAATTCTAAGCTACTCGTGCTACACAATTTGATTCTGCACCTTTTCGTTACGGAAAATTCCTACGCTGCTCTGCAAATAATTCTGCACTGAAGCCTGCGAAATTAAATTCTGGGATTGCGTTCCGTCGTTCAGCTCTACGCTCACAGCTCTTCGAAATTCAACTCTGAGCCTGATACGCTTCGAAATTCATTTCTACGATATTGAAAAATCAATTCTGCTCAAGTTTGCAAATTATATCTACGCTTTTCTCATCTCACTTTTATTCCGGACATTCGATTACAGGTGTATGTCGTTGGCACCACTACCATTTTGTGCTACTCTTTTAAGGGACGTATTTTATGCGCTATGTTTTGTGCTATTAAATGCTGCCTAGCAAAAGTTTTGTGCTGCCACCTGTTCGTAGCACAAAAAGTGTTTTTGTCGAAAACATGTCGCTTTATATGGCAGCCCCATATTCAAGCGACTTTTTCCAAATTATTTCTTTTACACCGTAATCTACACATGTCACCGCTTTGTTTTTTCTGTGCTGCCACATGTTCGTAGCGCAAAAAGTGTTTTTGTCGAAAACATGTCGTTTTATATGGGAGCCCCATATTCAAGCGACTTTTTCCAAATTCTTTCTTTTACACCGTAATCTACACATTTTGTGCCGACGATATCACCGGTTTGTTTTTTCTGTACTGCCGAAGCACAAAAAGTTTCTCTGTCAAGAATATGGTAGTTTTATATGGGGTTAAAATTAAAGTATAGTGGTGTACACCTTGTACAAAATTCTATTCGTAAGCGCCTGAGAATGGCATTTCCCTTGTACGAAATGCTATTCGCAAGCGAAGTTGCAATGGAATAGCAGTTACGTAACATTAACTTTCGTCAAGTGTTTTATTTAACAAAAATTGACCGGCAACCACCGAAAACTTGCAAAAACAATGATTCCTACAGTTCTCTATCTTCTGATGGTCTTTAATGAGTTCCGAGGTGATGCAGAGTAAAATATTATTATTTATATTAATATTTAAAATATTATTTTTCGACATTACCGATTGTACCGATTTTAGTGGTAGTTTAGTTATTACTTTTCATTACATTTTTGTATTTTCGTCCAAAAACTGACAACATAAAGATAGTTAATATTTAGTCATAAGTTTTCATAAAATTTAAATCAAGATAGTTGAGGTAAGAAAATGAAATAATTGACTTACTCCTCATTTTTTTTATATTTTTATTCTATTTATACCTCAGTATTGAGTTTCAAAAAAAAAGTTATAGGTTATAATAACGATGCTCTTTATTGAAATAAATTATACGGACGTAAATGAGTAAGGTCAATTACTTTGTAATGGTTAAGTTTCAAAATATGGATTTTCGGATCCGAAGTTTTTCAAGTCATGATTTATTCTTCATTTATCAATTCATAAAACCCGAAATAAATTGTGTTTCATCGAGTTTTTGTAGTTTCAATCAATCGTTGCCGTTACAACTTGAGAAAAGAACCAACATAGTGAGATTCCTGCCATTTCGTGAAGTTATGTGAAGAGCACTAAATAAACCCCTTTTAATTTTGCAGTAATTATGTGTCGTGGTTGACAACAATTTATTGACCTTGGATAAAAATTTAGATCAGATTCCAGTGTCGAATATTTTTCTTTTTCTTTATTTGTCAAATCTGCCTGAGCTAGCATCTAGCTTCGGAAATTTGTTGGATGTAGCTATTTGATTTGGTCGTGCCTAATTGCGTAGCCGCCCAAATGCCTTCCCCTGTCGTTAATAAAAGCGGGACAATAGATAGTTTGTAGATAAATAGTGTTCAGCTGTGTTCATGTGTTCCCCACATAGATCACAGCTTGGATCCGTCCGTTTACCAATTGTCTTCTGTCATGGGCGCGCGGTAGCAATGCGCCCGTGACGCAAGTCTTACACGCCAAAAAATTCACAAGAAATTTTTTCGTAGACTAAGGAACATATATACAGGAACTTTTTGACTTCCCCCCGAGCGACGTACCCCCCGGAAAATATTTTTCCCGGATTCTACGGAAAATTTTAGGCCGAAGTGCCTTTTCACTCATTAAAATCGGTTCAGTCGTTCCGAAGATATGAATTAAACAATTTTGCTATTTTGTATGGAAATGGACTCAAATCGAATATTTTTAAATAGTCAATTTGGTAAACCTTTCTTTCTTTCTTTCTTTCTTTCTTTCTTTCTTTCTTTGTTTGTGGCAATTTTTTTCTTGACGTTGTAAGGTTTTGAAAGTTTCATGAAATGTATTCCGTATCTCTAGAACTATGAGAGTTAGAAAGTTGGTTCCAAAGGCGAAGTTGTAGAGAATTAAATTTAAGCGAAAACGTGTTTCAGGGTTTTGGGGAAATATGGCCCAATCCTGGTATATGGCCACTCCCATAATTGGGCAGGATGACCCAGATCTTCAGAACTACGAGAGTTAGAAAGTCGGTTCCAAAGGCGGAGTTATAGAGAATTAAATTTAAGCGAACACGTGTTTCAGGGTTTTCGAGAAATATGTCCCAATCCTGGTATATGGTCACTTCCATAATTAGGCAGGATGAACCAAATCTCTAGAACTATGAGAGTTAGAAAGTTGGTTCCAAAGGGGAAATTGTAGAGAATTAAATTTAAGCGAACACGTGTTTCAGGGTTTTGGGGAAATATGGCCCAATCCTGGTATATAGCCACTTCCATAATTAGGCAGGATGAACCAAATCTCTAGAACTATGAGAGTTAGAAAGTTGGTTCCAAAGGCGAAGTTGTAGAGAATTAAATTTAAGCGAACACGTGTTTCAGTGTTTTGGCGAAATATGGCCCAATCCTGGTATATGGTCACTTCCATAATTAGGCAGAATGAACCAAATCCCTAGAACTATGAGAGTTAGAAAGTTGGTTCCAAAGGCGAAGTTATAGAGAATTGAATTTAAGCGAACACGTGTTTCAGTGTTTTGGGGAAATATGGCCCAATCCTGGTATATGGCCACTTCCATAATTAGGCAGGA
>CM055406.1:89086266-89096619 GCA_029228625.1 Pseudolycoriella hygida
TCTCTGTGATAAAAAATAGTATGGATAACTCGGGACAAAAGTAAGAAAATTCAAACCGTGTGATTGCCGACCTCACCTTCGGTTCGGGCTGCAAACTTCACACGAGTTTGAATTTTCTTACTTTCATCCCTTGTCATCCAAATTACTATTCCATAATGATGAGAACAATAGAAAAATTATTTCTCCATAGAAAAGTGTCATTTTCAAACCTCGATATCTCAGCCAATTTCCAACCGATTTTGATGAGTGAGGGCTTGTTTGAAAGCTACTGCGACGTTGTTTTTTTTCAAAAATAATTTGGAGGGGGAGGTGGGCGAGGGGAAAAACTCAAAAGTTCGCCTATATATGGCTCCTTGTCTCAAAGGTTTTTGTATGGAGTTTTTTGGGTTTGTGGACGTTTTTTTTTGGGTGTGGGGACTGCGTCACGCCCTCCGCTACCGCTGCGGGCATGATTATTTTTGAAGTCACTGACGTAAAAAGAGGAAGAGATTTCTGACCTGATAATCCCATATTAATCCTTACAAGATGAGTATCAAAGAGCTTCCGTCAGTTTTTTCGCTGGATTTGGGATGCCTGAATATTGGTTACTAGATTCACTGTAGATGTAGATTACTACATCTAAAAAAAAATTATATCGCAAGTGTCTTGATTTGCTTGGGCAATTTTATAAATGGGCAAATAATAATGTAAAGAACGCTGAAAAAGAGTTTGAAACAATTTATATTTATTTAGTAACATGAACGACATGGATTAAATAGTAATTTGGATGACAAAGGATGAAAGTAAGAAAATTCAAACCCGTGTGAAGTTTGCAGCCCGAACCGAAGTAACGGTCGGCAATCACACGGTTTGAATTTTCTTACTTTTGTCCCGAGTTATCCATACTATTTTTTATCACAGAGACAGCGGAAGGTTTGTACTTCAGCCACGAAAAAACACTGATGCATTCTGAGTATAGTATTTTTCACGAAAATGATTGGGGTTGAACGCAATAATAAAATGCAATAATTCCCATTTACGAACAACATCACTGAATAACACTGTTGTCACTTGGCAAGGACTTAAATTATTTGAATTAAGTCAACACAACACAACATTATTCCCATCATTGTTTCCATTATAATATAAAAAAATATTTACTTAACAGCCAATAAATATATGAATCCGTCAATGAAAACACAGCAAACAATAACTTTTCATGCTTGCTATTAGGGACGAAAAGAAAAATGTAATTCCACGGGGCGAAAGCTGGCGCTTTCGCCCCTTGGGCTTACATTTTTCAATTTTCGTCCCTGCTAGCAAGCATGAAAAACTTAATACGCAACACGGCAAAGCACTTTCGGCCTACTCCCTTGTTGCGTAAATAACTATTACAAAATAACAACAAACTTACTTTGACGCCATATTTCATGGTTAACATTGATTCCCTTTACGACGTCGTGTTAAGTAAATCAGAAAAAAATTGTTAGGAAGTGATTATAAATGCTCTGATATTATTAAACCAGAAACAACCGCTGGTTAATATGTAGCGCTGAAAATCAAAACCACTTCTGTGATGACAACCTTCTTACTGTCAAGTGAACAAATTTTAGTAGTTCATTGACGCAAAGAGGGACGAAAGTTGTTCATTTGTAATATTTTCGTTCTCTTGGCTTCCTTCTTTTACTTTCGCCCCGTGGGATGCATTTTTCTACTTTCGTCGCTGATTTGAGGGGCGAAAGAACAAACTTTCGCTGCCTCTGTGATAAAAACATTATTTTCAACTAACTGTTAAGTATTTTTTATCCAAATAATTTCACTTCAATTTTTTTTAATCTCAATATTTAAAATGTCAACGAATTAAAATATTGTCTTTAAATTTTTTCCTTTTTCATCAAAACAATGTAACTTCAATTTTTTTTCAATTTTCGGTCCTTAAATTTCTTTTTGCGTTCAATTGCATTCAATTTTTTTGTCCAAAATTAAGTTAAAAAAGATTAAAATAAATAAATACATAAATACATAAAAAACAGCTCAATTTACAACTATCAACAACGCTTACAATTTTTTTTAAAATAGGCATAACCTTCTTCCGAAGTAGAAAACCCCACCACCTTTCCACCAATGACTTGAAGCTGATGGCATTGAGAAATTTTTGCTACAGCTTGAGCAGTTTCGAATACCTCATCGAGGTGAAGATTTTTACGAATGTTATCGATTTCATTCTCCGACGTATGTACAACGTTAATCAAAGATTCTTCAGAATTAAATGTATCTACGAAGTCTTGGCAGCAGTTGATAACTGCTCCGCCACCCTTTACAAGTCGCTTAACTCGATTTTTGACGACTGCAAAGAAATTCCAAAATATCTTGATTTTCGAGATATTTTGGAGAAGAATGAGGAGTGCAGCCATGTACCGATTCTTAAATTGACTATTTGGCCCATCACTCCAAATTTTCAGGGTTTTCACTGTAGGTATAATTTTCGAAACGATACTGTAAACATAACCGGCAATTTGGAATTTGTTATGAGAAGTATCATCAGAACAAATCGCTTTCGGAAATATTTCATCGCCACATTTGAAGCAATTCGTAAATAGACTGACCTAAAAAAATTAAAATACTTTTAGAATGTATTACTGCATGATTTTGACGTATATCAAAACTGGTAAAATATGTAGATGTTGAATGACTTTTGCCCAAAATATCTTACAAATAATAACGGTAAATTATTGAAAATAAATTACAGCAAATTAGGAAAATTAAAAACAAATGCACTTTTTCAATTCTACTGCACACAGTCGCACTTACTCAAAGTTCTATAAAATTTTGAATGGTGTTGGTTTAGTTGAATGGTTTGATGAGCTGCACACAAAAGGGTCTTTATCAAAAAATCTTCAAAAAGAAATATGGTACAGGGAGAAAATCATAACCTTGTGCAGAATTCGCTTGTATTTTGTTCATGTTCATGGTGGAAAAACGAACGTCCTGTTAAAGACAATCTCTAAACAAGGGTCTCTCCATAAATGATGTCTACCTTTAGGAGGGAGGAGGTATACGATTTCAGTTCAGAAAGTTCATACAAAATGTTCTTGATTTGTAAAAGAGAATATAGGCAAGGGGTTCTGAAAACTTAAAAAAATCAGACTTCATTTATGGTAATTTGTAATTTTTCAGCAGGCTTTCAAGGTTTATTAGTTTTCCTCGATCAGATAACGTTTCATGCGTATATTTTCATGGAAAAACATTGATTTCATATGAAATAAAAAATCAAATAACAAAAAGATCAAACCGTCGTCGCTTGATTCAAGTGAGCGTTTTGAACTTCATATTGCGCGTCACACGTATAATTCTCAGAAAAATCAATTTGAAGAGACGCAACTTTTCCATTTGATGCTGGAATCTCCTCATTGTCGTCCTCGAACTGTTTCGCTTGACTTTGCTTGACATATGAGTGTCTTAAGAATTCAGGTAAAATTCCGAGAAAGTATGCCAGAATACTTCTTAACGTTCCCTTTTCTTGGATTTTTTGGAAGCGATTCTCGTCGTTGCACTTCTTCCATTGATACCACGAAACCGGTTCAGTGCCATTTTTATTCGTATAAGATTGTATCCGAGACATAAGTATCGTAACATTTGGACACTTACTGCAACTGCGAAGCCAGCAGTTTTTAGTTGGAGTATCGCATAGCAGTAGAATTTTCAGTTCGTCGCCGTATTTTGGAAATTGAGGCAAAATTCCATTGATGGCCTCGCAACACAATATAAAATTCGAGTGATAAATACACAAACATTGCCGCAACGGTGTGGAGCTCATCAGCTTAACGTGGCTGGGACGCAACGAGCAAAATTTGGAAAGGCCAACCGGATTTTTATCTTCACCTGCTACCCTAGGCACGTACGAAGTCAACATAAAGCCTAACCGTTTCCAACTTTAAGTGTGTTAATTTACTGAAATTGCCTATGATTAACTGAACATTAACAAAATCTAGTGAATTTAGTGTGCGGAATTATTTGCGGTTATATTGAGTCAAATTAGAAATTGACTGAATTGTTTTTGTGAGACATACAGTAATTTTTATTAGGCGAAAAAAAAATTTGGGTAGTTGCCGACCATAGTACCGACTGCGGTATTTGGACTGGGAAACACAACAACTCCCGTGTCAATATTCTCAAAGTTACAAACACTGTAGACTCGTACTTCGCACTGGTCTAAAAACAAGAAAAAACCTACCTTTTCCAATATGTTGCACGAAAAGCTTGTGAACGTCGCTCAATTTTTGCATCAAATGGCGAATTTGTTTGTATTCGCTGAGACCAATGGCCGGATCTGTGAATTTTCGGCAATCTCGAACGTTTGGAGACATTCGGCTGATGTCATCCCGTTCGTGACATTCGGTTTGGTTGGGTGGCTCTCATTTACCATGTCATGCACATTTTCCTTAGCAAACATTCGCAAAATCTTCGTCACCACGTATTTTTTCTTAGCAAATTCCGATGGTAATGATCGTTTGGTCTCCGTTACAGCTTTCGCGCCAGCACTTGCTGTATTGTATGGACATGGACATGCTTCCGATGCTAATGGAAGTTCATCCGCTTCAGACGCTAATGGCACTAATGGCATTTCTGATTTATTCTGTTCGATCGTTTGTTTGCCATTCCACTTTTTCCTTGCACGACACTCCGCAACTTTCTTTCTGATGTAATCTCGCTTTATTCGCTTGGCTCGTTCCTTAACACACTTTGGCAAATATTTGTTGAGTATTCTAGTACGATGTATTTTAGTACACTTATCAACGCCACCTCACTGCAAATTCTTTAAATATTGTTTAGTTATAAGGATCGTTGAAATAAAAGATTCATTCGTTAATCAGCAACCAAAGCGTATACATCACAATTGGCGACGAGGATAAACTCAAGTGAAAATAAAGCTATTTTTTGGCGCGCATTTAAAGAACAAAAGAAAAGTTTTTTCTTGTTCAAAGTTTTTCGGAAATAGTCATCAAGTTCTACAAAGGATTGAAACATAAAATATTTTTTTGGTTTCGATTTAAGTGAAGTCACAGTTAAGTAACAAATTTTCAAGATGCCACAAACGCAAAGAGAAGAAAAAGAGATGGCACAACGAGTTTTGACCAACACTACAGTCGTCGTAAGTTGTTCCGGAAAAAGATACTTAGTTGCTGTGGAAGGAACGTTTGGAAATTCATTTTGAAGAAATCGAATGCACGGACGAAAAAACGAAAAGGTCGATATAATTGAAATCGATTGGTCCAAAACCAAACGAATTATTGAAATTTGTGTGTGATCCAGTGAAGCCAGCGACAAAAGGCTACGATGAGTTATGTACATTGTTGGAGAGTCAACTTTCGCCGACAATCATCGTATTTCGTGAAAGAAAGCTGTTCTTCTTAGCTGAAAAAAGAGCACGGAAAGCATCGCAATGTGGTACGCAAGAGCAAAGAAATTAGCTCTTCATTGTAAGTTTGGCACGAATTTGAATTCCTTTGTACTCAACAAGTTTGTTAGCGGTACTTCCGGACGTATGTTTGAACGACTTTGTGAGGAGAATGAAAATTTAACACTGGCTGAAGCATACAAGAAGGCATTGGTCATAGAAACAAAAATTTTCATCAAAGAAGAATCCCATAATGAAATTAAAGAGGAAGTTAATTTCGTGAAAAATAAGAAATCGCGTGGCAATGGAGTGACGACCTTCAAGCATAAGGCTAACGGTCAGAAGGAAACAAAGAAACCGTGTACTCATTGTGGTTGGAAAAATCATCAGTCGGACATGTGCAAATTCAAAGAGGCTACGTGCAGGAGTTGCAATAAAACCGGACATTTAGCATCGATTTGCCGCAATAAAGATAAGAATATTAATTTTGTTAATAGTAAATTGAATTGCAGTGCCGATAATTTAAATAATTTTGATTTTTCTATTTTCACAGTCGATATCAAGGAGGAGGAACATACAATTCTGTCGATGTCATGTGAATCAAGTAAAGTCTACAAGTTACCAATTTTATTGGATGGTGTGGAGCTGGAAGTCACGTGTGACACGGGAGCTCCACTCTCTTTGCTATCGATTGGATTCTTTGATAAGTTTTATCAACGATCAGGTTTGAGGCTATGCTAGTGTTTATTTCAAGGCTACGGGTGAAACAAAATCGATGTAATCGGTGAGTTTGATGCATTTATAATTTAAAAGGGCCAACAGCATAAAGTTTCTTTCATTGTTACGAACACAAATACGACTCTACTATTGGGTCGAAATTTTTTGCGGAAATTTGGTTTTGAATTAGTGCAATCCGAAGAAATAAATTCTATAGATTCTATAGATTCTTTCGAGTCAATAATTGATCAATTAAAGGAAAATTTCAAAGAAATCTTTGATAGTAAATTAGGTAAATTCAAACACGGTTTGATTAAGCTAAAGTGTATTGAAGGAGCCAAAACTATTTTTTGCAAACCCAGATCCTTACCACTGGCGTGGAAGCAAGAAGTTGAAAAGCAATTGAATGATTTAGTTGAAAAGGATGTTCTAGAACCAATAGATAATTCTGATGGGGGAACACCTTTAGTGCCTGTACTCAAACCTTCAGGTGAACTGAGGTTGTGTGGGGACTTCAAAACGACAATAAATCGATATCTCGAAGATTTTAAATATCCATTGCCTAGAATGGATGAGCTGTTTGCAGCACTGCAAGGAGGGCAGTTATTTTCGAAACTGGACTTGTCCAATGCTTATAATCAGCTAGTTTTAGATGAGGATTCTCAGAGATTGTGTGCATGGAGTACACACATAGGGGTGTTTAAAATGAAGAGATTACCTTTTGGGGTTAAACCAGCTGCTGCCATTTTCCAAAAGACAATTCAGAATTTATTGCAAGGTACTCCAAATGTAGTTGCGTATATGGATGACATTGTAACTACAGGAAAAACGTTGAAAGAACACGTTGAAACTTTGAAATCAGTTTTGGGTAAATTGAGAGATGCGGGACTGAAATTAAATCTGGATAAGTGTTCATTTTTTCAGAGAGAGATCTCATATTTGGGTTTTAATATTAATAAATATGGTTTAAATAAATGCAAAAGTCGAATTGATTCTCTGTTGGAAGCACCTATTCCAAAAAGTATTACCGAATTGAGAGCTTTTATAGGAATGGTTAATCATTACTCTAAATTCATTCAAAATTATGCAGAGAAAATGTCTCCTCTTTTTGAGCTTTTGCGTAAGGAAAAGAATTTCGAGTGGAACAGTAAATGTCAAGGTGCGTATAATTTAATGAAAACCGAGGTAACGTCCGACCAGGTCTTGGTTCATTTTGATCCGAAATTACCCATAGTACTATGTACCGACGCAAGTCAAAATGCAGTAGCAGGTGTATTGTCACACAGGTTTCCTGATGACACTTTGTAGCCAATAGCTTTCATCTCGCGAGCTCTTAGCAGAAGCGAAAGAAATTATAGTACAATCGAGAAGGAGGCTTTAGCAATAATTTTTAGTGTTACGAAATTACGCCAATATTTAATGGGAGTTCATTTCGAACTCAACACAGATCATAAGCCGCTGTTAGCAATTTTTGGGGAAAATAAAGGATTACCTCAGATGGCTGCTGCTCGTATACAGCGGTGGGTTTTCATATTATCAGGTTTCAGTTATACGATCAAACACATAAAAGGTATTTCTAATTATGCGGACAGTTTGTCCAGGATGCCACAATCGGAAGAACCGAAATCTATTGAGGAGTCTAGTTACATAAATTACGTTGGCTTAGAAGAGGGTCTCGGTATTAATTACGAAAAGGTAGCGATAGAAACCCGTAAAGGTCCCCAATTGTCTAAGCTGATGGAAGCAATAAACAGAGGCGAAGTGGAAAAGTTAAGGGGGTCAGATTTTGATTAATTCAAAAGTAAAAGTAATGAACTGACAGTAGAGTCAGGTTGTATTTCGCGGGGTTACAGAACACTTATACCCGCTAAATTTAGAAAAAATATTCTTGAAGAGTTGCATAGTTCCCACTTAGGAATTGTAAAGACGAAGTCATTAGCGAGGTCCTATGTGTGGTGGCCCAAGATTGACAATGATATCGAAAATCTAGTAAAGAATTGTCATCCCTGTCAATTACTTCAAGCCAACCCTGAAAAAAGTAGTTTAATTCCTTGGAAACCTACAGAAGGTCCATGGAAACGCTTGCATGTTGATTTTGCAGGGCCGGTGAAAGGTTTTCAGTTGTTAGTGATAATCGATTCTTACTCGAAGTGGATAGAAGTTTTTAAAACAAAAAGTGCAACTTCTTCTTTTGTAATATGTAAGTTGCGTGAAGTTTTTTGACGTTTCGGTTTAATAGAAAGCTTAGTTAGCGATAACGGATCTCAATTTACTTCGGAGGAATTTAAGAAGTTTTTGGCACGAAATATGATTAGGCACATTCTTAATGCACCTGGTCATCCCGCGACTAATGGGCAAGCTGAGAACGTGGTAAAAACGATAAAAAAGTCTTTAGAAGCGAGTTTTAGGAAAGTGGATCCAGAAGATTTAGATACTGCTTTAAATAGGTTTTTAGCTGATTATAGATCAATGAAACATAGCACAACTAATGAAACTCCAGCAAAATTATTGTTGGGTCGAGAATTGAAAACTCGATTTACGAATTTAAAACCTCCATGTACAAAAGAAATAATTAAAGGAAATCAGCTTAAAAGCATTGCAAATAATAAAGGAAATCGGAATATCAGTTTTGCTGAAGGACAACAAGTTTATATTCGTGAATACACTAACCCAAATAAACCAAGTTGGACTCCAGCTAAAATTAAAGAAAAACTAGGCCCACGTAATTATAATTGTATCATTTCTCATAATAACCGAATAATTAAAAGACATTTGAATCAAATGAGCGGTGAACGAAGCGGAAATGTTACATTGGCTGAAAACCAATCAGAGGGTGATGGGGGTGGAGCTGATGTGAATCTCGATGCTTCCAGTTAAGATGAGACACCTAGTAATAACTCAATCAAAAACGAACAAATCGAAGTTAAGCAATCCAGTCCTACTTGCACGGAAGAATTGAATGTTCCTTCTCCGAGACATTTGCGACCACGAAAGGATATAAATTATAAATTATAAAGAATAGAGTAACAAGTAAATTTCCTTTTGTTCATTGATATTCAGTAGTTAAAATATTTAGATGTGTATAAAAAAAATTATCAGTAAAATATTTTATCTATCTAGAGCAATATTCTCGTACTTAATTCCCTAGGGCAAAACTGTTTAACTCGATATATTGCTCGCGATAGATAAAACTATATATGCACCGCTGTCCAGGATGGTTTATTTTGACGATTTGGATTATTTCCCACGCCTTCGGCTCGGGAAATAACCTCCAAATCGTCAAAATAGAGCATCCTGGACAGCGGTGCATAATGTACTATTATTTTCAGTTGCTGATAAGTGTATTACAATCAACAACTAGGAAAAGGAGATGTTGAGTATTCTAGTACGATGTATTTTAGTACACTTATCAACGCCACCTCACTGCAAATTCTCTAAATATTGTTTAGTTATAAGGATCGTTGAAATAAAAGATTCATTCGTTAATCAGCAACCAAAGCGTATACATCACAATATTCAAGGCCATTTTTTATTTTTTGAACACGGATCTTTTCAGCAGCATTTTTTTTCGTAGAAAGTCTTCGTATCTCCCCTCTGCTTTTAATTTTTCAACAAATCGTCGTTTTCGTTCAGCGCTGATCAATACCTTATGCCGTAAAATCCATTGCATATTTGAACACGCCTTTTGCATTGAATGTTTGTAACAGTAAATTATTTGAAAGAAAATAAAATTATTTCAACGCATTTCAGCCGATTTTTGCAATCAATTGAAATTTGATTTCCACATTAAGAATGTAAATGCTGATTTACTTACCATTTTTTAAAAGATTTTACAATTTTAAACACATGACCTTGCGGCAGTTGAAACGATAACGAACGATGAAAAAATGCCACCGATGACATCTACTCTAGTAACCTCACAATCATCATACATCGGACAACATGGCAACCATCTACTAATTCAGAGAATTTGTTGTTGAGTAAACCCAACTATGAAAAGTCATTCGACACTTTTCAAATCTCTACGGATTAAAGCCCGCAAACTTGGAATCAATCATAGGATACAACTCATTACATATTACTTTTACTATGAACGTGTAAGCTCTTATTTGAATTATTTTGTCATTGACATGACGCTCAGACATTAACACATCTAGAACAGTTGCATTATGGAGATAATTAGAAGTGATCAACATTTCGGCATCTAGTGCCAATCTTCAGTCAAGTCATGCACCTTGATATGCTGATGGACGTGATGG
>CM055406.1:89112314-89133496 GCA_029228625.1 Pseudolycoriella hygida
CCCTCATTGTTATCGTCTCTCACTTGTGAATAATTGTGCTGATGCATCTTCTACTACATACCCATCCCAACAACTTTCCCTTTGATACCAAACATCAACCAAAGAAAAAATTACAAAAAAAATTTACTTTACACCGAACATCGCCTCCTCACGAAAAAACCCAAGTCATTTTATTTCATACAAAAGGGAAAAAAATTGCAACATACACACACCACATAACGCGTGTATCATATTTCCGTTATTTTGACCTCTTCCTTTATACTCACTATATACAAGCGCTTGCATATAAAATATTCTTTCGATTCTTCTATTCTACGTGCATTCCTGCATGTCGGGTGTTTTATACAAAAAAAAAAAATTTTTTTCTATGGTAGTGGGTATAGCGTTACGCCAAAATAACGGTATGTAACGCTGAGCTTTATTCACAAACAAACAAACATACAAACTAACAAACATATAGAAACTAACAAATTAACAAACAAACAAAAAAAAAGTAGGCCGGCGTGAAACTAAGTCGTGTTAAAATTTGGCTCTCTCTATTTTTATTGGAAAAAAAATTAAAATTTACCATCAATTTATACCACCATCATGGGAGATACATCAGGAGGAACGCCGAAATGTTTATATAAATGTTTTGAAACTGTTATTGGAACAAACAAAGAAAAAGTTCTCGTCAACGATTCCTGAAAATAAATGGCCTTGCCCCTTCTGTTTCAATCAAGAAAAGAGTAGGCTTCGCTGCATTATGCATGTGAAAAGGACCATCCGAATATCGCAAACTCAAACATTGAAAAATTGATGCCCGAAATTGTTGCAACTTCAGACATTGATTCAACCAATAGGGAAACAAGAACAGTTGATGACTTTTCAGAATTTCTGAAACTTATCAACAAAGAGGAAATGAATAGCATTCCATCTGCTACAGAAACTCGAATCGATCCAAAAATCTACGCCGCGAAGAAATACTTTTTGACGATGATGATGATTACTTCTATTGTCCACACTGTGAGAGAAAAAGTTTCCATTCACTTAGAGGAGTCAACATACATATAGGAAAGAAACACCCCGACAAAAAGAAGCTCAAGTTGGAAGATTTTGAAGGTGGTGACTTTACGTTCGAAGCTAGATTTTCGACAACGACTTGCATTCCTTCCAACTTTACGCAGGTGCCCGACAAGACGCTGCTAGCTGTTTGACTAATGTTATCAATCAATGCGTACGAATGAATGATGAGCGTTGTTGTTACAGTCAGTGCCTAAAGTAACATACATACTGGGGTGGAAAAGTGCACCAGACGCCCTCTGAGGCGCACCCCACGCCTCGACGGTGCTCCCCAGGCCCCAGCTTACTCCCAGACGATGCTTCTCAGTTCTCCGGCCTTTTATCTATTCAAAATTCTCAACAAAAACATTTTTAAAAAACCAAACAAAGATGTGATAGACCAATGTTAAAAATGAGAAAAATAGTTCATCATTCGCAGATTGGTGAACGATGTCTGTGAACAGTTTCCGGTCATGAAAGACGTTCCTACATTAGACACAGCTTAGGTGGCAGATATTCAACAAGGTTACGACAAATGTTCGTCAAATCAATAGGTGGGTTAAATATGACTCAAACTTCTATAGTCCGTTACGTTTTGTTAGTCCCCCCTCCCATTCTAGATCGTGATTGCGAAGAGCCCCTAACATGGCTACGAAGGGGGTATGATCCGATAAAACGATGTGGAAAGGGGACATAATGCGTACGTATATGGGGGGTGCTAAAAGCGTACGCTTCATGTATTTCGAGATTTTTTCATACATTTTTGCGTAATGGGGGGAGGATCAGGGTCTAAAAATCAAATTTTGTTGTGTACGTAATGTGTGGACGTCCCCTGAGACGATGTTTTTACTTATGAAAAATATGCGCCTTTTTCTTACAAAAATACGCCCTTTTCGTTTCGAAACTGCGCCTCTGCGATAAAAATCCCCCCCAGTCGAAAAAGCTTACTTTAGGCACTGGTTACAGTTGTTACTCTTTCCTTACCTTACCTTTAAGATACCGCAAGAAAATGAAAATGTTACTAACCTAACATCTTACGTTCGAAATAATATAGGTTTGTAGCACACTTCTGGCACAGAAACTATTCCAGTATTACCATCAAATCAAATAAACAGCAACAACAATGACAATAGCGGCGTGAAGAGAAATGATATATACAAAAAAGTAGAGGCCAAATTATCAGACGGTGATGTAAGTGGTGCATTACGGCTGCTCTCTTCCGATGATATTATCGCACCAAATGATGAGGCAACATTAAATTCACTAAAAGAAAAACATCCTCCACATCCTGAACCATCTGACTTTCCGGATTCATCAACTGAAATAGAACAAATCATACCAACAGAAGAAGAAGTTCATCGATCAATAATTTCCTTCAGGAAAGGCACTGCTGGTGGTCTCGACAGCTTCCGCCCCCAGATTTTGAAAGACCTGCTGTATATTCGAAATGGTGACACTGCTAACAAACTTTTACAGTCAATAACGTCTTTGACGACCCTGATGTTGAAAGGAGACGTGCCAAAATTTGTGTGTCCATATCTATATGGAGCATCGTTAACAGCTTTGCAAAAGAAATGTGGCGGAATCCGACCAATTGCAGTTGGCGATATATGGAGACGGATTGTTGCGAAAATTGCATGTCGACGGGTAGCATCGGTTCTGACTAATTTATTCCTGCCAAATCAATTAGGAGTGAACATTAAGAATGGCGCAGAGGCCGGCGCTCACGCAGCACGTATATATTACACTGCGAAGCATACATAAGGCAAAGTCTTCATCAAGATCGACATAAAGAATACATTCAATGAATTGCGAAGAGATGCTTTATTACGGAAATTAAAATCAACCGTTCCAGAGATTTTCAAATTCGTTGAACAATGTTACGGATCCCCAACTAACGTATACTACAGAGAACATGTAATCCTTTCGAAGCGAGGAGTACAACAAGGCGATCCCCTGGGACCAGCGTTGTTTTGTCTTGTTCTCCAAGATATCATTTCATCTTTAAAAGATTTGGATTTAGATTTGAACATATGGTATCTCGACGATGACACTATAGCTGGATCAACAGAAATTGTTTTCGAAGCACTTCAAATGATTATCAACAAAGCGAATGAAATTGGTCTTAATTTGAACTATTCAAAATGTGAAATGGCGGTTTTGGATACATCCTTGCCATCGGCTAAAGACGATCTCCATAAATACTTCAATACCATTGCTAATGGCATACAAATGATGAAGAGCGAAAATGAATTTTTGATGACCGAAGAAGCTTCGAAAATATGTCTTGCAAGGAAAACTACTAACTTGAAGAATTTATCTGAGCGTTTGAGAAACATAAGCATGCATAGTGCATATTATCTTCTTCGCTTATCAGTCACCACACCTCGTCTGATTTTCTTCTTACGTGGCTCACCAATGTGGCAGAATTCAATCGGCTTATCACACTATGATGAAACCATGAAAAATTCCATCGAAACAATCTTCAATATAAAATTCACGGGGTTAGCCTGGACGGAATCTTCATTACCAATCAAGAGTGGTGGCATTGGCATTCGACATGCAACAGATATAGCTCTACCGTGCTTTCTGTCTTCGGTGTATAATGTTTCGGCTCTGCTAAATCAATTGTTACCTGAACTTTACCGACAGATCGATTTGGCAAAAGTTGAAGCTGAAAACCATTGGTGTCAGAATTTCGGAGATCTACCTGAAGAGTCGTTACGCATTTATCAGAGCAGTTGGGAAGGATTCGAAATCACTGAAAAATCAATATCAATGCAAAATTCTTTGATCGAAACAGTGGACAAGGCGCGATTTTTGGCAAATTCATTTGCAGAATCAGGTGCGTGGCTGCAGGCTCTTCCATCACCCCAACTTGGAACACACTTGAACAATGATGAATTCAGAGTGTTGCGTCTCATACGCAACATGCTCCAAGAAACTAATTACATTCAAGCGCCGCCTATGAATATTCGCATGAACATCCATAGAGGGCGATTGAATGTATGCCGACTGGCTATGAATCAGTCGCGCCGGGAAGTTGTAAGGAGAAACACGCACATTAAACCATTATAACGTACACACATCGTCTATCATTCACACGTACAATATTCCTCCCGGCGTAGACATGGCGCCCGGACAAAAATAATTGAATATAAGTTTATTCAGTGAAAGAATTTGAATATATAAGTTTATTCAAATACAAGTTTAAAGTCTAAACAAAGTAGTTAAAAGTGAAAGTTAATGTGCGTAAAGTCAAAAGTTCAAGCAAACGAAAGGCACGGCGTCGAATCGAAAGTCATAAGGACTTAGACGCATGTTCATACTCAGTTGGAGTTGAGGCATAAAATCATCGAGCATAAAAGTTTGGGATTAATTCGTCAATATTAATTAATCCAATGTTAACAAGGGTGCGATAACGATCGTACAAACAATCAGCAGTACGAGCGTCAATTGAATATATAAGTTTATTCATTGACAAAGCATAAGAAAGTCATACGGACTAGCGACACGTGGATTGGGCTGAAATTACAAGTAGCTGCAAATTGCTGAAAAATAATTGGTCATACATAGTGGTACCTACGAGCATTGGGTGCAGGTCACATTTGAGGCGTCAAAATTGTTCATAAGTTGGTTGGAGATTCATCAAGTGCATGCAAAGTCGAATAGCAAAAAGGTTGCCGGTGAGTTTTGTTCAACATATCAAAGTTCATTCATAAAAAGTTTTTGGGTTTGAACATTTGCTAAATAATCGAATAAAGTTTGAGATAAATGTCAGCAAGAAAACGAAGTTGACTCTTAAATATTGAATTTAACAAAAATTTTTCGGGTTTGAATATTCGATAAAGAGTCGGATACAGTTTGAACTAAAAATCAAAAGTTAACGAATTCGGAAATTGTTGAGTTGAAAGTAATTGCATTTCGCACGGGTCAAGGTGCAAAAAGTTGATCATTTATTCATAAAAGTTTACAATCGCATATTCAATTATCGTTAATTAGAATTTTGAGACGCGTCATAATAAACATTATTCATAATTTCAACATTAGAAAACCTGGCATTGATGATATAACCACTGATAGAAGCATAAGTGGCATTTTCGTTATTAATTAATTTGAAGGTGGCAGCTCCATCATTCACTACCGTACTTGATTGTGGTTTTCGAGTCGAGGTGTACACACTCGAAAACGATTCATTAGCATTAAATAATTAAGTTCAGCATTGATATTGAAAGGTTTATTAGTCAAAGCTTTAGTCGCATTTAGAAACGAAATGCAGTATGAATATATTTGTTGATGTATTTTCGTGGTTTGGAAATTAGATAAAGTTACACGTTTAAAAAAAAAAGCACATTACACATTTGTCGGGATTTATAGTCATATATCGTTTCGTTTGATTTGTCTGAAATTTACACTGTTACGAATTTTTGTGAGTGAAGCAAGTTAAATATATTTTTGTGTAAATAAAAGCTACGCGAGAGCGAAAATAATTACAACAATTTCGCATGATTTCATCCATTTCTCAAATTTCACCCTAAAAGAATTTAATGAATTTTTACGTTAATTAGTTTCTTCATACAGAGCAAAATAAATTTATACGATTGAATAAATTCGCATAAACGTTGAACGGTTTCATTGCACATGATAAATTTGGGAAACAAACCAAAGTCAATGAAAGTGATATATCGGTTTCGGATTCAAATTACATTTATACGGTAAGCTTTCGGAAAGCTAGTATAGGAAACAAATCGCGTATGGTATATGTTATGTGAATGTCTGATACACTTTATACCGATTATCGAAAATTGTTTTGAATATTACATTTAATTTATTCATTTGGTTGTTGCACAAGATAATTGATAGCTACAATTTCATATTAAAATATTGACATCAGCATTCGCACAAGGTACACGGTTAAAAATTAAATTTTTTTTTTTTAATTTGATTATTGGATTTAAAAAATTTCATACACAAGGTACACTGTCAAGTTGTCATTAAAATCGCTCACAGAATTATCGAATAGCCACATTCAATTGGGAAAGAGTGATGCAATCCCACATCTTTTTTTGATTTCTTTATTTTTTGTGTTTCGGAATTTGTTGGCCAGTTTGAGTGTCGAGGTCCTTCGATCGGATCGCTCGACGTGAGTCATACTATACATATTGATCGCAATTGAAAGAGTTTCAATTGTAATATATGCAAGGGCGAAGAGAATAATAAAATTATTTACTCAATTATTTGTTGGTTTTATTTCGTATTATTGCCATATCGAAGGTTCGCACAACTGATTGGTGAAAGCTAAACAAACTTTCATCTCTGATAGAAACTGAGTTAATATTAAAATTTATCGTCCTCTACAGCATAGTTTACACTTTGATTTGCGTTAGCAAGTCTTACTCTTAATTTACTAGTATATTGTGCAAAGATGGAGGCCGCATTGAACGAGATGAATGATGTTATAGCATTACTCGATAAATTCGAGAAGAATCTAAAGAAGTGCTCTACGGCGAATAGAACCAAGGGATACTTAGAGGGAAGATTAGAAGGACTTAATGATATTTGGGACAAGGCGAGAATTACGGACGCAAAACTTAATGAGTTAAAAGACGAGAAATCAGGAGACATAGCATACTTTAAAAATGACATATTCACTTCAATTGAGGAGAAATATTACTTAATAGTGGGACAGATAAGGGATCAGTTAAGGGCATTCAACACAGAACCGCATAGAGAGACACCTCACGTCTCAGTTCGGAGTGATAATCAATCGAAAGTTAAGTTGCCAAAAATTACATTGACTTCCTTTAGTGGATCTTACTTTGAATGGTTGTCGTTCAAAAATAGATTTGAAAACTTAATTCATAACAACGCTACTTTATCGAAAATAGAAAAATTTGAGTATCTTAAAGGGTGTGTGACAGGGAAAGCAGAAACAGCGATTCAGAGATACCAAATAACGGAGCAAAATTATGATCTAGCATGGAAGCAATTAATCGATAAATTTGACAATAAGCGGATATTGCAAATCACTCACACGGAGATGATAATAGACAGGGTAAACATAAAAACGGAATCATCCAAAGAAATTAGAGGCTTAATAGATATAAATCAGGAATGTCTTGAAGCATTAAAAATTATGGGAGTAGACGTATCCTCATATGATATAGTATTAGTAGTCCTTATTACGAGAAAGTTGCCAATTAAAACGAGAGAATTATGGGAGGAAGAACTTGAATTAACGGAGATACCAACTTGCAAAAAATTAATCGACTTTCTGGAGAAAAGATTTAGGACTCTAGAAAGTATGGAACTTATAGGAAAATCTGAAACGGATAAAAATCGAACAAGAAACAGTAGTACAGCATTAAGAGTAGGCATAGCGAAAGCAACATGTCTCATGTGTCAAACTGAACACCATCCATTATGGACTTGCGGAAAATTTTTGAACTCATCATTAGGGAATAGGTTAACGCTAGTTAATGCTAACAATCTATGCAGGAATTGTTTAGGAATAGATCACAAGTCATATGATTGTAAAAGTCGCAAATCATGTTTTAAGTGCCAGAGCAGGCATCATACACTGCTACACAAAGAGGATACAGATACAAGCTGTTCGAACACTTCCCCAACTCAATCTCAAAGAAAAACGTTCAACACCAATAGGGCTCAAATCAATTTAAGTCAAGCAAGTAATGTCGTTACTCTGAACAAACCAAACTTAACGGGATTAACGAATCGAACACAAGGTCAATGGTCGGCGAATGATCAAAGCTACCAAGCAAGGGCTAACGGTCGAACAACGCCACCCAGCAGTCAATCATCAAATCATCGCTCTTTTACAACGTCAGTTGCGAGGTCATATTATTTAAAGCCAGATAGCGAGCGTAAAAACACATTATTTCCAACACTGATGCTGAAGATTAAATCAGCGAACGGGACGGTTTACAATCTCAGAGCACTACTTGATCAATGCTCAGACGAAAACTACATCAAGGAATCAGCAACGAGGATGTAGGGATTCAGAAGCGCACCAATACCAGCGTTCGAAACGACGGGTTTAGACTGAGCTAGCTAGGGTGGGCTCCGCTACCACAACAAGCGGAGTGGAGCCACGTCTACCAATACCCCAGGCACTATGCAATGATGCATTAAGCAACTGGGTGCGACGGAGACACGCAGAACGCTGGGAAGCGTATGGAGGAGGCGCGCATACGAAGCGATTCTTCCCGAAACCTTATGAAAGATGGGCCAAGGACCTTGTCAAAATGGACCGTGATCGTATCAGAAGGGTAGTAGGGGCGATCACTGGGCATTGTGGGCTGAACCGACACCTGAATAAGATGCGGTTGTCGGAGACCCCAAGATGTTCTTGCGGATTAGAAGAGGAAACGGGCATACACGTGATATGTGATTGCCCTAAATTCCTCCAAATGAGACGAAGGATTCTTGGGAATTTCACTGTGAGACCATCTGAGGCTATCAAATGTGGACCTGTCATTTTGGACCGGTTCTTGGAAGCGACAGGAAGGCTCACATAATGATTTATATGATGAACGGGAAAAGGAACAAAGGATCCCAGGATCTGTGTTTCAAGACCAACAATAGGTCGTCCCAAACTGATAAATCTAGGGTGGCTGGACAAAGGAGCTGAAAGACGTAAATACATCAAATACGAACACTTGAGAGATCAATTTATTTTTGTACCAGTGGCATCTGAAACGTCGGGAGCCTTCGGGAAAGAAGGTTACAAACTGTTGAAAGAAATTGGATCGAAAATGACAGAAATTACGAAAGAGAAACGAGCGACGAGTTACCTTTTCCAAAGAATCAGTATTTTAATTCAACGTGGGAATGTGGCGTCTATTTTAGGAACCATTCCTCCGTCGAAAAATTTAAACGAACTTTTTTATTTGTAGTTATATTTAAATATTTTAACTATTGGCGTAAAATTGAATTAATTTTGTGATTTTTTACGATAATTTTGGGGACTTGTTGTTTCATTACAAAAAAATATATTTTCATGCCGTGTAACATATTAAAATTAGATTTGCAAAGATACTCATCAATATAATCTTCCAGTAATGAATCGACTTACTTCATAGATAGTCTGTAATTTCAGCAAATTAGAATTTTACGAAAAGCCATGACTTTACATCAACGACCGCTAGTTACCATCGGCATCCGCCAGCTACCGCTAACATCCTCCCGCTACCGCCAACATCCGCCATGCGGTGACTTATAAGTGCCCGGCGGTGACTTATAAGTGCCCGGCGGCGACCTATAAGTGCCCGGCGGTGACTTTTAAGTGCCCGGCGGCGACCCATAAGTGTCCGGCGGTGACTTTTAAGTGCCAGGCGGTGACTTTTAAGTGCCCGGCGGTGACTTTTAAGTGTCCGGCGGTGACTTTTAAGTGCCCGGCGGTGACTTACAAGTCCCCGGCGGTGACTTACAAGTGCCCGGTGGTGACCTTTAAGTGCCCAGCGGTGACTTATAAGTGTCCGGCGGTGACTTATGAGTGTCCGGCGGTGACTGATAAGTGTCCGGCGGTGACTTATAAGTGTCCGCCGGTGACTTATAAGTGTCCGGCGGTGACTTATAAGTGTCCGGCGGTGACTTATAAATGTCAGGCGGTGACTTATAAATGTCCGGCGTTGATATACAAGTGTCCGTCGGTGATTTACAAGTGTCCGGTGGTGACTTCTGAGTGCTCTGCGTTAAGTTTTATGTTTCCGGCGCTAACTTATAGTGCCAGGCGGCAATTTATAATGTCAGGCGGTGACTTATAAGTGCCCGGCGGTGACTGATAAGTGATGTGATAATAAATACAATACAATACGAGATGTGAACATTGAAATGTCCTTAACTTCTGAATTTAAATAACTTCCAATTTATTCTTCAAGCTCAATAGTGAGTGTGTACCGAATTATATAGCTGGGCGTTATTAACACCCGGCGTGCGGGCGTTATTAGCACCCGGAGTGCGGGCGTTAATAACACCCCAGGCGTTATTAGCGCCCGGAGTGCGGGAGTTATTAACGCCCCGGGTGTTATTAGCGCCCGGGGTGCGGGCGTTATTTGCGGCGGAGAAATGTCACGTCACCGAATGGTAAGTTCCCAGGGGAGACTCACAAGTGTTCAGCGTGACTTATTCCGTGTTATTGTGACAACTTCTAAATTGATAAACATAAAATTTTGTTATATTATGATGATTTTATTAAACATGTTGGTATTATATATGTATACAATTAAGGGAATCTTCATGACAAGACAGAAATAATGTTAAAGTTATGAAAACAAGAATCGTTATGTGAAGTAACATAACGGAATTAAATGAATTTAAATAATTAAGAAGTTTAAAATAATTAATGGTAGCGGTGGCAGTGCGGCATCAATTTTAAGTTTTACGGTTTCGAAGGCAAACCCGTTTTTCTGCAAGCAAATAAAATGTAAAATTTCAAATCGAACTCCATTCTTAAATCTACATTAGTTTATCTATGGAACAATATGGAACATAAAAAATGTAACGCTAAAATGGAAGTTTTCAAACCCTCTCAGCAAACAGAAACACTTTTGGCTGGTAATACTAGTTGCAACAACAGCAGCAACTGCTAGTAGTTAATTATTTAAAAATTTAAAGTAACTCAAAACAAAGTACTGCGTTGTGTGCTGTGAATCAGTTCGCTAAATATAAAATATATAAATATATAAACTATATAAAATACAGTTTTCGACATTTCAATTGAACAAATTAATGTTGAAAACTACATTACCGTGATTGTATTATTATTTAAAAAAAACTTAAAACAAAATTTAAAAAAAATTTAATAACAAAAACTTAAACTTTTTTTACAAAAATTTTTTAACAAAAATCGAAAAAGAAGTATATTACATAACAAACAAACAGTTGATTTAGACCCAGGTGGTTCCGGAACAAAAAGTCAGATTCCGAACAAAACACAAATTAACAGGTGGGCATTAAAGTAGGGAAATAATTGACAGGTTGGAAATACAATGTTTTCAGGAATTCGTCGTACATTGAACAAGTTGCGTACGTGAGAGGTGACACGTATGGTGATTGCATTGGTAGCGTTGGTAGTAATGCTAATTTTTTGCGTCGATATAGTAGGTTGTTTTGTTTTGATTGTTTTATGTGCCAATTTTGTTACCCTCTGAACTCTGTATGACTGAAACGATCAATTCATAATATTTTTTTTGCTAAAACGTGCAATTTTCATTAAAAACGGAAATTTTGAAGGAAAACGAAAATTTTCAAGGCTAACGCAGAAACCCAACAGAAAGTGCGAGAAATTTTCTTTTCGTCTGAAATTTCCGTTTTCATTCGAAATTTATTTCTGTTGTAAAGTGCTAGAGGAAAGCGAAAACAGCTTAATAAAATTTTTTGGATGAATGAAATGAGCAACAATGAGAACCACTTTACACTAACCTTTGACGGAGCTCAAAGATTAAAGATCTTCCGTATTGGGTTTGAAGTTTTAATTGAATCAGACATGACACAAAAGTTGGATAAAAGATGGTTTTTGCTAAGGTAAGGACGTTGAAATTATTTTGATATCTTCAGGTTTTGAATAAAAGATCCGGACCTAAGCAAACTCTTCTCTTGTGTTTTGTGACCTTAGATAGGTAACGAAAAATTGATTTATAGAAATCGGTTCAGTGGTTTGCGGTAAATCTAACTCGAGCTACTAACCGATCAAATTTTTCATAAATTATGTCGAATAGGTTGACTTAACTAAGGAGTTCGAAGAAAAATTAAGTGGATCAAGTTGAGGTAAGGAAGGAGATCACTCAGGAATTGTGAGAGGTTCATTGGGATATTAGGAGGGGCTTAGGAGCATAGCATTTGCACAAACATTTCGAATTTTTCGTACTGAATCATTTCCTATGATGAAATAAGCTAGGCTTTATATGGATTCATACGGGTCTGCAGAGCTTTAGTTTTAAATTTCATTACTTCGCACAATTGTTCACGCTAGGTTTTATCGTTTGAATAAAAAGCTTAAAACGGCTTCATGTGGACCTTAGATTTCTCGAATATAACAATTTCAATTTCAAACATAATTTTTGCATTTAAGTTATGACTCACTTGTTTTATGGTGATCTCAAAGGCAGAGCTAACATGTGTGCACAAGAGAATGATTGCAGCATCAAAAATTATTCTCTTTTTATAGCAAAAGCGCCATGAAATAGAACCGATAAACTTTGTTCGAAAATTCGAACGAATTGAATCTACGACTTCATTACTTTACATAGCTAATCGATTTGGTTTGATTTACAGATTCATATTGCAGATTGAAACGATAACCGTTACCTGTATTCTCAAAAGAAATCTGTGAAACAATAAAGGCGTAAAATCGTATACAGGTATAGCAAAATAATTTTGAAACAAACACATTTTTTTCTTTGTTTTTCTGAGAATTCTATTGTTCAAATAATAAAATTAGGCTTTGTATTCAATGCTATTTTGCCATGCCTGTAACAAAAAGTAGTAAAATAAATTCGAAAAAAGACTTTGTTCTTTACTGTTTAAGGTATTTTTTGGCAAGTTCGATAGCAGCTCAAAATCAACGGTCCAGAAAACTTATCTACATTTTACATGCAGAGAGAAACGAAAAGTTCTTGAAGTAAAGTATCGTTATAAAAAAGCGAAACAAAATCCGCGTCGGAAATTTGTTTTTCGTTTGAATAAGAAGCTTCAAAACATTAAAAAAAATGGCACCAATTAAGCTTACCATGGAGGAGCGGGTGGAAATCCTCAATTTGTATGCTGATAACTCTTGCCGGGAGATCGCAAGAATTTTCAAAGAACGACATCCCGAAAGAGGAGTGATGCTTTCAGCCTCCACTATATCGCACACAGTAATTCGGTTCAATGACACAGGATCTATACAGGATCGAAAGAGATCCGGGAAACCTAAGACTGCTACGAATGAGGATAATGCAGTAGCGGTTTTGGCTAAAGTGGAGTTCGACCCTCACTAGAACTTCCGTATGATCTCTAATGGATATGGGATTTCCTTAGGAGGTGTTTGGAACATCCTGAAAAAGTACAGATACCATCCTTACAAAATGCAAATTTTGCACAAACTTATAGAGGAGGACCACCCTCAGCGGTTGAATTTTTGTCACAAATTTCTGGATCGACGCTCACAAGATTCGCTCTTCACTTCGAAAATTATCTGGACGGACGAAAGCTTGTTTTCTCTCAATGGGATGATTAACAAGCAAAATAACAGGTATGACTTAAGATATTTCCTTATTTTGACATCCTCTTCAGCAAAATTTTTGAAACTTGGAGTTCGTATTTTTCCCGGATTTTTTACTTACCCGCTTCCTCCTTTTTTTAATTGAAAACGAAATTTCATAAGACACAGTAAATGCTCATCAACAGTAACGGAAATGTCCATCCAAAGAACGAACTCTCATGTGGTATATCTCATTTCGATCACAATGAATGAGAATGAAATGTATGAAAAAACGTCCGAACAATTGGGCGCCCGATTTTGTCATGCCTGCTCCTCCCCTTGCCTCAAACTTGCTTCATTTTTTAACCACCTCCCCTCCTTCCACGTGGACGTCATTATTTCACGATCCCTTCTTCACTTGCAGTCACTGCTGGTGATCAACCGGGGCTACTGATATTTGCCGATATTCCTCAAGCGTAAGGTATAAGTCTCCCAACCCTTTTACGCTTAGGTTTACGAGAGCTGAACAGTTTTCGGTACATCGCCGCACCTTTTACAGTTTTTATGACATATCTGCGTGTTGTGTCCTGTTAGCATTCCTGCCGTCCACCTTAAGCTCTTCCTTTTAAGGCTCAGGAGATATCGCCAGTTCGTCGGCTTCTAATTTGCCTAAAGCGCCTAAAGAGTGTCCTCAAGCCCATACCAAAGATACATCATTCTTCTTTGAAAGGGTATCCAATAACATTCGCTCGATTAACTCTGATTGAGCGAAAGACGATACGCCTATCTCTAATTAGATTCCCCACAAAGGATCTCACAGCCCTTTCAATTCCTAAGGCTTCAGCTTGGAACGCTGTCGGATGTGTCCCCAGACGTATTGACACCTTTAGCTCCAATTACTTGCTGAAGACCACCGTTCGTTACACCCGCTTAGAAACTTTATTGAAGACCGTTATACATCCTGCCAACAGGACACTCCCCGTCTGCTATTCCTTTTCACTCGAAAAGACTGTTTCAAAGTTTCTATCGAACCTAAATACCGCCTCCATTCCGTCTGATGACATTGACATCTTTTCGAAGTCTCTCGTTAGAGAGTTTGGAATCTTCGCACAGCTTACGTCTCTTCTCATTGCTAGCCATTGGCCGCCTCCATGTAGCCTCGCGACAAGTCTTTCAGCCTCTTGGCGTTAAGTTTGTGGGAGCTAGTGCTACTTGTCGGTGGCTGGAGGTTAGCGCCAGCAGCTACCCTACCAGCAGCCCCGCATAGCCACCACTCGCCTACCACAGCTATGACCGCTACCCACTGCTATTCACTATCGAGTCACTTTGAATCCGAAAATACTTCAGCATTGTCAAATAGCCCGCTTTACAATGACTTAACATCACGATGACATCTTGTGCTTTTCTTAATTAACTTACAGATACTTGTCAGATTGCCGCATCAAATTTAATGATTGTTGAAGTCTGTCGACAAATCCTAACCTCAAACAAGCTGTTCGATACATTTATGTATTTAAATTTATAGCAAAATGAAACGTTTCTGAAGCATATCAACAGACTAACTACTACTTACCAAAACTGAATTTTGATTTTGTACAGTTTGTGAATGTCCGTATGCGTAGCTACCGTATGGCCGAATGTTGTCCATTATAGGCTGACTTGGGTGCTGATAGTTGCTTGAATACTGATGATACGGCACGTTCCAATAACAATACTCAGGTGGATAAAATGCGTAAAATGATCCTTGATGCCACTGCGAATGATTAGTTTTATAACTAATCGGATAACAATTTTGCAGTTGACGGTGCCAATTTTCTTCGCACGGAATGTGTACGCCGATATTGTTGGATTGGTTGTTCGGGCTCACTGTACTTACGTCGGATACATTTTGATTGAACAAAGCCAATTGGTCGTTAAGGCAAATAGGTCGTACATTTTGTTCGAGGTTTGGCATTTGGTACCCGCCCGGAGAATAATTGAATGTTTGCAAGCTATTTTCGTTCAAAGAATCACAATTCCATTGTGTGTTGGCCATAATATTAAATCCTCTGTTCCTTTTGGCACAAATACTATTTTATTTAACTGATTTAACCACAGAAAAACAATTTTTTATTGTTAAAATCCTCGTCTTAACGCGTCGTACGAAATGGCGAAAACTGACGTATTATTGGAGGCATGGGTTACTAGATTTCGTAGGTATTTTAACTTGATAGAGTAAAACGAATATAGCAACACCATTCGTGGTGAATTGATTCTGTGGAATGTTTCTAGAGGTGTGGTTTCTAGAAAAGATGTTCGCTTGTTAGGATTTGAATCACAGTTAGAATCATGTTAACCTGTTTAACCGAATTGTGCTCTGAATTTAAATAATTTTTGAATTTTTAAAATTAGTGCATTTGTGGCAACGTACTTTTCTATAACCAACCATCACAAAGAGAAGTGGTGCGGTGGTTTTTAGCCTTTTATTGATAGCAAAACATATGAAAGGACCCGTACGCATCAGAATAGATGTGGCAACCAAAATAGATGTTGCAAAAAGACTCGAACGTATTTCAGTAAATATTGCCTTAAGTCTTACGTGTATGAAATTAGGTAGCCATTACGTCGGATTGGAAATTGCCGAAAGGGCAATATTGAAAAACCCGTCCGAAGAAACGGTATTCAAATCTCTTTGAATACCTAAAAAAACTTCAAAATTTAAAAAAAAAATGCAGGTCTAAGAACCAAGAGCACTTAGGAGAGGCCTCTGATCCATACTTCCATAAATAGAAATGTTCGCATTTTTTTATCTGCAACACTGCACAAAAAAATCTCAACATTAAAGGAATATTCACGAAAAACCACTTGTAGGGTCATGTAACGTGAATTGGCCCCACACTAAAGGCTCTACAGCCCCAACCACTCAACAGATTTTCACCAGTTTAATTTTCGTGGCTTTTTGATGTTCATATCTTTTATTTAAAACTGTCAATAGTGATTTCCGTTCTAATTTCGCAGAGATACGAGGCCAAAAGTTTCACCGACTTTCAAAAAACCACGTTTTTGACCACTTTTTCAGCGCCGTATCGAGGGGGGCTGAGAATTTCTCCGCCTCCCCCCCCCCCTGAGGTTTGTTCCTTCCCTACTGATATATTAATGTTGGGAAGAAAATCTGCCCGTAATGAGAGGACGCCTTTTTACTTTTTTCTTGAGTACTGTTAAGCCTTCGACTACCCCTGAATCACAGCAAAATTTCTTTATATTTAATGAAATTCATGAGAAAGATTTTGGCGCGCTCTATCGACCCTACAATCTGAACCAGTGAATCAATTTTCATCAACTTTTTGCAGTTAGTTTTTTGAGATCCATATCTCTCATTCCAAACCTCGAAAAGCAATTCCCGTTCGTCGGAGATATAAGCAAAAACGTTGCTACGACCTTCAAAACACAAGGTTTTGACAACTTATTCGATCGTAACTTCGAAAGTTCTTGACCGATTTTGCCCATCTTCAATCTCAACATTTTAGGCAGACCTGATTAAAGTAGAGGAACTGAAGTAAATCCTTCGGGCCCATGCTATGGCTGAAAAAAAGAAAAACGGATCCAAATTTTCAAAATTTCAAACACCTTGATTTAGTAAACAAAACTAGTTAAGAGCCTAAATATTTTCGCCTACAACGTTAAACAAATACCAAATCTGTCAAAAATTGAAATTCTTACTTAAAAGAAGTCCTTCAACCAAAAACTTTCGCCTGCGACAATTAAGTCGTTCTTCGATTTACCTAAAGAAATAATAATAGCAATAATCTGCCTCTACAACCCATGAAGGGTTAGGAGCTAGATCATTATTTACGAGTGTGCCAGTGGTAAGCTGTTCGACAAACCTAGTGCCATCTATGAGGTGTGCTAGGAGCGAGGACTAGTAGGAGTAGAATACCGGCATGTGGCGACATCCATCGTCAGCCATCACACAAATTAAGAAACTCGGAAAAAATCATCAAACGCATCATCGAACGCATTCGAGAATTACATCGAACGCTCTCATCTAAAACTTCGAATTATTTATGTCAAGGAAACCGTTGTTTACCTTTTATTCATTTGTATATAAATATCATAATCTGGAAATAAATATTTATTCAGTCTTGTGGACTCAAGCTCAAACGACTAGTTTAGAAACTTCCCACAAATTGGTGACCTCCTCCGACAAACGAACACGGTTCAAGTCGCAGATTAGATCTAGAAACGAACAACAAGTTCACCTAAATCTCAATCTACTCCATATAATACCCAAAGTTACCTTTCACGACTAGTGAAATAGCTCTGAGTATATAACTCACAAACATAGTGCAACTGTGCTAAATTCAAATTAAAGAATATTTCACGCATTCCTTCCACAGGAAGCAATCAAGTGAAATAAGCGGTGCTTCTTGCTACGGCAACATAAGACCTTCATCAACTCAATCTTAATAATTAACGTTACTGCACAATCAACCCTTCTACAGAAGCGCAAGCAAATACTACAACAATGTTCAATCAAAACGAAATTCTCGAAGAGAATTTAGATGATTCACATGCTTCTGTTTCACAGGATCAAAACGAAGAAGGAAATGTAAGTGTGGCAACAGTCGGACAGCAACAAGCTTGTCCCAGGGGTGCTGTAAGTCGAATCCAAGTGAGAGTTCCACCTTTCTGGAAACAAAACCCTCAATTATGGTTTCGCCAGCTAGAAGCACAATTCGCTACAACCCATATCACTACAGACCTCACAAAATACAACACCATTATAGGAGTAATGGAAAGTGACATTCTGTCAGCAGTAAGTGATATCGTGTTGAACCCCCCTACATGCAACTTGTACGAAACAATCAAAAAACGACTTATCACTCAGTACGCTGAGACTGATAATCGGAAAATCAAAAGTCTTCTCAATGAAATAACTCTAGGAGACATGAAACCGACAGACTTACTACGCAAAATGCGAGAGCTGGCTTGTGGTAAGGTCGGGGACGATCTCCTAAAGACTCTGTGGCTTCAAAGGCTTCCCCTAAATGTCCAAACCGTTTTGTCAGTCAGTGGTAAAAGCCTCGAAGAGCTTGCCGCTAGGGCAGACATTATGACGGACGTAACTGAGCCAACAGCAGTTCAAGCAGTAACTGTTGAAAACGACAAAATCAGCGATTTAGTTAACACCGTTTGCTCACTGGAAGGCAAAATCGAAGGTCTAAAAAAGAACCTTCGTGAGTCTAATAAAAGGTTCAAGCGGGCATCACGACGTCGCTCCGCAACGCCATCAGAAGCGTCCTCTGTAACAAAGAACAACAAATGCTTCTATCACACCAAATTCGGCAATGAAGCCCGGAAGTGTTTAGCCGCAACAATAGTCCCGTTATTAGGCGTATATACGTTACAGAAAAAACGTCGGGGAAAGATTATTTAATCGATACGGGCGCCGGCATAAGCGTCGTACCTCCCAACTCCAAGGAAAAGGGCAACAGGCCCGGTCTTTTCAAAATATTCGCAGCCAACGGCTCACAAATCAAAACGTATGGCAGCAAAACACCCACACTGAACATAGGGTTACGCCGGCCCATACGCTGGGTATTCGTAATTGCAGACGTGCAAACTCCCATCATCGGTGCAGATCTTTTGAAAAAATATGACCTCTGGATTGACGTCAAAAATAACAGGCTAAGGGACAATGTAACAAACATTGCCGTTAGCGCAAAAATCAAAGAAACAAACCCTCCCGAGCAAATTTCAACATTATCAACGCTTTCCGCATACAATCAACTCTTACAGGAGTTTCCAGACATCCTGGACCTCTCGGGTATTAAAAGAATCTCCAAAAAACACAATGTGAAACACAATATTATAACAAATTGCCAGCCCATTTTCTCCAAACCAAGGAGATTGAACCCAGAAAAACTAAAAGTAGCCAAGGCTGAGTTCGATCAAATGCTCGAACTCGGGATTTGTCGTCCCTCAGATAGCCCCTGGGCCTCACCATTACACATCGCGCCGAAACCTTCCGGCGGTTGGCGCCCATGCGGGGACTATAGAAGGTTAAACGCTAACACACTCCCGGACCGATACCCTATTTCGCATGTACAGGATTTCAATCACTTCCTCTGCAACAAAAAAATCTTTAGCGTCATCGACCTAGTAAGGGCTTACAATCAAATCCCAGTAGCCGAGGAAGACGTCCAAAAGACGGCTATTATAACCCCTTTTGGTCTCTTTGAGTTTCCACAAATGACATTCGGCCTGTGCAACGCTGCACAAACCTTCCAACGGTTCGTAAACACAGTAATTCAAGGACTCGACTTTTGTTTCGCTTACCTAGACGACATCCTGGTAGCATCAAAAGACGAGCAGGAACATTTACAGCACTTACGAAGCGTACTCCAAAGGCTAAATGATTTTGGTGTAGTGATAAACATAAACAAATGTCATTTGGGACAGACAGAAATAAAATTCCTGGGGTATCAAATAAACAAGGACGGTACAAAACCTCTAAATACCAAAGTTGAGGCTATTTCAAACTTTAAAAAACCAGAAAATGTTTCACAACTCAAAAGATTTCTCGGTATGTTAAACTACTACCGACGTTTTATGCCACAGGCAGCTAAAACTCAAATTCCTTTGCTCAACTGCACCAAAGGAAGTAAAAAGAAGGATAAAACTCCAATTCAATGGACTCCACAATTAGATGAGTCTTTTGAAAGTTGCAAAGCACAGCTTGTCAACGCAACGCCTCTCGCTCACCCAGCAGAAGACGCAAAACTTTGCCTAATGGTCGACGCTTCTGATACAGCTATCGGAGGTGTCGTCAACCAGTTTACCGACAAAGGTTGGTCTCCACTGGCATTCTTCTCTAGAAGACTCAAAACGGCAGAAACCAAATATTCGACCTACGACAGGGAGCTTTTGGCAATATATGCTGCAATTAAACACTTCCAAAACATCTTGGAAGCTCGTTCTTTTACAATTTACTTTGACCATACTCGTTTTTTCATTCAATCAAAAAAACGAGAA
This sequence comes from Pseudolycoriella hygida, assembly GCA_029228625.1. NCBI lineage: Eukaryota > Metazoa > Arthropoda > Insecta > Diptera > Sciaridae > Pseudolycoriella > Pseudolycoriella hygida. Next base: position 89,132,572 of record CM055406.1, read on the forward strand.
AGCGTCCCCACGACAACTCAGACATTTGGATTTCGTCGGGCAGTTCTCCACTGATATACAGCATATATCCGGAGCAGACAACGTCGTCGCCGACGCCCTGTCACGTATCAACTGCATCGCATCAATTTCCTTATCTAGCTCTCTCGACTACAACCTCATAGCTCGACTGCAAGAGGAAGATGCGGAACTCACGCAATTAAAGGCACGAAGAAGTGGACTCAAACTGTTGAAGGTAGACTTCAATAACGTCCTGCTAACGTGCGATGTTTCCACTGAAGCTCCACGCCCATTCATACCAGAACCTCTTCGCAAACTTATCTTCGAACATATACACAATCTCGCGCATCCAGGGACAAAGGCAACATTGAAGTTATCAAAAACAACTTCGTCTGGCCTTCACTTAACAAAGACGTACAGATTTTCTGCAAGAGCTGTATACCTTGCCAGAAAAACAACGTTCAGAGACACAACAAATCTTTGCTTGGCCAAATTGAGGCACCCAATGAACGATTTGAACATATACACATTGACTTAGTAGGTCCTCTTCCTTCTTCAGAAGGGTACAGATATTGCTTAACATGCATCGATCGCTTCACTCGGTGGCCCGAGGCCATTCCAATCGCAGATGTTAAAGCAGAAACAGTCGCTAAAGCCTTTTTCCTAAACTGGATCTCGCGATTCGGAATTTGCAAAAAACTCACTTCCGATCAAGGCCCACAGTTCGAGTCGGAACTTTTTTCAGAAATTAATAAACTCCTGGGGATCCGCAAACTCCGGACAACCCCATATCATCCGCAAGCTAACGGAATGATAGAACGCTGGCATCGGACTCTCAAAAAAGCCATCAAGTGTCACGCCAACCCTCGTTGGAGTGAGACTCTACCAATAATCCTTCTCGGATTACGTTCCATAATTCTGGAAAATC
>CM055406.1:89133996-89156510 GCA_029228625.1 Pseudolycoriella hygida
TTAATAACTCATTTATTATCATTCCTTCTACATTCCTTCCAAAACAACTGATATCAGTTGGTGTAACGCTTAAAGCTTCGAAACGCAAAAAATTCTTTTGAAATATTTTCACATTCTATTAAAAAATGCGTCACAATGTAATGACTTTTCTACGCTTAAATATAATAATAAAACTGCGGCGATGAGAAGACCCCCAGGAAGCTGCTATATTGGATAAACACATTATCGTAAACGCCACACTGACGAAAGCGATAGTATTCTGAAACTTACTTGCCACTTTCGAAATAACCGTGAAGAAACGCCAGTCAGATCGCCAAAACGGCACTTTGGAGATTTTTCTTGACGCAAAGAAAAGTCGTCGAAATGAGAAGAAACGCCAAGAAAATTCATGAAATTGTGAAGAAACGCCAAGGTGAGCCCTAGTGCTCCAAGTTCCAGGACAAAAATATTCTCTACAAAATTAATCAAAGAAAAAATACTGAAATATATTCCCTTAACGTATTTTATGCCCTTAGTTACGCAAGAGATAGTAATCTGTAACGTGATAATCTGTGATTTTACGGAACATGAAATGAAATAAGGACAAACAAATTAAAAGAAAGTTGTAAGATTCTTGCATAAACACGGCATACAATATTTAATTCAAGAACAACGACCTCTGTGGATTGTACATGTACATGTCATTGATTTGATACTAAATATGTAAAATCTGTCAACGCTGAATCGCCCAGTTTAAATTTAACGAACAAAACGAGCGCCAATTCTTTCAGAACTTTTGTAACTGGAAGAAAATCGTTTTGCCTAGGATGCTTAATGCGTCACGCTCCTCTGATATCAGAACTTTTGTAAGCAGACATAAATATTTGCGTCATACCCTCACCCTGATTGGGTTTTTGTGCGGATATCAGTACATTTGTGAGTTTATCTCTCTACAAATATATTTCCTTATACTCTAAAAATGTTGGTAAAAAAGAAATTTATCAAAAAATGTTTGGCCAACAAAAATTCCAAAGTTGAAAATTGTTAGAGAAATTCACAGGAATCCACTAGAATCCCATAAACCTAGGAAGCCCTATTGGATGAACTCACTCATGTCGAGAATAACCGAAAAATGTCAAAAAACCTGATGGAAGTTGAAAAGTGCTGGAGAAATCCAGAAGAATCCACAGGAATCCCATAAACCCAGGAAGCCCTATTGGATGACCTCACTCATGCCGAGAGTAACCGAAAAATAACAAGAAACCTTATGGAAGTTTAATATCTCAGTCTCCGACCCGTGAATACACTCACACACAAACACATAGAAAAGATGCTTTTATATCAAAATTAAATCCAAAACATATGCAGGGGATCCGTACGTATCAGGACAATTCGCCCCTTTTTTCTCTGCAACACTGCACAAAAAATCTCATCATTTAAGAAATATTCACAAAAAAACAACAAATAAATTCTTTTTGAGATATTTATTAATATTTCAAAAACTTTCGACCATAGGGCACAATTTCGCCAATCACTTGGTTTTTCGAGCTCAAAGAAACCAGATGTTCGAAGTTCGAAGCAAATCTTAATAATGGTCACATCGTGACCGAAACTTAAGTCGAAAATAAAATACAATTAAAACCACCAAATGTCATATAGGATCGCGTAGCGTGAGTTGGGCCCACACTGAGGACTACAGCCCGAACCACTCAACAGATTCTGACTAATTTTATTTTCGCGATTTCTTGATGTCCACATATTTTCTTTAAAACCTTCAAGAGCGATTTCCGTTCTAACTTCGCAGAGATATAATTGAAAAAGTTCCACTAACCTTCAAAAATAGATGTTTTTGACCACTTTTTCGACCGTATCATCGAAAGTTTTCGACCGATTCTGCCCAAATTCAATCTTTCAAATCTTTCAAATCAAAAAATCTTTCAAATTCAATTTTCTGATTATCTTTCAGGAAAATAAAGTTTTTGAAAATCGGATAAGATTTAGCCGATTTATGTAGAAAAAAACACGCTGGGCCCTAGTAAAGACTCAATTTTAGGCCCCTGGCTGAGCCCAAAAGCTAAAAATGAAAAAAGTTTCTTCGATAAAATGTCAGGCAGGCCCAGGCCTTTCTAACAGAAAAAAATTTATGAAAATCGGAGAAGATTTACTCGACTTATATATAAAAGACCAAAAACCACTTAAACGGCCCTAGCTCAGCGGCCCTTGGGCCGACAGTGCCCAGATTCGTGTTGACAGACAGACGGACGGACATTTTTTTTATTGCTGATTCGTCATCTAAGGACCATGATCGAAGCTCCCCCCCTATTTCCGGGTCGAAATTGGGGTGGTTACAAACGTCGTGGTAAACGCATAATACCCCTTTTCGAAGAACTTCGTTCTTCGTACGGCTCTAAAAACTAAAAAAAACTAAAAAATTTTGGTATACTATTAAATCATACAATTTTAGTGCACAATTAAACCATAAACAAATTATCAAGCAAGCGAAGTAAACAGACGTAAAAAATTTTTCGCTCATATTTTTCTTTCTTTTAATTATTTTCTATATCAAGCAAATTATACTAAATATAATTCTATGATGGAAAATGAATCTGATGGTGAGCCAGGAAGTTCAGTAATTCAAGAGCAAAAAAACCTCTTGCAGAGGAGGTGTGACGCAAGTCTTTATGTCTGCTTACAAAAGCTGTGAAATCAGCTGTGACGCATTAATCATCTAAGGTAAAACTTCTTTCTTCCAGTTACAAAAGTTCTGAAATCAGAGGGAGGTGACGAATTAAGCCTAATTATGGAAGTGAACAGATACCAACTTTCTAACTCTCATAGTTCTAGAGATTTGAGTCATCCTGCCTAATTATGGAAGTGACCATATACCAGGATTGGGCCATATTTCTCCAAAACCCTGAAACACATGTTCGCTTAAATTTAATTCTCTACAACTTCGCCTTTGGAACCATTTTTCTAACTCTCATAGTTCGAGAGATTTGGTTCATCCTACCTAATTATGGAAGTGGCCATATACCAGGATTGGGTTATATTTCCCCAAAACCCTGAAACAAGTGTTCGCTTAAATTGAATTCTCTACAACTTCGCCTTTGGAACCAACTTTCTAACTCTCGTAGTTTAGGAGATCTGGGTCATCCTGCCAAAAATTGCCACAAACAAACAAAGAGAAAAAGAAAGAAAGAAAGGTTTACCAAATTGACTAGTTAAAAATATTCGATTTGAGTCCATTTCCATACAAAATAGCAAAATTGTTCAATTCATATCTCCGGAACGACTGAACCGATTTTAATGAGTGAAAAGGCACTTCGGCCTAAAATTTTCCGTAGAATCCAGGAAAAATATTTTCCGGGGGGTACGTCGCTCGGGGGGGAAGGGAAGTCAAAAAGTTCCTGTATATATGTTCCTTAGTCTACGAAAAAATTTCTTGTGAATTTTTTGGCGTGTAAGACTTGCGTCGCGGCCCCTTACTATCGTGGGGCCATGATTACACTAGTGTGTGGTGCCTTAATTCTATGCATAAATATGTGATGTGTTGAAACACCAAAAAAAGAAAGAGTTAGAGAATGTGTCCACTTTCTACAAATCGACTATTCCTGATGACCCACCAAAACGAGTCAGTTTCACGTACTACCCTCGAATCACTAGTCCGTCAAAAAAGATTTATGACGAGTACAACATCCAAGTTGTACATAGAAATGACAAGTTGTTGAAAAATGCTTTTGTTTCTTTGAAAGATATCCCTCCAGACATCCAGAAATCGGGGATATATAGAATACAATGTAAGACTTGCGAGAGGTATTATTTTGGGATGACGATCCGCCAACTGTTCATACGTTTCAATGAACACGTAATGTCTGAAAAATGGAAACGAAAGACTGCAGTGGGAAAACACATCTATGACACAAAACATGAAATCGACATCACTACCCTAAAACTAGTACAAGAAGTACGACGCCTCTGGAATATTGAATTTTATGAAGCGATTCACATACACAAAAATGCCCATATGAATTTAATAAACGGCGACAACGGGAATGTTAACTCCCCTCTATTAAAATTATTCAGAAAAAAGAGAACCTTAGACACAAACATTATTGACTTGAACGACACAGAGATTTCTCTCGATGAAAACGACGAATTCTACGATTGTGAATAAACTAACACACCCAGAACAAGGAGCATAGATTTCATGACGACCTGTGTGACACACAGGTAAACAACACATCACATATTTATGCATAGAATTAAGGCACCGCACACTAGTGTAATTTGTTATCATGAATGTAGAAATCAGCTGTATTTTGTTTATGTTTGTTATCGACCCTCTGTATAGTGTTTAGGATAAGGAATTTGTTTATGTAAAACCCTTATGTTTTTAGTCTTGACCATACCCTGAAGATGAGAGCGTGACTCTCGAAACCGGTCGGAAAATTTAAATAAATGGCATAATTTAAAACTGGCCTGTCAAGTCTGGTTTTTTACTGATTTAACAAGACATTACGTAGTGGGGAAAATCATGGGCTACTCGTTTGCCCCTATGACGGACATATAGTTGCCGGACTCCCACGTTTTTGCAATCCTAGGTATAATCGAAATCATGACGCAGAACCCTCATGCGCTTCCCAATTGATTCCCACCCCAGACCTGTGGATGATTAAATTAGCTGGTCACAACCAGTGGTTATACGTCTCCGGATCAGGAAATAAAATTAACCTCAAATGTCCGCACTCAAATCCCATACGTGTCCAACTCAATAAAACTGGGATACTTACTCTGAAAAACGGATGCTCAGCTACCACAATGGAAATTAAACTACCCTTTCAAAACACGAGTTTTTACACGTTGGGCGCCACTGTAATGCACGAGACCCGTTTTTGCCCGGGAGAGGTTTAGCACAGAATAGGGGAGGGAGTTATAGGATTATTGTTTCTCAACCAAGCAATTGTCTTAAGATACTTGTATGTTATTATAAAGGAAAACACTGAATTCGATTAAGTGTTACGGAACTATGTCACCATAACTGTAATGCACGAACTAGCGGGCTGAACTATTCCGGTGAACTCACTTAACAAGTTAAACTAAACGAACTGCGAACTGAACTTTACTGACCGAACTTACGAGCAGAACTGAACTGAACTGAACTCTTTTGATCCTCGATTGCGACTGATATTTATGTCTTGTGAAACTGCAGATCGAACGCCTATTTTTTCTTATCGCCCACGACGGTGAGATATATCCACATCCGTTCACATGCATTCCTTTAACTTATGCATTTTGATCCAGACAAAACAATTTGTGAGATATCGAATCTGCATTACAATTACATTCATTGTTCATAGATTCGGATGCATAAGTCAACATATACTGCATTTCGCATTGATATGATGTCTTATTTGCTAACAGGAATATATTCGTATGCCATGGGTGTTTTGTTGACACCGATTTTCCTGAATATTTTCTCACGTTCTTGTCTGATTCCTTTGCAGGATAATGCATGTCTGGCTGGGATAGGACAGGGATTCTCCCCGATGTAGGTTATTTAAACCGCAAAATGACGAAAGTTTATGTGAGTTTCACTAAGATAAGCGTTCGACGTGCAAATTCACAAATAAGTTCAATGGTAAAACTTGCCATAGGTTCAATTCGTACCTTTAATGAGTTCAATAGTAAGGAAGGATTTTGGCTTGTGTTAAACGTTAATGTGCCGTATGGTTGTAGTGACATGCTTTCCGCGAGTTACTTTATTGTATAAATGCACATGTGGTTATTTTATATAACGTTCTTAACCTATGAATATGATTGTATTCTCTATTTTTGTCAATGTTCGAAAAATATGATTGATTATTGATATTGGTACCGTTAAAAGATTGTCATAATAAAATATAAAATATCCTTATGTATAAATAAGCAAAGTGGTTAATATACATCGCTCGTCAAAATTCTCAAGCAATGATATTGTGGATATTATTGCGAAATTCATCATTATTAATATATTTATGCCCATGAATTGTCTTTCTTTATCCAAAAATTTTTTTTATCTTGATAATTTTTCTATTATTTTTCTTGGTAGCTAGTTAATCAATTTCAAGAAATATAACCGTTAGTAATGAAATGTTTATGCGTAAGTGAAGGTAAACCAGCATTAATTTTGCATATAGAAAGTTTGTTCACCATTTAATTTCTTATTTGATTTTATGAACGCTTTAACATGGTCGAATGCTCAGAGAGGTGGGAGCATTTAATTCTAACATTGCTTTGTAAGTTAATGGGATCAATTGATGTTGAAATGGTAGGAATTTTTAAGGAGGTTCGTCGGGTTACGTTTTTATGTCAAGGGGTGAGGAGGGTCAGGGTAGATTGAATCAAGATGACCTCCGCTATCCGTGTTATTTCCGATAGTCCTAGTCATAATGCCTCATTTTGGGTATATATATAAAGTTGCATGGAGGGAAGGGGTATGCCAGTGTCATCTGCCTTTGTGAATCTGGTTTGTTTTGTTCGTCCCAATAATATTTTGTGGGGAGCAAAACTATACGCCCTAATGAACTCGATTCTATAGCAAGACGGCGCAAGTTCCTTGAGGATATTCTTCGATAGTACTCTAAGTCCAGATGTTTTAGTTGGTGCATATGTTGTTTAGTCCGCAAGGGTAATGCGTAATATTTATCTTCCGAACCCGTTGTTGTGCAGGGGACCCGTACGCATCAGAATAGAGTTGGCAAACAGAATAGATGTTGCAAAAAGACTCGACGTATTTAAATAAATATTGCCTTTAGTCTTACGTGTAAGAAATTACGTAGCCATTACATGGATTGGAAATTGCCGAAAGGGCAATATTGAAAAACCTGCCCCAAGAAACGGTATTAAAATCCCTTTGAATCCCTAAAAAAATCTCAAAATTAAAAAAAAGTGCGTTAAGGCCGATCTTATAACCTACGTAGAGCGCCTTTGATCCATATTTCCATGAACAAAAATGTTCGCATGTTTTTATCTGCGACACTTCACAAAAAAAACCTCATCATGAAAGAAATATTGACGAAAAAGCACTGAATATCTTGTAGGGTCACGTAGTGTGAATTGGGCCGGTGGCAGCAAATTTCTCCGCCGCAAATAACGCCCGGGCGTTGTTACCGCCCGCTCCCCTTGCGCTAATAACGCCTGGGGTGTTATTAACGCCCGCACTCCGGACGCTAATAACGCCCGGGGTGTTATTAACGACCGCACTCCGTGCGCTAATAACGCCCAGCTAAACCAAGAATTAATAATAACTTCGAGAGCTTTTTCAAGTGCATAATAGAAATTTAGTACGTTTGGAGTCGCTTGCGTACATTTAAGGACTTTTCGATTGTGGATGTAAGTACCCGGCGGTGACTTATAAGGGCCGGCGGTGACTTATAAGTACCCGGCGGTGACTTTTAAGTGCTCGGCGGTGACTTAGAAGTGCCCGGCGGTGACTTATAAGTGCCCGGCGGTGATTTATAAGTGCCCAGCGGTGAATTGCGACTCCCCGGCGGTGACTTATAAGTGCCCAACGGAGACCTATAAGTGCCCGGTGGTGACTTATAAGTGCCCGGCGGTGACTTATAAGTGCCCGGCGGTGACTTATAAGTGCACCGCGGTGACTTATAAGTGCCCAACGGTGACTTATAAGTTCCCGGCGGTGACTTATAAGTGCCAGGCGGTGACTCATAAGTATCCGGCGGTGACTTATAAGTGCCCGGCGGTGTTTTATAAGTGCTCGGCGGTGAATTACGACTCCCCGGCGGTGACTTTTAAGTGCTCGGCAGTGACTTAGAAGTGCCCGGCGGTGACTTATAAGTGCCCGGTGGTGACTTATAAGTGCCCGGCGGTGACTTATAAGTGCCCGGCGGTGACTTATAAGTGCCCGGCGGTGACTTATAAGTGCCCGGTGGTGACTTATAAGTGCCCGTCGGTGACTTATAAGTGCCCGGCGGTGACTTATAAGTGCCCAGCGGTGTTTTATTAGTGCCCAGCGGTGAATTACGACTCCCCGGCGGTGACTTCTAAGTGCCCGATGGTGACTTCTAAGTGCACGGCGGTGACTTAGAAGTGCACGGCGGTGACTTAGAAGTGCACGACGGTGACTTAGAAGTGCACGGCGATGACTTACAAGTACCCGGCGGTGACTTATAAGTACCCGGCGGTGATTTATAAGTACCCGGCGGTGATTTATAAGTACCCGGCGGTGACTTATAAGTACCCGACGGTGACGTGTAAGTACCCGACGGTGACGTATAAGTACCCGGCGGTGACTTATAAGTACCCGGCGGTGACTTATAAGTACCCGGCGGTGACTTATAAGTACTCGGCGGTGACTTCTCTGTGCCCAGCGGTGACTTCTATGTGCCCAGCGGTGACTTATAAGTACCCGGCGGTGACTTATAAGTGCCTGGCGTTGACTTATAAGTGCTTGGCGGTTACTTATAAGGGCCTGGCGTTGACTTGTAAGTGCCCGGCGGTGACTTATCAGTGCCCGGCGGTAACTTGTAAGTACCCAGCGGTGAATTATGACTGCCCGGCGGTGAGTCTTTAGTGCCCTGGAGTGACTTATAATTGTCCGGCGATGACTTTCAGGCTTCCGATGGCATCTTTTCAGTGTCCGTGGTGGTGATTTGAAAATCACTTTTGAGTCACTGCTGGACACTTGTGAGACGCCGCCGGGCACTTATAAGTTACGGCCGGACACTTATAAGTCACGGCAGGGCTATCATATGTCACATTCGGGCCTGATTGGTCAGAGATAGGTACTTTTAAGGCACCGTCGGAAATCTGAAAGTCACCGCTGGGCGCTTAAAAGTCACTTAAAAGGTTGCACTTTAACTTGCGGGCTCGAAGCGACATGAATTCATGGGCCTTATGTTTAGAAATACAAATGGGTTCGGCACGGCACGGGCATGTGAATCTGTACAGGAGGGCTTGAGCAGTCCTAATTCGTTTGCGCCTACCTCTGCCGTGTCCACTAGTTACTTTTTCTGATGTCATCCATGTTTAGACCAGTACAAAGAACGACGTTTGTAACCACCCCAATTTCGACCCGTGAGTTGGTTACTTTTTCGTTTTGGGGTCTAAATAAAAGAAAAATGCAATAAAAATTTTGTCCGTCCGTCCGTCTGTCTTGAAAATTTTTTTTCCCTGAAAGGTATTCGAAAAAGCTTTTATGGAATTGAATCGGGGCACTGTCGGGCCAAGGACCGCTGAGCTAGAGCCATTTAAGTGGTTTTTGGCCTCATTACATTACATTACTCGGGTAAATCTTATCTGATTTTCATAAAATTGTTATTGTTTGAAAGGTTGAGGCATGCCTGACATTTTATAGAAAAACATTTTATGAGTCTGCGGACTCAGCCACGACCCCAAAACTAAGTTTCTACTAGGGCCAAACGTGTTTTTTCTACATAAATCGGGTAAATGTTATCCGATTTTTAAAACTTTTTTTTCCTGAAAGGTAATTAAAAAAATGATTACGGATTTGAATTTGGGCAAAATCGGTTAAGAACTCTCAAAGTTACAGTCAAAAAAGTGCAGTACCGTATCTAGACCGCTTTTATAAGGGGGGGGGGGTGGGGGGGGGGGGGCGCGCGCGTCCCACATTTTTTTTGGAATTAAATGAAGTATCAATGTTCTGAATGTAGCGTTCTGAAAAGTGTTTAAGATGATAACTGAGTCCGAGGCCGACCTGGAGCCAATAAGTCGAGCGTCGCAGGCAATTTTTTTAAATTATAGTGTTCAACTGGTTTTCATGCAAAGCGTAACAGGCAAAAATTTTTAACCGCCTGTTATCGTTCTTAAGGTAGAGAACCGTGAAGAACCGTTTAATCGCCACATCGAGAAAAGCGCCGCAGGCAAAAACTTTGGACTGCCTTTCCTTGTTTTTTAGATAATTCGAAAAAATTGCTCAATAGCCGCATCGGATAAAAATTTTGAACTGCTCTCTATTGTTCAACTCAATAGCGTAGTGGTTAACACGTCTGCTTGCTACTATGAAATTGAGTTGCCAGTGCGTTGGTTCAAAACTCAACCGCGGACAGATTTGTTCCGATTGTTTGATAACAAAACAAAGTTGACTTAATCAGTTCAAGACAAGTGAAGTTGAATGTAGCGCCATCGTACGGCTTACCGGTGGAAGGCATTGATGGGAGGTGCCTGTGGGAAGTTTCTAAACTAGTCGTTTGAGCTTGACTTACACAAGACTGAATAAATATTTATTTCCAGATGATATTTATATACAAATGAATAAAAGGTAAACAACGGTTTCCTTGACATAAATAATTCGAAGTTTTAGATGAGAGCGTTCGATGTAATTCTCGAATGCGTTCGATGATGCGTTTGATGATTTTTTCCGAGTTTCTTAATTTGTGTGATGGCTGACGATGGATGTCGCCACACTACTCCCCTCCTAGTAACTTTGTTGCGATACTTTGAGGCCGCACTATACATTAAAAGAAAGAAGAAGAAGAGAAAAATTTATTATTTATTAAAATAAAAATGTGAAGCTATAAAATTTTGTTTGCGTTTTTTTATTTTTTTATATGTGAAATTGATTTTGCTCCTCCTCTGAATCGGATGATGAAGATGAAGACGATTGTGATAGTCGTCGCCCGCGGAGTGCGTCGAAATCGTCCTCTTCGTTCCAGTTGAGGGTTTTAATGTTTGGAATTGCTTCGGGAGTTGTGGTAGTTTGTTTATTTTCCATTGGGTGTTCCACCTCGTGAGTCGTTTTTTGCTCAGTAGTGGTTAGTGATTTGAGTGTTGGTGGTGGAACAAATGCACAAGGCTTGACGCAAGTAGCTGAAGCCTTTCCAAATTGTTTGTGATACCAACAAATTGTTGTTGCTGGCTCAATTTCAACTTCTCCATGCCTCCCAGGGCCACCAAGAACTTTGATTGTACGGTGTTGAGATTGTTGAGTAGCAATTCTAATTTTAGCGTAAGGTCTCACTGGAGGGTTGGTGATAACCTGTGATGCTGTATTTAGTGGGAGTTGCCTGCCACGTTGGCGTTGCATGTTCGTAATTAATGTACGAGTTTCGAGTAACGTAGTATGTTGCCTTGCAAGATCCTGACGTATATGGTGAAGTTCTTTAATGATGTTGTCCAACCAAGTTGCATTACCAGTTGGTGTTGGAGATTTATTGTTGTAAGCCATTAGGACTTGTTTTTTTTTAATTGACTTTGACTTGAACTTAGAAGTAAGTTTAAAGTGAAAGCTGTTTTTGAAGTGGTGTCTTTTTTGTTAAGGGGGTTTATATAGTCGGTAAAAAAAGGAGTTCCGTTAGAAGTGGTTTTTGGTCTTCGTCAAATGTAATTTAGTACTCGCAGGGTTGTGTACTACTTTGCGAAGCGTACTTTTTTCTTTGGTTTATTTAACAAACTTGGTTCAATCTGTTCGTTATTGACCGTAAACATTGGTTTGAGGCGATCGATTGAAATTTGTTTGTTTTTTCCTTTTACTTTTACCGTGAAATGTTTTGTATGTTTGTCTGTCACTTCGAAGGGTCCTTCGTAGGTTGGTTGAAGAGAAGGCTTCACACCATCGTGACGTACGAAAACATGCGTGCAATTTTTCATATCCTTGTGAATGAAAACTTTTTGTTTGTTATGTGAGCTTGAGGGTGTAGGTTTCAAATTGATCATAATAGTTTTAAGTCTTTCGGCGAAGCTGTTGGGATCGGCTTTGATGCTAGGTTTGAGTGTTTCAAAAAAATTGTATGGTAAACGAAGGTTGGTACCAAAAACTAATTCCGCTGGGGAAGTGTTTAGATTTTCCAGAATTATGGAACGTAATCCGAGAAGGATTATTGGTAGAGTCTCACTCCAACGAGGGTTGGCGTGACACTTGATAGCTTTTTTGAGAGTCCGATGCCAGCGTTCTATCATTCCGTTAGCTTGCGGATGATATGGGGTTGTCCGGAGTTTGCGGATCCCCAGGAGTTTATTAATTTCTGAAAAAAGTTCCGACTCGAACTGTGGGCCTTGATCGGAAGTGAGTTTTTTGCAAATTCCGAATCGCGAGATCCAGTTTAGGAAAAAGGCTTTAGCGACTGTTTCTGCTTTAACATCTGCGATTGGAATGGCCTCGGGCCACCGAGTGAAGCGATCGATGCATGTTAAGCAATATCTGTACCCTTCTGAAGAAGGAAGAGGACCTACTAAGTCAATGTGTATATGTTCAAATCGTTCATTGGGTGCCTCAATTTGGCCAAGCAAAGATTTGTTGTGTCTCTGAACGTTGTTTTTCTGGCAAGGTATACAGCTCTTGCAGAAAATCTGTACGTCTTTGTTAAGTGAAGGCCAGACGAAGTTGTTTTTGATTAACTTCAATGTTGCCTTTGTCCCTGGATGCGCGAGATTGTGTATATGTTCGAAGATAAGTTTGCGAAGAGGTTCCGGTATGAATGGGCGTGGAGCTTCAGTGGAAACATCGCACGTTAGCAGGACGTTATTGAAGTCTACCTTCAACAGTTTGAGCCCGCTTCTTCGTGCCTTTAATTGCGTGAGTTCCGCATCTTCCTCTTGCAGTCGAGCTATGAGGTTGTAGTCGAGAGAGCTAGATAAGGAAATTGATGCGATGCAGTTGATACGTGACAGGGCGTCGGCGACGACGTTGTCTGCTCCGGATATATGCTGTATATCAGTGGAGAACTGCCCGACGAAATCCAAATGTCTGAGTTGTCGTGGGGACGCTTTCTCGTTTTTTTGATTGAATGAAAAAACGAGTGGCTTATGGTCGGTGTAAATTGTAAAAGAACGAGCTTCCAAGATGTTTTGGAAGTGTTTAATTGCAGCATATATTGCCAAAAGCTCCCTGTCGTAGGTCGAATATTTGGTTTCTGCCGTTTTGAGTCTTCTAGAGAAGAATGCCAGTGGAGACCAACCTTTGTCGGTAAACTGGTTGACGACACCTCCGACAGCTGTATCAGAAGCGTCGACCATTAAGCAAAGTTTTGCGTCTTCTGCTGGGTGAGCGAGAGGCGTTGCGTTGACAAGCTGTGCTTTGCAACTTTCAAAAGACTCATCTAATTGTGGAGTCCATTGAATTGGAGTTTTATCCTTCTTTTTACTTCCTTTGGTGCAGTTGAGCAAAGGAATTTGAGTTTTAGCTGCCTGTGGCATAAAACGTCGGTAGTAGTTTAACATACCGAGAAATCTTTTGAGTTGTGAAACATTTTCTGGTTTTTTAAAGTTTGAAATAGCCTCAACTTTGGTATTTAGAGGTTTTGTACCGTCCTTGTTTATTTGATACCCCAGGAATTTTATTTCTGTCTGTCCCAAATGACATTTGTTTATGTTTATCACTACACCAAAATCATTTAGCCTTTGGAGTACGCTTCGTACGCTTCGTAAGTGCTGTAAATGTTCCTGCTCGTCTTTTGATGCTACCAGGATGTCGTCTAGGTAAGCGAAACAAAAGTCGAGTCCTTGAATTACTGTGTTTACGAACCGTTGGAAGGTTTGTGCAGCGTTGCACAGGCCGAATGTCATTTGTGGAAACTCAAAGAGACCAAAAGGGGTTATAATAGCCGTCTTTTGGACGTCTTCCTCGGCTACTGGAATTTGATTGTAAGCCCTTACTAGGTCGATGACGCTAAAGATTTTTTTGTTGCAGAGGAAGTGATTGAAATCCTGTACATGCGAAATAGGGTATCGGTCCGGGAGTGTGTTAGCGTTTAACCTTCTATAGTCCCCGCATGGGCGCCAACCGCCGGAAGGTTTCGGCGCGATGTGTAATGGTGAGGCCCAGGGGCTATCTGAGGGACGACAAATCCCGAGTTCGAGCATTTGATCGAACTCAGCCTTGGCTACTTTTAGTTTTTCTGGGTTCAATCTCCTTGGTTTGGAGAAAATGGGCTGGCAATTTGTTATAATATTGTGTTTCACATTGTGTTTTTTGGAGATTCTTTTAATACCCGAGAGGTCCAGGATGTCTGGAAACTCCTGCAAGAGTTGATTGTATGCGGAAAGCGTTGATAATGTTGAAATTTGCTCGGGAGGGTTTGTTTCTTTGATTTTTGCGCTAACGACAATGTTTGTTACATTGTCCCTTAGCCTGTTATTTTTGACGTCAATCCAGAGGTCATATTTTTTAAAAAGATCTGCACCGATGATGTGAGTTTGCACGTCTGCAATTACGAATACCCAGCGTATGGGCCGGCGTAACCCTATGTTCAGTGTGAGTGTTTTGCTGCCATACGTTTTGATTTGTGAGCCGTTGGCTGCGAATATTTTGAAAAGACCGGGCCTGTTGCCCTTTTCCTTGGAGTTGGGAGGTACGACGCTTATGTCGGCGCCCGTATCGATTAAATAATCTTTCCCCGACGTTTTTTCTGTAACGTATATACGCCTAATAACGGGACTATTGTTGCGGAAGCTACATGGCTCTACACACTTCCGGGCTTCATTGCCGAATTTGGTGTGATAGAAGCATTTGTTGTTCTTTGTTACAGAGGACGCTTCTGATGGCGTTGCGGAGCAACGTCATGATGCCCGCTTGAACCTTTTATTAGACTCACGAAGGTTCTTTTTTAGACCTTCGATTTTGCCTTCCAGTGAGCAAACGGTGTTAACTAAATCGCTGATTTTGTCGTTTTCAACAGTTACTGCTTGAACTGCTGTTGGCTCAGTTACGTCCGTCATAATGTCTGCCCTAGCGGCAAGCTCTTCGAGGCTTTTACCACTGACTGACAAAACGGTTTGGACATTTAGGGGAAGCCTTTGAAGCCACAGAGTCTTTAGGAGATCGTCCCCGACCTTACCACAAGCCAGCTCTCGCATTTTGCGTAGTAGGTCTGTCGGTTTCATGTCTCCTAGAGTTATTTCATTGAGAAGACTTTTGATTTTCCGATTATCAGTCTCAGCGTACTGAGTGATAAGTCGTTTTTTGATTGTTTCGTACAAGTTGCATGTAGGGGGGTTCAACACGATATCACTTACTGCTGACAGAATGTCACTTTCCATTACTCCTATAATGGTGTTGTATTTTGTGAGGTCTGTAGTGATATGGGTTGTAGCGAATTGTGCTTCTAGCTGGCGAAACCATAATTGAGGGTTTTGTTTTCAGAAAGGTGGAACTCTCACTTGGATTCGACTTACAGCACCCCTGGGACAAGCTTGTTGCTGTCCGACTGTTGCCATACTTACATTTCCTTCTTCGTTTTGATCCTGTGAAACAGAAGCATGTGAATCATCTAAATTCTCTTCGAGAATTTCGTTTTGATTGAACATTGTTGTAGTATTTGCTTGCGCTTCTGTAGAAGGGTTGATTGTGCAGTAACGTTAATTATTAAGATTGAGTTGATGAAGGTCTTATGTTGCCGTAGCAAGAAGCACCGCTTATTTCACTTGATTGCTTCCTGTGGAAGGAATGCGTGAAATATTCTTTAATTTGAATTTAGCACAGTTGCACTATGTTTGTGAGTTATATACTCAGACTATTTCACTAGTCGTGAAAGGTAACTTTGGGTATTATATGGAGTAGATTGAGATTTAGGTGAACTTGTTGTTCGTTTCTAGATCTAATCTGCGACTTGAACCGTGTTCGTTTGTCGGAGGAGGTCACCAATTTGTGGGAAGTTTCTAAACTAGTCGTTTGAGCTTGAGTCCACAAGACTGAATAAATATTTATTTCCAGATTATGATATTTATATACAAATGAATAAAAGGTAAACAACGGTTTCCTTGACATAAATAATTCGAAGTTTTAGATGAGAGCGTTCGATGTAATTCTCGAATGCGTTCGATGATGCGTTTGATGATTTTTTCCGAGTTTCTTAATTTGTGTGATGGCTGACGATGGATGTCGCCACAATGCGATCTCAAATCCAAATACTCGAAGAGCGATTGAATCAAGTGGAAATAAAAACAAACCCGCCATCCATTCAAGTGAACGGTGTTCCTGAGTCCCCTAACGAAGACCTGAAAAACATCATGGGGAAGATAAGTAAGATCATCGATTTGGATCCAGAAAAATCCGAAGTAAAGTCGACCATAAGGCTACATAATATTTTTCAAAACCAACTTTCGACGGCGTCCACTGCTAAGGTAACTCGTCACGTGACACAGATAGTGCGGTATCAGCAGGTAATCCCCCGAATAAACGTCCTCCGACCATCATCGCTACTTTTGCAACCCGAGATGCAATGTCAACATTTCTTGATGCATACAGGTAAAAGAAAATTATTTACACCAAAGATATGGGGTTCAAAGGTGATTCTGAAATCAATAATAAAATTTATATATTCGAAAATCTAGCTCCTAACCTAAGAAAATTGTATATTAAAGCCAAACTTTTTCAGAAATCTAATAACTACAAATACATCTGGACGAAGAATGGTAAAATTTTCCTCAGAAAAGGGGACAATACAAAGATAATTCGAGTTTATCAAAATATAAATTTTTCAAAGTTAGAGGCAAATAACGGGCATGATGTTGATGTTGGAGGACTGGATGACGACGATAAGGAGGATGCTGGTGTTTAGGGGTGAGTCTTTACGTATTTCCATATCTCACACACGCTACAATTCAATGTCTTTCTTGAGTAAAATTTTGGATCTTGACACTGTGAATCGTTCTTTTCGTGACGCTGAGAGCTTTAGTCGATATTTTTCTAGCAATTTTTCCGCTTTTCGAGGTCTTAATGTTCTGCAATTAAATGCTAGAAGTATTAATAGTTTCGAGAAGTTTACTAAATTCAAATCCTTCCTAATGAGTATTACGTTCAAAATAGATATCATAGTTGTCGGTGAAACAAAGTTAACTTATGAAATTGCGAGTCTTTGTGATCTGCTATCCTTCACGCACTACCCAGCTTGCAATAATGCCCCTGCTGGTGGATTGAGCCTATACATAAGCTCCCACTTACAGCATAAGTTTATAGAGAAAACCGACTCAAAATTTTTTTCTTTTTCAATCGAAATTTTTGTTACTGAAAGGCGAAAGCCAATGCAGATAATAGGATATTACCGGCCTCCCATTGCTGAAAATGTGACTTCTTTCATGAGACATTTACAAAGCTTCCTAGAACAACGGCGCTGTAGATCCTGTCTTATCCTTGGTGATATGAATATTGACTTGTTAGAAAAACAGACACGTACCCTGTGTACCTCTACCCAGCATAAATATGTCAATTTACTATCTTCCTTCGACTACAAGATTGCAAACGAGAATGTAACGAGGCCTGTGAGTGGAACCCTGCTTGACCATGTTCTATGTAATTTCGGCGATGAAATGAAGGTCTATTGTAACACGGTCAGAGTTGACGAGAACTTTAGTGATCACTCTGCGGTGTTCACTCACGTTGATACTGAAGCATGTAGCGGTCCCAAGTCGGTTCTCAAGGCTTTCACTGACTATGATGAGATGAAAAAAATCCTTGCCGACAGACTTTATGAATTCCCTGTTCTTTCGTATAATGACCCGAATTCTTTCCTTGATGATTTCGTGTCAATTTTCAAGGATTGTTACGAGCGATGCACCACGACAAAGCTAGTCTCTTATGATCGCAGATCGAAGTTATTTCCATACATGAACGACCATCTTCGTAGCGTAATTAACCGGAGGAAGAATCTGTATTCTAAGTCCAAAAAACCTAGGTTCATGAATGACGATGTGATTAAGAGTAAGTTGAAGGCTCTTGACTCTGAAATCGATGACCTTCATTGGTATTACAGTAACAGATAATATGAAGAGATGTTTTTAGACACTAGCAGCCCAAAGAGGACATGGAAGAAAATTAATGAAGTCCTTGGTAGAAGAAAGTCGAAAAAGGAGATAATTGATAAATTAGTCATAAACGGGGAAGCCATAAAGGGTGACCTGCAAAAGGCGATTTCGTTTAACGAGTTTTTCTCTATGATCGGCCATAACATAGCTAGCATAGCATAAGATCGCTAGGGTAACTCCTGTGCACAAATCAGACTCGAAATCAGATCCGTCCAACTACCGGCCGATTTCAGTCCTACCGGTCATAAATAAAATTTTTGAGACTGTCCTCCACGGACGACTTATGTGCTTTCTTGAATCGAGTAATCTCTTGTATGAGAAACAATTTGGATTCAGGAAAAAGTCAGGGACCCATACTGCGACCTTCGAACTACTAAACAAGATGCTAATAGACATTAACAAAGGTAAAGTCGTCAGTGCTGTCTTCCTCGATCTCATGAAAGCCTTTGATTGCGTGGATCATGGGATTCTTCTAGAGAAGTTAGAAATTGCTGGCGTCCGAGGTGTTGCCTTGGACTTGTTTAGGAGCTACCTCAGTAGGCGTAAACAGTGTGTTACTGTTGGCAAAGATCAGAGCCCGATGATTGACATTACCATTGGTGTACCACAGGGAAGCGTACTGGGCCCACTCCTTTTCATCGTCTATATTAACGACATCTTCATGCTGCCATTGAAAGGTGTAATTCTCTTGTTCGCAGATGACACCGGTAACTTTAGCTCAAACGTTTCCTTCGACCAAAATGTTACGGACATCAACCATGACTTGATTTTGCTTAATAAATTCTTTACAGCTAATAAATTGTCCCTTAATGTAGCACAGACAAAAGTAATGCACTTTCGGAGAAGTGTGAAAGGTGTGGCGATTGTAGGACCTGTTATGATTGATGGTCAAGAGGTACAAGTAGTCTCAGTTTATAAGTACTTAGGACTACTATTTGATGAGAATTTGAGGTGGGGGGATCACATAACGAGATTGTGCAAAAAGCTCTCATCAGTTAGTGGTGTGCTCAATAAGCTCAAGCGAATTCTACCTAAATCTGTCCTGATGAAAATATATTTTGCCTTAGCGCATTCGCACTTGGTCTACCTCACCGGTGCCTGGGGTCAAGCCAGTAAGGTCTGTGTGAAGCAGTTGCAGATTCTTCAAAAGAGATGCCTGAAACATGTTTGCAAGTTACCGCAGCGTCATTCCACCGTGGACTTGTTCAGAACCCATTGCCCTGGAGTCCTAAACATTAATAGCCTCCTCAAACTGAGCATCTGCAACTATGTGCACGGTGTAGTCTCCGGGAAGTCTCATAACACGGTGGAGTTTAGATTGACCTCTCACAGGTATGACTTGAGAAATCGCAAACCATTTTACCGCGCCGGAACGCGAACGAAACTAGGGGAGGCTGCTCTGTCTATAGCCGGAACTGATTTGTACAACTCCCTGCCTGCGGAAATTACGGCTTCCAGTGATTTTGTTTTTAAAAGAAAGCTGAAGGAGTGGCTGTCTATGCGACAATACCCGGGCTAATGCGTGCCGCCTCCTGTTCTGAGCGTCTCATCTAACGATTCTTGGTGTCAATTATTTCTTATTTTATTTCATTGCATTGATTAGAGTGAGATCCTGGAGGTACGATGTATTCCCCCACACCGCCCGTCCTCTTCTTCGTCGTCTCCCTTCCATCACACCAGACCGCCCTACCAATTTTGATAATTTTTTTTTATTTTATTTTTATTTTTACTATAACCATTCTTCACCAATTGTATTAATTTTTTTCTTTTTATGTTCTTTCCAAAAACAAGAAAAATATAATGTTAGAACACTAGTTAATTTGAATTTATTTAAAACCTTAAAAATTAAATTAATGTTTCTTAAAAGTGCTAAGCACACTGAAACTTAATGTATTTCATATTTAATGTAAATTTCGATAATAAAATGAACCTTGAACCTTGAACCTTGAACCTTGAACCTTCGTACTTCGTACGGGTCTAAACAAAACTTGTACTTGGCTCGCATGACAGAAAAAAAAAACCATGATCATTATTCTTGCTGTGACTGTTTCTTCCGTTTGACTATGACTATGACATCTACTTTTTCTTCCTTTAGTTGACACAATTTGATGTGGAAAATAGACTTTAAGACTAAATTTCGAACTTTTTCACACTATGACGCTGTTTCACAAACAGAACTTGGACTAAATTAACTGTGACTAAAGAAACTAGCTTGCAAAAAAAAAAAATTCCAAAAAATGTTTTTGGTCAATAAAAAATCCATTGGACGATGTACGATATTACCACCACATGTTGAACACACGACCGACGAAACGGAACGGATTTCTGTTGTTTTGACCTTGACTAGACTGAACTCTTTAAGAAATAAGACAATTATTCGATTTTAACAATTTGACTCATTTTTCATTTAGACTTAGGGTTTTATTTGTATGGTACGACTTTCCGGTGGCTTGACTTTGGACTAACTGAATCAAAGCCTTCACTACGAAGGCTAATTTTGTATTCCTTCATACCGTTGGTTGCAACATTTCAATTTTCTTTTGTGATGATTTATTATATAGACTTTCACAACTTCATTCGACCAACTAACCTCTTACGACTGAGTAGTTTTTAGATTTATCAGGTTAGGGCGGTCCATTTCTGGTCGATGAAACACAGATATAGTGATCCTTTGTTTCGTCACCCGTTCATCATGTAATCTCTAAAAACTCTCAGTCCCAACCAAGAACCTATCCAGAGCGGCAGGACCTACTGTAGCGGGTTGGACCACATAACTACCTAGAGTCCTAAGCCTCAGTGAGGAAAACTTTGTACATTCACATAACACGTGTGTAAAAAGTCTTTGCACTTTTTAAAACCTATATAATTTGGAATATGTATGAACTAATTACAATTCTAATGATGCAGATTTTTGAACTGGGCTATGAATGTCTGAAACCCACACTTCAAATGTTTACAAACACTTTTGTACTCAAAATTTGACAATAATTCTTCAAGGGCTTTAAAATATCTTTGGAAGACCTATTTTTTACATTTTCCAACCGCCAGCTGGATTCTTTGTGTGGATTGTTCGATTAGTGGATTTTTTTTTCTTCTTTTGCTCTAGTGTAAGAAAGTTGAAAACGAAAATATTAAATATAGCTAGTTCACAACAATTTTTACAGTACCACAAAAATGAGTGAAATCGCGATTTTGACGTTTCTTGATCAAAAGGACATGTATAGTTGAATTTTCACAGTCTTTCGGACTGAATCACTATTATTTCCACTTTTGAATTGATGAATCACAATCATACTACTCCATTTGAAATAACAAAACGTTTTGTCGAAAACTTTTTGCCCATTAATCTAATGATACAGCCTTCTAAATAGCTGAAATCAGTTTTTGGAGTCTTTTGATGAATTCGATGATGCCGCAACACCACATTTTCGAAATGTTTATGTTTCAATGCCTAAGACGGTTTATTGTGATCCCATCAATGATATCAGAAAGACTTTTAATCATTTGAATCCAATGGGTTGAAGATTTTAAACAAGATTCTTTATAAAACATAGAAGGGACCCGTACGTATCAGAATAGATGCGGGAAACAGAGTTGATGTTACGAAAAGACTGGAACGTATTTAAGTAAATGTTGCGTTCACATTAGACTGTATTGGAAATTGCCCGTAGGACAATTTTGAAAAACCCGTCCGAAGTAACGGTGTAAAAAAATTCTCCGAATGCACAAAATTGACCTCCAAATAGAGAAAAATGTTCTCCTCAATTCTGTCTACAACATAGTAAAAACAATTTTTTGGGCTAGGGCCGGCCTAGGGCCTTAAGTAGAGGCCTCTGAGACATACTTCCATAGACAAAAATGTTTCCCTCAATTTGCTCTGCAAAATAGCAAAAAACATTTTTTTATGTTAGGGCTGACCTTAGGACTGACATGAGGCCCACTTGAGCCCTAAGCACGGGCAAAAATTCATACATAAATTGTCGGCCGTGCCGAGGTCTTTCAAACAAAAAAGTTTTTGGAAATCGGAAGAGATTTACTCGAGTTATGTACAAAAAACACGTAGGGCCCTAACAAAGACTCTTTTTTAGTGCCCTAGCTAAGTCCAAAGGCTCAAATCAAAAAATGTTTCTTCCACAAATTGTCGGTCATGCCTAGATCTTTCAAACAAAAAAAAACATTTGAAAATCGGTAAAGATTTACTCGAGTTATGTACAAAAAACACATAGAGCCCTAGCAGAGACTCGTTTTTAGTGCCCTAGCTAAGTCCAAGGACTCAAATTAAAAAAATTTTCTTCCACAAATTGTCGGCCGTGCCCAGATCTTTCAAACAAAAAAAATTTATGAAAAGATTTACTCGAGATATGTGCAAAAGACCAAAAACCACTTAAACGGCGCTAGCTCGGCGGCCCTTGGGCCGGCAGTGCCCAGATTCAATACCATAAAATATTTTTCGACTACCTTTCAGGAAAAAAAAAGTTTTTGAAAATCGGTCAAGATTTACTCAAGTTATCGTGTTGACGGACAGACCGACAGACAGACCGACAGACAGACCGACAGACAGACCGACAGACAGACCGACAGACAGACCGACAGACAGACCGACAGACAAACCGACAGACAGACCGACAGACAGACCGACAGACAGACCGACAGACAGACCGACAGACAGACCGACAGACAGACCGACAGACAGACCGACAGACAGACCGACAGACAGACCGACAGACAAACCGACAGACAGACCGACAGACAGACCGACAGACAGACCGACAGACCGA
>CM055406.1:89164404-89181714 GCA_029228625.1 Pseudolycoriella hygida
TTGTCTTTTTCGCATGACAGCAGTTTTTTGGTTGCACTGACACTCAATTTCATTTTTGGACCAGGTTTTTTCTTTTTTTTCGGCTCTTCACCATCACGGCATTGCTTCAAAATGCGAAAAATAGTTGAACGTGAGATCGGCTTATCTTTGAATACTTCGAGAATTGCACTGGTTTTAAGTCGTCCAAAGAGATTGACGACAGATTTTCGCAAATCCGCTCTTTCTGCCATTTTCGATAGAAATTTCTGCGCAATTTGTTTTTGACAATTCAGTGGGAATACCGTTAGACGTGACAAGTGCATTGAGTGACATTTATCTATTAGTTATTGCATTTGAATATTCGCCTAAATTTAGTCTCAAATAATTGTTTACAGATGTTATGTGTTTTTTGTACATAACTCAAATGAATCTTTTCCGATTTTCATAATTGTTTTTTTAAACGACAGGTATATGAAAGCCAGGCCCGGACTGGCCATATGGCCAGGGTGGCAAATCACACCCGCGCCTTTTGCCTTTTGTTTCTTGTCTTTCAGCTCTATGAGAAAAGAGCGTTTATTCAATGTTTTACGCTTTTATTAATAAATTAAAATGTAAATACTTCCTACCCAAACAACACGGAGTAATGAAATTCCAAGAAAACTATCCTTCTTCTTTTGTTACATAAATAGATTGTACCACCAGGGTTCGATGGGGTACGAAATTGCACATTTTTTCTAGCCGAAATCTTAAAAAAGAGCTACCTAAGCTTCTAGGGTTAAACAAAAAAATTTCGGCTGCGGCCCACTTTTTCTTTGTTCTACAACGAATTTAAATTTTCAATGAAATTCGTTCAACCAATATTAATTAAACTGAGACTAGTCACTGTTCAATTTTTTTATAATGAAGAAATTTACAAAAAATTTCGCTCGCTCCGCTCGCGACAATGACGTTACGTAATGGTAGCATTCTCGTCGTAAATTTGTGCTAAAATGCGAACTCAATTTCAGCACACTGAGTACAGGTAGTGAATATAAGTTTTTACTTTTTAATAGATCTTGTTGTTCAAATGAGCGCCTTTCGAGTGATCGCACATCTGCGCCTTTTGATAGCCAGTCCGGCCCTGATGAAAGCCCTACTATTTGTAGGAGAAACTTTTTTGAGATTGGGTCCTAGGATATAGGTAGGGCACTAAAAACTGGTAGCGCTCTACATGTTTTTTGTACTTAACTCGAGTAAATCTCTTCCGATTTTCAAATCGAAAGGTCTAGGACTGTATCCCGTTTTATGGCAGAATTTTTTTTTATTAGAAACCCTTGGACTCAGTCAGGACCGTAAAACTGAGTGTCTACTAGGGCCCAACGTGTTTGCTTACATAAGTTGTATAAATCCTAACTGATTTCGTTGATTCGTTTTCTATTTTCTATATTCAAAAACAAATTTAGATCCGGTGCCTGTGCTTTGGGCTGAAGTGGGCCTCAGGTCTGTTCTAAGGTCGGCTCTAACCACAAAAAATTGTTTTGCTATGTTGCATTGCAAATTGAGGGAATCGTTTTTGTCTATGGAAGTATGTGTCCCATGCATTTCCTTATGGCCCTAGGTTGGTCCTAAGGTCTGCCCTAGACAATGGTTTTTCACTAAGTTGTAGAGAAAATGGAGGGAAATATTTTTGTCTTTGTAAGTATTTGTCCGAGGCCTCTCCTAAAAACCCTAGGTCGGTTTTAAAGTCGACCCTAGACAAAAAAATGGTTTTTTCCAATGTTGTAGAAAAAATTGAGATGAACATTTTTGTCTATTTAGGGGTCAATTTTGTACTTTCGGAAGGCTAATTTACACCGTTTCTTCGGACGGGTTTTTCAATATTGCCCTCTCGGCAATTTTCAATATTGCCCTCTCGGCAATTTCCAATACAATTTAATGTGGACGTAATTTCATACACTTAAGAGTTAAGGCAATATTGACTTAAATACGTTCGAGTCTTTTCGTAACATCAACTCTGTTCGCCACATCTATTCTGATGCGTACGGGTCCCTTCATATGTTTTTAATCGACAGGTCTATGAAAGCCCAACAATTTGTAGAAGAATTTTTTTTGAGGTTGGGCCCTGGGATAGAGCTGGAGCACTAAAAACGAGCTTCTGCTATCGCTCTTCATGTTTTTTGTAGATTAGATTAGATTAGAATTTTTGGGGTGTTGGCACCTGGATCGGAGATCCTTTGTACCACCCCCGCCGATTCATCTTTTATTCAAGAGAAAGATTCAGCTAATACAAATACATACACAAATACAACTGTGTTCGAGCTGGAGGCTCGCTGTCAACGTTAAGATAGAAATTGAAGTTATATAAATTATTATAAATTATAAGTAAAGGCACAACTTCAAAATAAAACCAAACAAAACAAAAGCAAAATCAAACCAGCCCGTTGTAATGATTGTAGTTGAGCATCGAAATGGTTCGATATTGGTATTTTACAACTCGTTGCGAGGAAACCATAGAACTCATGGAAACCTTCTGGTTTTCTTAAGAAAATCAGCCAGTTTGTTAATAACCATAGAGTTGAGAAGCAGATCGGAGCTAACTAGTTCTGGTTTACCCAGTATATTTCTCCTAAAGAGTCTATATCTGGGACAGACACTAATAACGTGAAAACCTGTTTCTTCTCCTCGTCCGCATAAACATACTGGGCTATCCGAGTAGCCTATGTCATAGAGATATTTATTAAGTCCACAATGGTTAGTGATGGCTTCGATGACTCTTTTTATGTCTGACCTGCCAAGCTCGATCAGTGTCTTACTCACTTCTGTTCATGGCGTTTTGCAGAACAATTTGGTGTGTCTTCCGCCGTCATAGTCCCTCCATCTTTTGAAATGTTGGTTCTGAAGCCAATTTTTAACTATGATCTTTCTCATCGACATTGATATACCAAACATAGGCTCCGGACCAACGAAGTCATAAGCAGCTGCCTCGCGAGCCAGAGTGTCCGCTCTTTCGTTACCTGAGATGCCCATATGGCCGGGAACCCAGACAACTGTGACGGAGTTGGTTCTACCCAGCTCGTTGAGTCTTTCTTTGCAATCGAAAACCGTTCTAGACCTGACCCAGGGAGAACTAACCGCTTGAATAGCGGATTGACTGTCTGTGCAAATGTAAATATTTTTGCCGGAAACCTTATCGATCAGTTCATCAGTGCAAATCTTCGACATAGCGAAAAGCTCCGTCTGTTGCACTGAGGCGAAACGACCGGTGGAGAAGCTACCTTTCAAGTTTAAGGAGTCGCAGAAATAACCGGCTCCCGAAAATCTCTCCCCTTTAGAACCATCCGTGTAGCACACAATGCCTTCGGTTGGAGGGAAAATATTTCTTTCGCTCAACCATTCATCTGCTCTAGGAATAGCCCACTCAAACTCATCATCCAGAAAATACTCTGCTTTTATCTGGTCGCTGGGCATTTGCAATCGTTCTTCCTTAATAATACCAGAGATGGCGGAGTGACCTCCCTCAAAAACGGGAGACCACCACCCATTACATCGTATGTTAAACAAGGCGTTAAATGCGACTGATTTCACGAAGAGGTCTAAAGGCGGAATAGCTAAGAGAGCTTCTAGAGCCGCCGTCGCGGTTGAGCTTTTCACCCCTGCTATGCAGAGACAGGCCAGTCGCTGAAGTTTTTCTAGTCTTTTCTTGGCTGTTTCAAGTTCCACCCTTGGCCACCAGACTATACATCCGTGACAAAGTGTAGGTCTCACCACCGCCGTGAAAGTCCACCAAATAGCTTTAGGAGAAAGACCCCATGCCTTGCCAAAAGCGTTTCTACACAGCCAGAAGATACCTATGCATTTATTGAGTTTTTCCTCTAAGTGAGGTATCCATGTCATCTTATGATCAAAGATCACACCGAGGTACTTAACCGACGCTTTCAGAAGTAGTTCTGATCCGAACAGTACAAAGCTGCCCAGTTCTAAAGCGGCTTCGGTTTTTCTTCTGCTGAAGAAAACAATTTTGGTTTTGGTAGGGTTAACCATCAGCTTGTGATCGAGGCACCACTCTTCAACTATTTTAATCGCTGTTCTCATCAAGTCGCCAATAGTAGCGACGAAGTCCCCACAGATTAGGGTGGACACGTCATCGGAATAGCCTTGGATGAAAATACCCGACTCATTGAGCAATAGCGAATCGATTACCATACACCAAAGTATAGGGGAGAGAATACCACCTTGTGGGCAACCCCTAGTGACTCTGAGTTTGATGTTGGTACCGCAAATGGTAGCTTCAACGGTTCTGCCGCTGAGCATCTTCACAATCCACTTAACGGCTATATCATTGACCTCTCTCTCTGCCGCTGCTTTAGTAATAACCTCAAAGTCTGTATTGTCAAAAGCACCCTCTATATCCATGAAACAACCAAGCGCTACATTTTTATTTTTGAGCATGTGTTCAATCTTTTGGGTCATTTGGTGTAGCGCTGTGTCTGTTGATTTTCCAACTTGATAAGCATGTTGGTTAGCATGTAGCGGGAATTTCTTCAACACTTCCCCTCGGATGTAGAAGTCGAGGAGTCTTTCTAATGTCTTGAGCAAGAATGACGTAAGGCTTATAGGACGGAAGTCTTTTGTTTTGCCCGGCTTGGGAATGAAAGCGACTCTGACCTTTTCCCAAAACTTTGGGATATAGCCTAGGGCTATTGAGCTTTTAAAGATTCATCTGAGTCTGTCAATGAGCAAATCTATTCCTTCCTTAAGCAGAGCAGGGAAAACTTCGTCAAGTCCAGCAGATTTGAACGAGTAAAACTTGAAAATGGCCCATTTAGTTTTTCCTCTTTTGGTAAGTTTCTCAGCAAACAACCAATCCTTACGAGAAGGTGGAGGGTGTGGGTTCAGTTTTACCTGTTGATCTACTGTCGGAACTTCGAGACTACCTGGAAAATGCGTTTGCAGCAAGTGCTCCACTGTCTCTTTGCCATCTAACGTGAAAGAACCGTCCGGCTTAAGAAGTAACCCCACTTGGGCGTTAGTATCTTTAGCTAACAGTTTATGAATTCGAGCATAAGCAGGAATCGAGTTGGCTTCCTCGAAGAATTTCCTTTTGCTTTTTTCCTTCAGATCTTCTTGGGCCTGGTTGTATTCCTTTAAGAGCGCTCTATACTTCTCCCTATTAGCTTCTTGTTGTTCATTTATCTTGCCAGCCCGGTTCCAGGCTTTCCTTAACTCTTTCCTTTTCCTATCAAGTTCGTTGCTCCAGGAGGAGTTCTTGCATAGGGGTGTAGGATTGAGAAGGGGACAGGCGGCTTTGTAAGATTCAATAATCGCGGCTGTAATATCTACATTTGCACACTCTAGACTCTCAATCGTTAGATATCTATCTACTCGCTCTATCTCTGCTAGCTTCCCTCCTAGGAGTCGTCTGTACTCGTCCCAGTTCGTCTTTTTGGGATTACGGTAAGGTTTCCTTTGCGGGAAGCTACCTCTAAGGTTGAATTTGATCAACTTGTGATCCGAAAAGGTTTCCTCATTTGTAAACCTCCAAGACTCAACCAGTTGCGACAGTCCACTTTTCTCTTTTTTTTATAAGGCTGAGGAAATCTTCATAGACGTCCGGTCTTTCTGAACCAAGGTAGTGTTGGATTCCATTCTTCAATGACCTACCAACTAAAACCTCCTTCCTTAGTCTTCGTGCTCTCTTCTCCCCGGAACCGCCTCACAGCATTACTTCGGGGAGGAGCTGTGCTTTCGCACCTACTCTCTTAGAACAACTGCCAGTCTTCTTTGGTCGTCTCTCCATGCAATTTGCAGCTTCGTCATTATTTTCGCAACTACATTATCGCGGCACATCTCCGATATTATGTTTTCGGCACTTACATCTGGCCTACTCACAGTCAACAGCTCTCCTCGTTCTTGTTCGAAGCGGGGGCAGACGAATAACACGTGCACCGCAGTCTCTTCCTGCCTATCGCATGTCGTGCAGAAAGGTGACTCCGTGAATCCAAACCTGTGCAGGTACTTCCTGAAGCATCCGTGACCAGACAGAAACTGTGTCAGGTGGAAATTAACCTCTCCATGTTTTCTCTGGACCCATGTCGTTATTTTTGGTATGAGTCTATGGGTCCACCTTCCCTTGTCCGAGGCGTCCCACTCTTGCTGCCACTGTCTCAGTGATTCGGCTCTTAATTTCGTCCTAACTGTTTTGGTAGTTTGACCCTCCATTCTCTTCTTTCTATGACATTCACTGTCTTCTGTCAGCGTTATGCATATGGGCATCGTCCCGGCTAAACACATACCGCTTCTAAGGATATTGTTCGATATGCGCTTGCTACTCTTATGCTTGCCAGCCTCTGGGCTCTATTAAGCCTTCTCCGATTCCTCTTCGTATCTAGCGCCTGTATCCACGCTGGTGCCCCGTAGCGCACTATCGATAGGGTGACACTTGCAAGGAGCCTCCTTTTGCTGCTGCGCGGTCCCAAGCCGTTTGGCATTATTCTGGCCAATGCTGCGGTGGCTTTCATTGCCTTTTCGCACGTGTAGTCCACATGGCTATTAAAATTTCTTCGGTCGTCCAGCACAACTCCAAGGTGTTTTAATTGGCGAGTGGATGTGATTTCTTCCCCGTCAATGTTCAAAATGATTCGTTCGGTTTTTCTGCAGTTACTTACTAGCATGATCTCAGTTTTTTGGTGGGCCAGCCTCAGCCCCGCCGTTGTCATCCAGTTTTCGACAGTTTCTAGCGTCTCCATCGTAACCACCTCTTCCTCCATCTTCGACGTTCCGGATACCGTGAGGATCAAGTCGTCGGCAAAAGCAATCGTCTTAGCACATCTTGGCAGTTTCAGCCTCAGCGCTGTGTCATACATAACATTCCACAGCGTTGGTCCTAATATGGATCCCTGTGGTACTCCAGCTGTGATGTCGACAGTCTTTTTCCCTTCATTAGTATCGTACGTTAGTACTCGTCGCTCAAAATAGCTTTTCAGTATCCTACAGAGGTAATCGGGGACTCTCATGACATGTAGCGCCTTGGCTATCTGTATCCAGCTTGCGCTATTAAAGGCATTTCTAACGTCTATCGTCGTTATAGCACAGAAGCGGTTACCCCGTATTTTTTGCTTCCGCGCCTTGTCGGTGGTCTCTATGACTTTTTTAATGGCCTCAATCGCCGATCTCCCTTTTCGAAATCCGAATTGTTCGTCCGACAGTCCGTGCTCGCCCTCCGTGTGTTTTCTTAGTCTATTCAGGATCGCGGTTTCCAGTATTTTTCCCAACCCATCCAACAAGCATATAGGTCTATATGATGATGGCTTGTCTGGCGGTTTCCCTGGTTTTGGTATTAAGACCAGCTTCTGTTTCTTCCATATTTGAGGAAAATATCCGTCGTCGAGGCATTTCTGCATTGTCAATCTGAGCATGTTAGGCTTTGCGCATGCTGCTGTCTTCAGAGCTATATTGGGGATTCCATCTGGTCCTGGCGCTTTGTTATTTTTTGGCTTTTGTGCAGCCATCTGGATCTATTCTACAGTGATCGACCGTTCAAGTCTGCCTTCCGCTTCATCGTCATAAGGTGTTTGCGGCCATGTGATCTGTTCGAGCTGTGGGAAGAGCTCTCTCACTATGACACTTAGCCTATCCGGGCACTTTTCTTTTGGCCCCAATGTACCTTTCATCATCGTCATTACTGTTCTGAACACTTTGCCCCACGGGTTCGTGTCTGCCTCTTGGCACAGTTTCTTCCAACAATCCCTCTTACTCGCCCGGATTGCTCGCTTCAGTGCTAGTTTTGCATTACGATGTTCTTCGGACCTCTCTATTCTAACATTCTCGTTTCTGGCCCTTTGCATCCTCCTTCTTGTCTTAAAACAAGTTGTTCGCAAAAGTCTTATTTCGTCGTTCCACCAAAATGCCGGTTTTCGCCCATTCCTCGGTTCCATCCTTCTTGGCATCGCCGCGTCACATGCATTCACCATTTCTTTCGTCAATTCTTCTGCAGATTTCTCTTCGTGATCGTCTTTTGATTGGAGATATTCCTTAAAAACTTCTTGATCGAAATTTCCGGTTCTCCATCTTCGCTCTCCTCTATGAGTCATCTGTCTTGTTGCCTCTGTACACTTTTTCACGGTGTACCTCAATGCCTGGTGATCGCTGTGTGTGTAACTTTCGTCGACTCTCCAGTTCAGACTTGGAACTAGTACTGGACTGCAGAATGTCACGTCAATAATCGACTCTCGCCCATTCTTGCGGAATGTAGTTGCATTTCCCACGTTTGCCAGAACCACATTTAATCTAGCTAGCGCTTCTTGCAGACTGAAGCCTCTATCATTTGTGAATCTACTACCCCACTCAACTGCCCATGCGTTAAAATCACCTCCAATATGAACTGGGTTGAGTCCCGTCAGTTCTCCTGTGAGTAAATCTAACATTCGTTCAAACTGCAGAATCGTCCATCTTGGTGGTGCATAGCAGCTGGCAATATACACTCCATCAATTTTCGCTATCACGAATCCTTCGTGAGCGTCTGATACAACTTCTTGTATGGGGTACTTGCCCGTTTTCAATATTGCGGCCATCTCGGCTCTGTCAGCGGCCCATTTACCGTTGTTTCTATATACACGGTACGGTTCTGAAATAATCGCTACGTCACATTTTTGTTCCGCTGAGGCTTGCCACAGAAGTTGTTGTGCCATGTGACAATGATTTAGATTTATTTGTATCACTTCCATTCTTGTCCTGTTTTAGATTTAAGCGCCTGTTTAAAGACTGGACATCTCGCTTCACCAGTCACGTGGTCATTTTCTGATGTACACAGCAGACATTTCGGCGGGTTCGTGCAATCTTTGGCTAGGTGGTTCTCTCCCCCACATCTCCTGCACAGGTTGGATCTATCCTCTCCCCTACAATTCCTTGTCTGGTGTCCAAAATTCATGCACTTGAAGCACCTTTCTAACTGCTGGGTTACCCTTATCGGGCATACGGTCCAGCCCACCTTTACCTTTCCGATTTTCAAAGTCTTTATCGCTGCGTCCACCGGGAGTTTTATTTCCGCCGTTTGGAGTTCGTCTCTCGCTTTCCTCATACGGATCGTCATTGGCTCTATCTCGTCATTTATATTACCTTGCTCTTTCAGAGCTTTTCGAAGGTCTTCGCTTGTCGTGATCTCGTCCATATATCTACATTCGATCGTGGCCATGTGGGACACCGCTCTCACTTTTGTTGACTCGCCCAGTGTTCTCTTGACTAGATCTTTATAATCTGCACTTTTAATCTCTGGGCCCTTCTTAAGTTCAAACAACATTTCACCCTTCTGCGTTCGTCTTATTCTCGAGACGTTTTCGCCCAGGTCCTTGAGAGTTTGGTCGTCCTTTATTTTTTTGAGGATTTCAGCGTACGTTGTTCCTTCTTCCGCCGCCACTATCAGAGCATCAGCCTTCGGTCTCAGTTTTTTAAGCTTCGGCTTCTCTTTTTTTTTCTCCTTCTTTTTGTTTCTCACCTCTCTCCAGTCATTAGGACTAGGCTTCGGTGTATGTGTATCTGGTCTCCTTGCGGTCCTTTCGTTATTTTTCTTGTCTTTTTTGCTCCTTTTCGCCGCGTTTGTTGCTGTGGGCGTAACCTCCGGCGTTTGTTTTCTCTTTGAGGAAAGTGGGGTAGCTAGCACTTCGGCATCTCCGTCTGTTTTCTCCTTCTTGTCAGCTGTTTCCCGTTTCACATCATTTAAGCAGGCCCTAATATTGACCACCATCCTCTTTATGTCCTTATGCACGTTATTCTTATCTTGAATAAATTCATGCAACTCTTTCACCCTTCTTTTGGCTTGCTCCAATTTTGTCATCTTCGATTCGCCGGTATCGCTGGTCTGAAGCGCATTTGTTCTTTCCTCGCTTGTTCTCACGGGCGACCTCGTTATCTTCGCACTTCTTGCGAACACGTCGTATATCTTAACCTCCGATTGATTTATCCGATGATCCTCTGATTTTGTCTGCTGATTTTTGCTGTCATTCTTATTCATTTCTTCCATTTTGTTGAGTCCCCCCTCCAAACCGCTATCTCCATCTCGTAGTGTAGTTACCTTCATGATCCCATGGTTACCTATGAAAGCAGTGAGGCCATGCTAGGGTTGATACGATCCTTCATGGGGCACCGTATTCAGAGCCAGATCGGTATTAGTCAGGAATGTTCATCTGAGCCTACACCTCCTATTTTCACAGGACGAGCTTTCGAACGTACTTGGAGGCCTGCCAAGGTTTTACCGGGACGGGGCAACCATGGTATTAGCCCACTAGCCGTTTCGTGAAAGTGTCACCCTTCCTTAGTAAGGTAGTGGAATACAATAGTTGTCAGCCCTTGCCTACTCATCACAACCATTTAACCAAATTCATTGTCCGTGTTTGATGCCTTGCCAGTATGCCATAATTAATGTAGACCGAAATATTTGGCAAATTTAATAAAAAAAAATTTTATAAAAAAAATAAAAAATTTATTGAGCAATGACCGAAGATTTTATCTGTCTTACGAAATGTATTGAATGCTCAGACATAATGTCAATGTTTTAACAATTGAAATATTCGGATATCAACAATATGGAAACAACAATCGAATTATCATTCTTCAAACAAATGGAAAACAAATACGGATTCCAGACAAAAAATTTGATGAAGAAATATTTTATGACAAACAAAAAGTTACTTAGCCTTCGCACCAGGAAAAACTTCTTATTAGATTGCCGTCGACATAAAATCGTACCAAAAAGTTTAAAACTAAACTTGAATAGATTTAACTACGGTATAAAAGGAGAGGTTCGAAATCGGTTAAGTAAAGCGTTTTCACATACAATTCAAAATGAAGCTATTCGTGAGCTATATAGTAGGATCGAGATCGCGAAATTAAATAGTAATAATAACGCTGTTTCAATTCAAAAAATAGTTCCTGACGAACTTTGGAAAGAGTTCTCACAAAGAGTTAAGCAACGGGATAACATGTTATTTCAGAAGTACACAACTAAACTTAAAGATAAACTAAACAAGTTGATTGAACCAACACTAAAACAATTTAATAATCAAGAAAAATGGTTTAAAAATCTTACTGACACAAACATACCCACACCTGTAACCAATATTCTTGGATTAGGACCAAAATTTAACCTCAAAGTTCCGCATGAAAAAACTCCAGCAGCAAAAGTTATTGCTGGACTAGAACCATTAATTCAAAATTTACCACATACCAATGAAAGGATAGAGCTGAGGAACAAATTATGTAATATTATCACAAATTTCAAGAAATCCAGATCAAAAAAGACCACAATTGATGTAATCATTAATGAACAATTTAATCAAACCAGAGAATTTATTACAAAAAATCCTGACTTAATCGTGTTAAGCGCTGATAAAGGGATGTTACTGTTCTCCTTCCTAAGACCCAGTACATTGAAAAAATGAATAGTTTGTTACAAGACGGTGACACATACACAGTTTTAAAAACAGACCCAACCAATAGAATTGAAGCACAATGTAATCGGATAATATCAGTATGGAAAGACCAACAATTTATTTCTTTGAAAGAGGCAAAAACTCTAAGGAGATACAATTCCAACCTAGCAAGGTTGTATGGACTAGTAAAAATCCATAAGGAAGGAAATCCTCTCAGACCAATTGTTGATTGCATCAATAGTCCCACTTATAATTTGTCAAAAATGTATGCAAATATCCTCAAAAATGTTACTGGAAAAACGAGAAAATCCATAAAAAATGCATTTGAATTTAAAGATAAAATTAAAGACACCATCTTACCGGAGGGTTATGTGTTGGTGTCTTTGGATGTAGTATCATTATTTACAAATATACCAAATGATTTAGTATACAAAGCCATTGACGCTAAGTGGTTTTTGATCAAGAAATTCACTACTTTACCCAAAAAAGATTTTTTGGAAGGACTAAAAGTAGTGTTAGAAAATTGTACTTTTAGTTTTAATAATGTCATTTACCATCAAATTTTTGGTAGTCCTATGGGATCGCCGGTTAGTCCAGTTTTAGCAGATTTAGTGATGGAAAAACTTGAGCCTTCCTTCCCAGACGGCAGTCCAACAAATTTCCCGCCCGTGAAAAATGTATTCAAATACATTTTGTTCTGGGAATGACAGACGTGAGGCCTGGACCCAGTAGTGAGTAAAGTCGTTAGAAAGCCTATAGCCAGGACTGTCATTGGTAAGAGTCACCAATGGGTCCAATCCTTCCTTCCCAGACGGCAGCCCAACAAAGTTCCCGCCCGTGAAAAATGTATTCAAATACATTTTGTTCTGGGAATGACATCTTTGAGGCCTGAACCCAGAAGTGAGTATAGTCTTTAGAAAGCCTATAGCCAGAACTGTCTCCGGTAAGAGTCACCAATGGGTCCAATCCTTCCTTCCCAGACGGCAGCCCAACAAAGTTCTCGCCCGTGAAAAATGTATTCAAATACATTTTGTTCTGGGAATGACAGATTTGAGGCCTGGACCCAGTAGTAAGTACAGTCGTTTGAAAGCCTATAGCCAGAGCTGTCTCTGGTAAGAGTCACCAATAGGTCCAAGCCTTCCTTCCCAGACGGCAGCCCAACAAAGTTCTCGCCCGTGAAAAATGTATTCAAATACATTTTGTTCTGGGAATGACATATTTGAGGCCTGAACCCAGTAGTGAGTAAAGTCTTTAGAAAGCCTATAGCCAGAACTGTCTCCGGTAAGAGTCACCAATGGGTCCAAGCCTTCCTTCCCAGATGGCAGCTCAACAAAGTTCCCGCCCGTGAAAAATGTATTCAAATACATTTTGTTCTGGGAATGACAGACGTGAGGCCTGGACCCAATAGTGAGTAACGTCGTCAGAAAGCCTATAGCCAGGACTGTCTCTGGTAAGAGTCACCAATGGATCCAAGCCTTCCTTTCCAGACGGCAGCCCGACAAATTTCCCGCCCGTGAAAAATGTATGCAAATAGATTTTGTTCTGTTAATGACAGATTTGAGGCCTGGACCCAGTAGTGAATTTAGTCGTTAGAAAGCCTAAAGCCAGGACTGTCTCTCGTAAGAGTCACCAATGGGTCCAAGCCTTCCTTCACAGACGGCAGCCCAACAAAGTTCCCGCCCGTGAAAAATGTATTCAAATATATTTTGTTCTGGGAATGGCAGATGTGAGGCCTGGACCCAGTAGTGAGTACAGTCGTTTGAAAGCCTATAGCCAGGACTGTCTCTGGTAAGAGTCACCAATGGGTCGAAGCCTTCCTTTCCAGACGGCAGCCCAACAAAGTTCCCGCCCGTGAAAAATGTATTCAAATACATTTTGTTCTGGGAATGACATCTTTGAGGCCTGAACCCAGTAGTGAGTATAGTCTTTAGAAAGCCTATAGCCAGAACTGTCTCCGGTAAGAGTCACCAATGGGTCCAATCCTTCCTTCCCAGACGGCAGCCCAACAAATTTCTCGCCCGTGAAAAATGTATTCAAATACATTTTGTTCTGGGAATGACAGATTTGAGGCCTGGACCCAGTAGTAAGTACAGTCGTTTGAAAGCCTATAGCCAGAGCTGTCTCTGGTAAGAGTCACCGATGGGTCCAAGCCTTCCTTCCCAGACGGCTGCCCAACAAATTTCCCGCCCGTGAAAAATGTATTCAAATACATTTTGTTCTGGCAATGACAGATTTGAGGCCTGAACCCAGTAGTGAGTAAAGTCTTTAGAAAGCCTATAGCCAGAACTGTCTCCGGTAAGAGTCACCAATGGGTCCAAGCCTTCCTTCCCAGATGGCAGCTCAACAAAGTTCCCGCCCGTGAAAAATGTATTCAAATACATTTTGTTCTGGGAATGACAGATGTGAGGCCTGGACCCAGTAGTAAGTACAGTCGTTTGAAAGCCTATAGCCAGAACTGTCTCTGGTAAGAGTCACCAATGGGTCCAAGCCTTCCTTCCCAGACGGCAGCCCAACAAATTTCTCGCCCGTGAAAAATGTATTCAAATACATTTTGTTCTGGAAATGACAGATGTGAGGCCTGGACCCAGTAGTAAGTACAGTCGTTTGAAAGCCTATAGCCAGAACTGTCTCTGGTAAGAGTCACCAATGGGTCCAAGCCTTCCTTCCCAGACGGCAGTCCAACAAAGTTCCCGCCCGTGAAAAATGTATTCAAATACATTTTGTTCTGGGAATGACAGACGTGAGGCCTGGACCCAGTAGTGAGTAACGTCGTCAGAAAGCCTATAGCCAGAACTGTCTCTGGTAAGAGTCACCAATGGATCCAAGCCTTCCTTTCCAGACGGCAGCCCGACAAATTTCCCGCCCGTGAAAAATGTATGCAAATAGATTTTGTTCTGTTAATGACAGATTTGAGGCCTGGACCCAGTAGTGAATTTAGTCGCTAGAAAGCCTAAAGCCAGGACTGTCTCTCGTAAGAGTCACCAATGGGTCCAAGCCTTCCTTCACAGACGGCAGCCCAACAAAGTTCCCTCCAGTGAAAAATGTATTCAAATACATTTTGTTTTGGGAATGGCAGGTGTGAGGCCTGGACCCAGTAGTGAGTAACGTCGTCAGAAAGCCTATAGCCAGGACTGTCTCTGGTAAGAGTCACCAATGGGTCCAAACCTTCCTTCCCAGACGGCAGTCCGACAAATTTTCCGCCCGTGAAAAATGTATTTAAATAGATTTTGTTCTGGGAATAACAGATGTGAGGCCTTTTTTTTTTTTTTTTTTCTCAAGGGTGAGGAAACCTTCAAAAGGCACCTGGTCCTCCTGGACCCAGGTAGTGTTGGATTTTTACCAACTAAAACCTCCTGCCTTGATCGCCACGCTCTCGTCTCCCCGGAACCGCCTCACAGCATTACTTCGGGGAGGGGCTGTGCTTTCGCACCTACTTTCTCAGATCAACTGCCAGTCTTCGTTGATCGTCTCTCCATGCACTTTGTAGCTTCACCATTATCTTCGCAATTGCGTTGTCCGCTACTTTCCACACTTCTTCGTCGCGACACCTTTCCGATATTATGTTGTCGGCGTTTACGTCTGGCCTGCTCGCGGCTATCAGCTCACATCGCTCCTGTTCAAAACGGGGACAGACAAACACAACGTGCTCTGCAGTTTCTTCCTCTTCAACGCATGTCACGCAGAAAGGTGATTCCGCGTGTCCAAACCTATGCAGGTACTTCCTGTAGCACCCCTGACCCGACAGGAACTGCGTCAGGTGGAAGCTAACCTCTCCGTGTTCCCTATTTACCCATGTGGTTACGTCCGAGATAAGCCTATGAGTCCACCTTCCATTTTCCGCGGAGTCCCACTCTCGCTGCCATTGACTCAGTGATTCGACTCTTACTTGTGCCCTCACTGTTTTGGTGTTTTGGCCC
The DNA here is from genome assembly GCA_029228625.1 of Pseudolycoriella hygida. NCBI lineage: Eukaryota > Metazoa > Arthropoda > Insecta > Diptera > Sciaridae > Pseudolycoriella > Pseudolycoriella hygida. The sequence goes on from CM055406.1 coordinate 89,179,703, forward strand.
CCCTTTCCTTCAGTCTGTGGCATTCACTGTCTTCCATCAGCATTATGCATATAGGCATCGTTCCGGCTATCACACATACCGCTTCCGAGGAAATCGTTCTGTATGCGCTTGCTACCCTTATGCTTGACAACCTCTGGGTTTTTATCAACCTCCTACCGTTCCTCTTTGTGTCTAACGCCCTTATCCACGCTGGTGCCCCGTAGCGCAGTATCGATAGGGTAACACTTGCTAGGAGCCTCCTTTTACTGCTGCGCGGTCCAAACCCATTCGGCATTATCATGGCCAGTGCTGCATTGGCTTTCATTGCCTTTTCGCACGTATAATCTCCGTGGGCATTAAAGTTTCCACGATCGTCTAACATGACTCCAAGGTGTTTTAGCTGGCGAGTGGATGTGATCTCGTTCCCCTCGATGTTCATTACAATCCGCTCAGTTTTCCGACAATTGCTCACGAGCATGATCTCGGTTTTCTGATGGGCCAGCTTCCGTTTAGCCATTGTCATCCAACTTTCTACAGTTTCCAACGCCTCTTTCGTGACGACTTCCACCTCCAACTTTGACGTTCCGATAACTATGAAAATTAGGTCGTCGGCAAAAGCAATCATCGTGACCCATCTTGGCAGCTGCAGCCGCAGCGCTGCGTCGTACATCGTATTCCACAGCGTTGGTCCTAATATGGATCCTTGTGGAACACCAGCTGTGATGTCTACCATCTTTTTCCCTTCCCTGGTATCGTACATTAGCACCCGTCGTTCGAAATAGCTTTTCATTACCCTGCAGAGAAAATCGGGGACTCTCATAGCATGCATTGCCTTAGCTATCTCCGTCCAGCTTGCGTTATTAAAGGCATTTTCAACGTCTATCTTCGTTATAACGCAGAAGCGGTTCCCTGTTCTTTTTTTCTTTCGCGCCTTGTCGGCAATCTCCATAACTCTTTCTATTGCTTCGATCGTCGATCTTCCTTTTCGAAATCCGAATTGGTCGTCTGACAGTCCGTGCTCACCCTCTGCGTTTTTGTGTAATCTGTTCCGGATCATGGCCTCAAGCAGTTTTCCCATACCATCCAGCAAACATATAGGTCTATATGATGGTTCACCTTGTGGTTTCCTTGGTTTTGGTAGTAGGACCAGTTTCTGTTTCTTCCATATATCGGAAAAATTTCCGTCGTCGAGGCACTTCTGCAATGTCAATCTGAGCATGTCCGGCTTTATGCATGCCGCCGTCTTCAAAGCTACATTGGGGATCCCATCTGGTCCTGGCGCCTTGTTATTTTTCAGCTTTTTGACAGCCGTCTGAATCTCTTTTATAGTGATCACCCGGTCCTGTCTGTCTTCAATTTCATCGTCGTAAGGAGTTTGCGGCCATGCGACCTGTTCATGTTGCGGGAATAGCCCTCTCACTATGGCTCCTAGCTTCTCAGGACAACTTTCTTTTGGATCTGATGAACCTCTAATTTTTGTCATCGCTATCCTGTACACGTTTCCCCATGGATTTGCGTCAGCTTCCTGGCACAGCTTCTTAAAGCAGTTTCTCTTGCTAGCTCGGATTACCCGCTTTAATGTTAGTTTTGCCGTACGATGTGCGTCTCGCCTCGCGGCTCTGGCACTCTCACTTTTGGCCCGCTGCATCCTCCTTCTTGTCCTGAAGCAGTCTGCGCGCAAGAGCCTAATTTCGTCGTTCCACCAAAATGCCGATTTTCGTTTATTCTTCGGTTCTATCCTTCTTGGCATCGCTACGTCGCATGCATGCACCAATACTTTCGTCAATTCTTCTGCCGATTTCTCAACGCCTTCGTCTTCTGATTGGAGGTATTCCTTGAACACTTGTTGATCGAAATTTCTCGTCTTCCATCTCCGCTCTCTTACTTGATTCATCTGCCTTGCCGCCACCGTACTCTTTTTCAAAGTGTACCTCAATGCCTGGTGGTCGCTGTATGTGTAGCTTTCATCCACTCGCCAATTCAGACTTGGTACTAATCGACTCTCGTCCATTCTTGCGGAAAGTAGTTGTGTT
>CM055406.1:89182214-89195232 GCA_029228625.1 Pseudolycoriella hygida
AGCACAGCTCCGCCCCGAAGTAATGCTGTGAGGCGGTTCCGGGGAGAAGAGAGCACGAAGACTAAGGAAGGAAGTTTTAGTTGGTAGGTCATTAAAGAATGGAATCCAACACTAACTTGGTTCAGAAAGACCGGGTGTCTATGAAGATTTCCTCACCCTTATAAAAAAAAACGTACCGGGACGTAATATTGAAAACGATTAAAAATTCTGATCAACAAACATGTTTTGATAGTAACGATCATTTACAACAGCAGAGCCACAAAAAGAAACAAACATTTTACGTTAAAAGACTACGCGCTACTTCACCGCTATCTCACTGGCAACTCGACGTTGAGATAATCGAAATATATAACACTAATCTCACTTAGAACGACATATTCTAATATTAACGAAAAAAGACTTACTTGCCAGAACTGATTGTTTCATTAAAATTTTTGGCCGATGAAATTTAGCCTCACTAACTTTAGCCGTAAACACAATCGGTAAACAAAAAAATTAATAACAAAATTTCAGCAGCCGGTACAAAAACACGTCCTTTCGCTTTGAAAGACATGAAAGACATGATGAAAGTGACGTCATAAAAATGACAGTGTCATTCAATCCGTATACAAAGTGTTGTATGTTTTTTTTCAATACATTTTTTGACAGTGCCAAAATGTTGCATACATAAAAGTTGTGTTATTTCCCTTCAAGTTAAACAGTCAATGCTACGTTCGTGTCAAATGCATTGTGAAAATGTAGTTTCGTTGACGATTCGTGAAGTCAATTTTGAAATAAATTTAAATTGCAGCTGTTTCAAACTTAAATTATGTTTCGATGCAAACCGATATAAATTGATGCAAATCAATGCTCATCGATACACATCGATACAGTCGAAGTTGAGCCAAATTTGTATATAATTTGAGTCAAATTTTTAAATATCTATACGTCCCGGTACGTATCTATACGTCCCGGTACGTATCTATACGTCCCGGTACGTATCTATACGTTCCGGTACGTATCTATACGTCCCGGTACGTATCTATACGTCCCGGTACGTATCTATACGTCCCGGTACGTATCTATACGTCCCGGTACGTATCTATACGTCCCGGTACGTATCTATACGTCCCGGTACGTATCTATACGTCCCGGTACGTATCTATACGTCCCGGTACTTATCTATACGTCCTGGTACTTATCTATACGTTCTTCCTTTCATAGGCCTGTCGAGCAAAAAAAGGTTTTATGAAAATTGGAAAAGATTTACTCGAGTTATGTACAGAAAACCCAAAACCACTTACGCTGCCCTAGCCTAGGGGCGCTTGGACCAAAAACGCCAAAATTCAATCCCATAATAATTTTCTCGATTATCTTTCAGGGAAAAATTCGTTTAAAATCGGTCAACATTTACTCCAGTTATCGTGTTGACATACAGACAATTTTTTTTACAGATTTGTCTTATTTAGACGCCAAAAATAAGATCCCACCAGCTCAAGTGTCCAAATTCTGCTGGCTACAAACATCGTGGTAAACACAAAGGCCCGCTTTGAGAGAACTTCGTTCTCCGTATGGACCTAATTAAAATGAAACCCACAAAAATTTACACACCCTTCCCAGAAAAAACTACATTAACTGATAGATCTTATCAGAGTCCGGTGCGGTTTACGGAATGCAAAGAGCTAAAATTAATCGATTAAATTACTACGGAAGATAGGGTAGTCTGGGCTGCAAATACTTTTAATCTCTTTAAATATTGAACGGACAAAATACTATGATTCGAAAGGGGATTGAGCAGTCAAGAAACACAACGATGCAGATCGGTACACATCGAGACACATCGATGCAGATCGATGCTCTTGATACACATCGATGCTCATCGATGCAGATCGATACTCATCGATGCAGATCGATGCTCTCAATACACATCGATGCACATCGAAGCACATCTATGCTCATCGATGCAGATCTTTGCTCATGGATGCAGATCGATGCACATCCATGAAGAATGGAGATACATGTGCATCGATGCAGATCGATGCAGATCGATACAGATCGACGCACATCGACGCACATCGACGCACATCGACGCACATCGACGCACATCGACGCACATCGATGCAGATCGACGCACTTCGTTGCAGATCGACGCACATCGATGCAGATCGACGTACATCGATGCAGATCGACGTACATCGATGCACAAGTTTCTAACTGATTCTAAATTGAATTACATTTGATTCAAAATTGAGTCAAATTTAATTGAAAATTTAGTCAAAATTGAATTAAATTTGCTTCAAAATTTAGTCAAAATTGGATTAAATTTGATTCAAAATTGCATTAAATTTGATCCAAAATTGCATTAAATTTGATTCAAAATTGAGCAAAGCTTGAATTAAATTTGATTTTGAATTGAGCCAAATTTGATTCAAAATTGAATCAAATTTGATTCAAAATTGAGCAAAACTTGAATTAAATTTGATTCTAGATTGAGTCAAATTTGATTCAAAATTGAGTCAAATTTGATTCAAAATTTAGTCAAAATTTAGTTAAATTTGATTCAAAATTGAGTCAAATTTGATTCAAAATGCAGTCAAAATTGAGTTAAATTTGATTCTAAATTGAATTAAATTTGAGTCAAAATTGAGTCAAATTTGATTCAAAATTGAGTAAAACTTGAATAAAATTCGATTCAAAATTGTGCCAAATTTGATTCAAAATGTAGTCAAAATTGAATTAAATTTGCTTCAAAATTTAGTCAAAATTGGATTAAATTTGATTCAAAATTGCATTAAATTTGATTCTAAGTTGAATTAAACTTGATTCAAAATTGAGTCAAATTTGATTCAAAATTGAGGTAAATTTCATTAAGTTAATACATAACAGATACATCTGTTATAGTTTTCAGTTTCAGTTTCAGTTTCGCTGCAGTGCGATACGGTTGCTTTTTTTTTCAACTGCTATTTTAATACAAAAGTAAAATATTTACCTGAATAAGCATAATTCATTAAGTGAATAAAAACAAAATAAGTGCATACATTGTATTATCTGAGTCAAATAAAACAGTGAATTGTGAGTGAGACCAAGAGTGATCCCCCGAATGGGAATGTTACCAATAGCACGTCCCGGGATCAGATCTTAATGAACAATAAAAGATCAGCTACTGAGCTAGACCCGGATTGCGAAACCTGTCAACTCAACGTTAAGAGGCACACAATGCCTAAACAAAATGTCAGCCAGCCTTCGATTGCAGACGTATTTGGTAATAAAAGGACTCTAATTCAAGGCTCTATTCTACAGCGCAGTGATAGCCTACCTAACTTAAATGAAACGCATGAAATGCAATCAAATAACGAAACGAACTCTAAAGAAAATACACATTACTCTATACCTACACAAAATTCATTCGGAATATTAAACAACGTAAATGCTGAATTACCAAAACAGCTTAAACATAATAAAGTGGAAAAATCGAGAATTCCACCAGTCACTGTTGTTGGAGCGTCAAATTTCACCTCCGCTTTAACAATATTAAATACTATAGGAATTAACTCCACGTACATGTTAAAGTACATGTCAATTGGAACGAAAATACTACTGAACGATATCGAGGCCTACAAAAAGTTTAAAACTGTCCTGTGCGACAAGAACATTCAATTCTACACGCATGATGTCAGCTCAGAAAGGTTTGATAAATTCATACTATCAGGTATCGCCACGACGCCTATAGATGCTATATATGAATCTCTCATAAAATATCAAATCGAACCGGTCGAGATAAGAGAGATTACGATGAAAACAAAAAAATTCGATTGTGAAGGCTCGTATGTTGTCTCCTTCAAGCAAGGCACAACAAATCTACAAAATCTGAGTAAAATTGTCATAAACTATACAATTCCGAAATGGCGGATTTTTAAAAAAACAACAGGAAATGTTACCCAATGCAGACGATGCCAAACGTACGATCACGGCATGAGAAATTGCAACATGAACCCGAAATGTTCCAAATGCGGTTTAAATCACTACATGGACAAGTGCGATAGCCCAATTCAAAAGTGCGCGAATTGTAAAGGAGACCACCCAGCAACCTCCCTGGAATGCCCAAAGCGTAAAGAATTTCTTCTTATGAGAGACAAACTGGGCTCTTCCAACAACAAAAATAAACCAACAAAAAAATACCCAACACCCCCACTGAAGAACTCAACAAACTTCCCTGAAATGAAAAAGCGGCCGTCATCCAGAAATGACAACTCAGCCCCAACCCAGAAAAATCAAACCATACCAGCTCCCAGAGTAAATAAAATTTTCAGCAGTTGGTCCGAAGCCCTAAAAATGGCTCAAAAACGTCCGCCCCCATAGCAACTACCGCTGACAATGATAAATTCAAACTTGAAGAAATAGGCCCCATAATGTGTGATCTACTAAAGGGTCTAAAAATATGCCAAAACAAAGAGCAGCAACTCACCCTTATGTTCGAGATGGCAACCAAATATATCTACAATGTTACCCCTTAAGGAACTTGGTATAGTATTATGGAATGCCCAAAGCATTCGTCCAACTTATAAAATCAATGAACTCTCAAATTTCCTGAACAAGCACAAAATTGATGTTTCCCTTATTTCAGAAACCTGGCTTAAATCCGGTGAAGGTTGTTCAATCCAAAATTTTACCATCTACAGAAAAGATAGACCTGCACCAAACAAGCGAAACGCTGGTGGAGGGGTGGCAATTGCGGTCAGAAGTGTTATACCCCATGTGGAACTGCCCGATCTGAGCTTGGATGTAATAGAATCGATAGGCATAGAGATTTGTGGTATCCAAATGTACTCCATTTACTTTCCCGGCTCCAAGCTGAGTCCTTCAAAACTGCAAGGTTTCAAAAAAGACATTAGTCGACTAATGTCACTTCGTGGCAAATTCTTAATCGGAGGCGACCTGAACTCTAAGCATAGGCTCTGGAATTGTGTGAAGGCCAATTCCACTGGTAAAATAATATTCGAGGAAATGCGAAAGAGAAACTTCAATATACATTTTCCGGAAACTCCCACTTATTACCCGCCGCAGGCTAACAGATCGACTCCTTCGACTGTGGACTTCTCTCTCTCTAACGGTCATTTCAACGTGACTGACGTGAGGACGATAAACGATCTGTCCTCCGACCACCTACCAGTGGCCCTCAAGGTAGAGCTTTCGCAATCCTTCCAACCTTACCTTTCGCCAAGGCGTTGCTACTCTTCAGCAAACTGGCCGGCCTATAAGTCCTACATTGACAGAAATATTGACCTCAACAAAATGTCTAAAAGTTTGACCTCTACACACCTGATAGAACAATCTGTCAAACTTCTGACAAACCTGATTAAGGAGGCCGAAAACTACGCAGTCCCACTGTTAAAGCCCACCGAACAGGTGTTGCAGCTACCAGACGAAGTGCAGCAGTTGATTTCTCTCAGAAACTACAAGCGACGTCTTTGGCAAAGAGGCAAGCTACGAGGTTTAAAACAGGAAATCAATTTCCTAAACAGGCTTATTAAGGCCGAGATAAAGTCCTTCAATAATGAAAGGTGGAATCTTAAGCTTGCTCGCTTGAAAAAGCACTCAAACCAACTATGGAAGGTAACGAAAATTTTGAGAAACACTGTTAACAAAATCCCCCCGATTAAAACATCCATTGGCACCCTCACGACGGACGCTGAAAAGGCAAACGAAATCGGAAGTTCTTTCTGCAAAGCACACGCGACAACATTCCATGTTAAGAGCGATCCAGCCACTGAAAGTTCCATCAATAGTTCCATAGTAAACATTAATTATTTCAACTCTACCATCACTGAATCTGCGTTGCCCACCCCCCGCGAAATCTCTCGTCTTATCCGCGGCCTAAAGATTGGCAAAAGCCCTGGAGATGATTCCATAAATAACGCCCTGCTGAAACAGCTTCCAAAAAAGGCCGTAATTCTATTGATGTACATATTCAGAGCATGCCTGAAACTAACATATTTTCCAGAAGTCTGGAAATTTGCGAAAGTCGTCCCTATCCCAAAACCCGGAAAGGACCTAACTTTGGCGTGCAATTACAGACCAATTAGCCTGTTAAATTCATTAAGCAAGCTCCTGGAAAAACTCATATTAAGGAGACTAAAAGCCCACATCTCTTCCAACAATATTATCATGAACGAACAATTCGGCTTCCGTGAGGGCCACTCGTCCAATCACCAATTAGTCAGGGTACGCAACTACATACTCGAATCGCTGAGGAAAAAACACTCAACTGGCATAGTTACCTTCGATATCGAAAAACCATTCGATAGTGTATGGCACAAAGGCCTCCTACATAAGATGTTCATCCTAAAGTTCCCACTATACTTGACGAAAATTATCCAATCCTTTCTTCTTAGAAGATCCTTCTATGTTGAAATTAACGGCAAAAAATCAAATGCTTTCACAATTTTAGCTGGTGTCCCCCAAGGCAGTGTCCTGAGTCCCACCCTCTACAATATCTTCACTTCCGATTTACATATAACCAAGAGTGAAAAAGCGTTTTTCGCTGATGACTCCTGCCTTTATCAAGCAGCAAAGTCACCCCTCAAAAATCTGAGTAAGCTTAACGCAGCCACCAGACAGCTCACCGAATATACCACGAAGTGGAAAATAAAGCTGAACGATTCAAAGACCAATGCCACCCTGTTCACCAAGAGGAGGTCACAAAAATGGCTTCCTCCTCAAGGGATTGCAGTCCGTGGCTCCGAAATAGACTGGAGGTACATCATAAAGTACCTCGGGGTCACTCTAGACAAGACTCTGACCTTTAAGTCACATGTGGATCTGATATACTGTAAAGCTTTAAAGCTACTTGGCGCGCTCTACCCACTATTAAACAGAAACTCAAAGCTGAGCACTGAAAACAGGTTATGTGTCTACAAGGCAATCATTCAAAGTGTCTTGCTTAGTGCTTGCCCAGTTTGGGGCGAATGTGCTAAAATCCACATTGCGAAGCTCCAACTATTACAGAACAAGTGCCTGAAGATCATCTACCGCTTGCCGCCGTACTACAAAACCGCTGACTTGCATGATCTCGCCTCTATACCAATGGTTCACCACCAAATTTCGAAGATCAACTTGAACTTCAAGTCAAAAATTTTAAGCTCAGTTAATCCCATCATCAGGAGACTGAACTGAACAACCTTTAACTGTGATATTAGTCCTTAGTTCTTAATTAAAAAATAAACTCATTTGAAGTTTTTTGAAAATTTTCTTCTGCCCATAAAACAAAAGCATTTCAAACAAGAATAAGATTTTAATAATGATGATAATATTATAGTTTGAAAAGCTAGAGTAAATAAGCTGAACACTAACCACTTGATCCACAGTACAATATTTGTAACAATTGATTTATTGAATAAAGAATATATATATATATGTTATAGTTTTTAAAAACATAGCTTTCAAGTTGCGCAACGTACCAGTAGGTATCAGTACGTACGAGTACGTATCATTTATTACGTGAATTCTTCGTGAAACTCCTGAAATTTCGTTTAGAAAATAGGCTCTGATGGTTAGAAAAAACAGGTAAAACAAAAAAAAAAAAAATTACTATGGTGCATCTCTTTTTGTGAGAGGCTATTTTCTGGTAAATCTAATTGGTCTCTGGATGACAAACGGCACAAATTTGACGCAACGTTAGAATCTAATTCGGCTCAAATTTGATACAAATTCTGCTCAAATCTGACTTAAATTCAAACTATGTCAAACTATGTGTGACGTCATTTTTGTGACGGTATACGATGAAATTATAAGTTAGCTATCGCCACTTAATAAATGACGTCCCACAAATGATATCACAAAATGACGTCACTTTTTGACGTAACAAATTGAGTCATACAATAAGGACATATAATTACTTCACAAAATGACGTCGACGTAATTTTTCAGTCCTCATTTTTCTACCGCCATTTGTTAACGTTTTTCTTCCAATACAATGACTTTGCGTTTTTAAACGTAACCTCCCGTTCTAAACGTAACTTTACGTTACCAAATGTAACTTTAAGTTATTAAAAAAAGCTTTGTGTTATTAAAAATAATGTCATAAAATGATGTCGTAGAATGACAATTTTTAAAATAAATTCACAAGTTTACTTCCTATAATGGCATCACAAAATGACGTCGTTTAATTTTGACCTAATTTGATTTAACTAAATTACGTAATTTTTCGGATGTCATTCTTCTACCGTCATTTTTCTGAATTGAAAATACATAACGAATCGCATACTTCATTATAAACAGTAACAGAAAATTATTAGGCTCTTTGAATTTCAAAGTCGAGAACTACATGAAATAGTTTATAGCGTATGCACGCCATCAAAAAAGGGATACGTTTACACGTAGCACAATTTATTTAATTTAGGACCATTATCTAAGTTTTTTAAAATTTTGTCTGGAGGTCGGTATCGAATCTGCTGCGGAAGACCCTTTACTCAAGCATTGGGAAGTTTGTTATTCTTATCGCAATATTTTGTTTTTGTTTCTTTGCCGGTCGAACACAATGTTGGTTAAGCACAATACAACTTATATTACAATACGTATTTTCAATAATACTTTGCAGTTAGTTTTTCGAATTGGTAATGTACCTAATATCTGATTGAAATAACTTGTTGCTCGTTTCTCGTTTGTTTTCTTGGATAAAGCGACATTCTTATCGCCATAAAAACTTCCGAAATAGTGTGCTTGGTAACTTGGAACCGATCTTGAACGCTCGGCCAATACTGATGAAACCGTATGGACATAAGTCGGTAATGCCTTGCTGTGCTCGCACATTTCCATATTTTCTTACAACACGGCCTAACAAAATCCGACTCATTGGTAGAAAACTGGACCACTCATTCGGTTAACAAATTGACCTTGTCTTATACATTCCTTAACTTTGTAGAAACGGTCGTAGCAGGTGTCATCAACGAAACGACACAAGAGAGTGACTGAAACACACAAATTTAATCCCTTTTATAGCAAAAATTGCATATGATGTAATAGATTCAGTTAATGTTACAACTAGAGTAAAGAGAACTTCAACAAGTAGAGTAAAATATTATTTGTGTTGTTATTATTGCCGTGTTTATAAAGTTTTACTTAAGGAAGCATACCTTTTGCGTCGTACTTCGTAATTTTCTTTTTTATTCTTTTCTTTCAGCTTCCACCTACAAAATATTCGTGTAAACCAAAAAAACACAAGCGAAATGATTATAAAAAACAAACTAAGAAGCGAAATGATATACGTTCAAAAACACATGATATGCCGAAATGTTTATAATCTTCTAATACTCTCTATAACTGTTCTATTAGTGTTGTCGTCATGGCGACTTTGAGTTCAGACGCCTTTTTCGGATTTAGTCAAATTTTTTGGTTTCAGTCAACTTTTTTGCTTACAGCCAACTTTAATTATTTTTCAAATAGAGGCATTAGAGGGCATTTTTTCAGAGGCTTCCAACATTTTTCGAAATTATGACCGGCAAAATTCACCATTCAAATTGTCGTATTACATTTTTTAATTGAATGCATAAATTTCAATAGTTCATATATTTATCAAGTAGATACAACAAGAATTTTTCTGCCGTGGGTGATGGATAGTGTTTTGCCAAAGTATATAAACACTAAAGGTAATGCAAATCAGCAAAAACGTCCGGGATCCAACTTTCAGGTGAACATGTCTACGTAATGTTGCACGCGTGGTAAATTTTGTTCTCTCAAGTTGCAACACTTGAAAAAATGTATACTAAACGTACTAAACTAAGCAGTTGCGACAGCATAAGCATACCAAAATGTCAGGAATCCAACATAACAAAAGTATATTCACCTCAAACTTGGGTCCCGTATTTTTCCTTATCCGCTGCTCTGTCATTATTGTTGTCTACTGTAAAGCTAAGTACACACATCGACCGTAACCGAAATCCCCATACATTTTTACGGTCGACCGTACTGGTCGTGTCGCAAAATTTCGTTTCGGTTGATATGTGTACTGCTCGCCGAAACTTACGTTCCACAACGACCGTAATTTCCGACTGAAATTGTTGGAATGCAAAAACCAGCCGAAATCGTACGGTCGACTTAAATTGTTAATATTTGCATTGTTTCCATTTTTTTGAATAATTTCGGTGAGGTAAGAACGGTCAAAGTGTGTACTGGTTGCCGAACTAAACGCGAACGCAATTCTGCGCTTTGGATCATAATTGTGTTCGCTTAACCGTAATGTGGGTGTCCGAAATTTTGTGTTACGGCAGATGTGTCAGAGAAATGATAACAGAGGGCGTTGCTTCCGCCCGGCTGGCTAGAATGCTTGTGTCAGCATTTTTCATATAACATGAGAAATGTCAAAATTTGATGAATTTCTTTAAAAATTGGTTTCTGTTTACATTGTATTGACAATCCAAATTGATTTGTTTTTGTGAAAATTTACGCATCAAATGTAATTCTAACAATTGACTATGATGCATTTTTTTACAAATTCGATAGACTTAGTTGATGTTGCGATTATTTATTTATTATAAATTTGTTTTTCATACAAAACTATTTTTTAATAGTAATTTGGATGACAAGGGATGAAAGTAAGAAAATTCAAACCCGTGTGAAGTTTGCAGCCCGAACCGAAGGTGAGGTCGGCAATCACACGGTTTGAATTTTCTTACTTTTGTCCCGAATTATCCATACTATTTTTTATCACAGAGACAGCGGAAGGTTTGTACTTTAGCCACGAAAAAACACTGATGCATTCTGAATATAGTATTTTTCACGAAAATGATTGGGGTTGAACGCACAAAAATGCAATAATTCCCATTTACGAACAACATACTGAATAACACTGTTGTCACTTGGCAAGGACTTAAATTATTTGAATTAAGTCAACACAACACAACATTATTCCCATCATTGTTTCCATTATAATATAAAAAAATATTTGCTTAACAGCCAATAAAATATATGAATCCGTCAATGAAAACACAGCAAACAATAACTTTACAAAATAACAACAAACTTACTTTGACGCCATATTTCATGGTTAACATTGACTCCCTTTACGACGTCGTGTTAAGTAAATCAGAAAAATTTGTTAGGAAGTGATTATAAATGCTCTGATATTATTAAACCAGAAACAACCGCTGGCTAATATGTAGCGCTCAAAATCAAAACCACTTCTGTGATGGCAACCTTCTTTCTGTCAAGTGAACAAATTTTAGTAGTTCATTGACGCAAAGAGGGACGAAAGTTGTTCATTTGTAATATTTTCGTTCTCTTGGCTTCCTTCTTTTACTTTCGCCCCGTGGGATGCATTTTTCTACTTTCGTCCCTGATTTGAGAGGCGAAAGAACAAACTTTCGCTGCCTCTGTGATAAAAAAAAACATCACATTCCCTGGAAATGGAGGTTATGCAAAACTTGTTGCCTTTTTCCAGAATTTGTTTAAACCGTCTTATTCAAGAAATCAATTCTAATTTTTAAGATTTCGTATTTTATTCCCCAAATGTAATCCTAAGCTGGAATCATAAAATTTCAGATTGAATTAAACAGAAAGAGTGACTTTTTTTACTGAAATTACTTGTTCTGCAGCTTGTTCAAATTAACGAAGTATTTCCAACTTATTGTTGTTCCACTTCCATCCAAAAACGACGCCTCGTCGCACATAAAACCTCGAGAGAGTTTTATCATATGGCACAAATCCGGGAAGACAAAGATTTTTCGTCCATCAATTTCAAAGAACGGAACGACATTTTTTACATCACCAAAGTCACATCCGAGGAGTTGATCCATTATTGAAATCCGATGAAATGTAGCAACTTTTAATGGAGAGCAATTTCTCACAACACACTTTGGTGCCATTAGGATATTACGAATGTTTTTTTAAACAAATTACATACAAAATAACAACAACGAATCTACAAAATTGTGGTTATGTTTGCTTCGACACTAGTGGTTACATGAGTTTCTATTTCTTCAGAAAATGCTGACATAGGCATTCTACCCAGCCGGGCGGAAGCAACGCCCTCTGTTATCATTTCTCTGCAGATGTATGTACTCAGCTTAAGCTACAATTGTTAAATGTCAAATTTAACAATAGAGAAAAAATTCGAAGATGCTGTTCGCACACAGTGCGAATAGCACCTCTTGGAGACTATTCGCACACAGTGCTAATAGTATCTCTTGGAGACTATTCGCACACACTGCGAATAGTATCTCTTGGAGACTATTCGCACACACTGCGAATAGCATCTCTTGGAGACTATTCGCACTCGGATTCCTGGATAAAAATGAAATTCAAAAAAATCTTTTATCGAGAAATTTAATAGAAGATTGCTTCATTCAAATATTCGATGCATTCAGAGGTTTTCCCACATATAGTGCCGTAACGAAGTCACATTTCAAACTCACATTACCAGTTGACACCCCAGATCCAGTTCAAACAAATTTCCCGGTAAAAGTGGATTTTCCAGTTCAAGTCAATAAGGTGCCATTCAAAAATGACATCACGCTTTATTCGATTTTTTCAAGTTGGGTCCGTCCTATGTCACACTATGTCCGTTTTTTCGATTGGTCTATGGGAAATATGGGAAAAGCAAATTAAAGTAAAACAGTAGGGTTCGATCTATTTTTATTACGATTGTATTTATTGCACTATTTTACTCAGGTATTTCGATACCGTCGTTGTCCAGTTCTTCAATTTCATGCCACTCAGCGTCTTTTTTCCCCTTCACCATACGCAATAATAGCTAGACTGCAGTCAAGTGTTTTAGTCGGATTCAATGCCCTATTCGTTCTGCTTTTGTTTTCTTGCTGCCACGTGACTTCGAGTGTAACTTTTTGTGAGCTGCCAGGAACTGTTGAGACGCAAATTCGTTCGTGAATCCAATTTTCATTGCAGAGCCGGACATAGGCTGTCAAAAATGTGTTTTTTGTCGTCACTCATTTTTAATAAAACGCGAACGAGTAAAGGGGCAAATTGTTCAGTTTTGATTTTGAGCAGAAGGTGCGTAAAGCAGACTCGATCCAAAAAGTCTTTCTTC
>CM055406.1:89203658-89217170 GCA_029228625.1 Pseudolycoriella hygida
TTTCTCATGCGTATCGTCATTGAATCTAGCTCGTAGTTGATGTCACCTTGCTCTTTCAGAGCTTTTTGAAGATCTTCACTTGTCGTGATTTCGTCCATATATCTGCACTCGATCGTCGTCATGTGGGACATCGCTCTCACTTTTGCTGATTCGCCCAGTGACCTCTTCACTAGGTCTTTATAATCTGCGCTCTTAATATCTGGGCCCTTCTTGAGCTCTAATAGCATTTCGCCTTTTTGCGTTCGTCTTATTCTCGATACCTTTTCGCCCAGGTCCTTGAGAGCTGCGTCACCTTTGATTTTTTTGAGGATATCAGCGTACGTCATTCCTTCTTCTGCCGCCACTATCAGAGCATCAGCTTTCGGTCTCAGCCTTTTAAGCTTTGATTTCTCATTCCTCTCTTTCTTCTTATTTTTCACCTCCCTCCACTCGCCAGGACTGGGCTTCGGGGTTTGTGCGTCCGGCCTCTTTGTGGTCTTTTCCGTATTCTTCTTGTCATTTTTGCCGCGTTTCTTGGTGTGGGTGTAGCGTCCGGCGTTTGCTTTCTCTTTGACGTACTTGGGGTAGCTAGCACCGCCATGATTCGTCTGTTGTCTTCTTCGTGTCAGATTTACTCTCAGCTGTTTCTGATCTCCGCTTCCACGACTTGACTTCCTCTTCTACTTCGTTTAGGCATGCCCGTATACCGACCACCTTCGTCCTAATTATTGTGTGCACATTGTTTTTATCTTGTATAAATTCGTGCAACTCTCTCACCCATTTTTTGACCAACTCCATTTTTGTCGGCGTTGACTCACTGAGATCGACGGCCTGCATACCTTCTCTCCTTCGCTCGTTCACTCTCACGGGTGACCTCGTCATCTTCGAGCTTTTTGCGAACACGGCATACACCTGAGTCTCAGATTGATCCATCCCCTGATTCTCCGATTTCCTCTGCTGGTTCCCTGCTTGATTTTCTCTAATATTCCCTTTGTTTCAATTTTTATTAAATTCAATTCAAAATGAGCGATATCCGCTCGTACATGAACATATTGTAGTTTTGGATCATAGTTATATATTTAAATGTTAAATTTTATTTTATTAATTAATTAATTTTTTAATCTATTCTTTTAATTTTGCTAAATAAGTTATGCAAATTTCTATTAATTTTTGTCATTTAGGGCGTAAAACGTAGAAATGTTTGTTTGTTAAATTGGCGAGCACTAACATAAAAAAGGAAAAAGTAAAATAGAGTAAAATAATTAGAGCAAATAGGGAGGCGTAGAAAATGTTTTGGTTTTACTGTCTGTTAACACTGGTGAAAAAGTTTTTAATCTCAGATTTGAATCGTTGTTTCGAAAGTGTTTTTATGGACTGCGGTACACTGTTATATGCACGTATTGATTTATTTAACAACGCGTTGCAGCCATTTCTGGAAGTGTGGGATTGAAGGATTCTTATTTCATTTCTATATCTGGTGTTGTAGTTGTGAACATCTTTGTTGGTGATTAAGTTTGTTGTTGAATGGACGTAATTGTTTTCAATGCTGTGAATGTGCGTGGATATTGTGATGTTAATTAATTCTTGGATTTGTATTAGATTATGCTTACGGTGGAGTTCCTTTATGCTAATTCGTCTGCCCTCACCAAATAGGTTCCTTATGGCTTTGTTCTGGATTACTTGTAGCTGCTTCAAATGTTGTTGGGTAGCGGTACACCAAATTCCGATTCCGTATGTTAATTGGCTTTGGAACATTGAGTAAAAAATCTGCTTCAGGACTTTTCGTGGACAGGCTTTGTTGATTCGCCAGAATATTCCGGCCATTGTAGAGAGTTTTCTCTTGAGTTGTTCCAAATGAGGTTGCCATGTCAATTTAGCGTCCAACGTTAAACCAAGGTATTTGCATTCGTTAACTTTTTTAATCGCTGTTCCATCGTAATGTATGTCAACCTCATCTTCCTGGTTATTTGAAAATATCATATATTTCGTTTTTTCAGCGTTGAGGGCCATTTTCTTCTTCTTCATCCAGTTATTTAGAAGTTTCATGTCGCTGTTGGCTGCATTTTGAAGGTCTCGTTTATCGTCCTTGACTATTACCAAGGCAGTATCGTCGGCAAATTGGTATGGGACTCCAGCTAGTTCAAGCTTACTCAGGTCGTTGGTGTGGATCGAAAACAGGGTTGATGATAGGCTGTTACCTTGAGGAATTCCTTCTTCTGCTATTTCCTCATTACTTTTTTGGCCATCGACTTGGATATATTGAGTTCTATTCCGAAGATATTCCTGGAACCATTCATGAGCATGACCGGTGACTCCAATGGAGTTCATTTGCTGAAGAAGAATCTTTCTGTGAACTGTATCGAACGCCTTTTTCATATCCAAAAAAATTAAGATGGCTACTTTTCCTAGGTCCCTAACTTTTTGAATATATGTTATCAGGTCAAATAAGGCAGATTGAGTATTTGATGCTCTACGAAAACCATATTGGCTAGGGGTGGTAACATCATTGTCTTCGAGATGAGACGTTAATTGATTGTTCACAATTTTGCTCATGATTTTGTCGAAGACAGGGAGAATACTAATCGGTCTGTAGTTTCCTGGAACGTTCTTGTTCCCGGTCTTGAAAACAGGGTGAATTCTACAGATTTTAAGTGATTGGTCAATTTTTGCATTGCCTATACAGTCGTTTATGATTGCTGCTATTTTCGGCGCTAAGACTTCACTGTTTCTCTTAAAAACTGTTACGTCTACTTTGTCAAATCCTTGTGATTTTGAGCTTTTCATACCTGAAATCACTCTCTGAACTTCAGCGGCGTCAGTGAATTGTAGTTGGAATTGTGTATATTTGGGGTCAGGAGCCGAGTAGTAGGGGACGTGTTCGATTTTTTCAATAATTTTCCGGCCGACTGTGGCAAAATATGAGTTCAGGTCATTTAATTTTTCAGTTTTTATAGACTCAGAATCGTCCGTGGAGAATATTTTTATGTCATTCTTGATTGGTTTACCGTTATGCAATACTTCCTTTATGCAGTTCCATGTTTTCCTTACATCTCCATCAGCGTCTTTGAATTTTTTGCCATGGTACTCCTTTCTTTTTGAGCGTTTCATGGATGTCGTTTTATTTTGCCAATATTTCAGTTCTCTCCTAATGTTTGTGTTACCTTGGTCCGCCTGTAATTTACTAAACCAAAAGTCCCTGGTTGCTATGCATACAATCATTTCTTGGTCAACATACGGTTTCGAGTTTTTCTGTATTCTCTTTTTTTGCGTTGTGGTCGAATGTGATGCTACGTGTGATTGTATTATGGAGATGAAATTATCGTAAGAGAGGATGGATTGGTTATTGTCTGAAAGATTTACGTCATTTCTGATTGCGTCATCTAATTTGTCATAATCAATGCGAGAGTGAGTATAGCGATTAGTTTTCTCTCTCATAATTTCAGTGTTTAATTCAATCATCATTAGTTTGTGGTCAAATTTGTCGTAAGAGAAAGTTTGTTCCCCATATTCTTCAAAGTGTTCCCTTCCATGCTGTTGGGTCCCCCCTCCAAGCCGCTATCTCAATCTCGTGGTGTAGTTACCTTCGTAATCTCATGGTTATCTATGCAAGCAGTGAGGCCATGCTAGGGTTGGCACGGTCCTTCATGGGGCACCGCGTTCAGAGCCAGATCGGTACTAGTCAGGAATGTACATCTGAGCCTACACCTCCTTTTCACAGGACGAGTTTTCGAACGTACTTGGAGGCCTGCCAAGGTTTTACCGGGACGGGGGCAACCATGATATTAGCCCACTAGCCGTTTCGTGAAGGTGTCACCCTTCCTTATTAAGGTAGTAGAATACCACAGTTGTCAGCCCATTGCATTCTACTCATTTAAATATCCGTGTTCAGTGTCCATGTCCAATGCTTTGCCAGTATATTAAGACCTTACTGGCGTTGGCCTTAATGTGCCCGTGGCACTCCACTCATGATGGTAGTCCAACAAACTAGGACTGTGCATGTTGCCGTTGTCTCTTACCGTCGAGATCCTCCGCCACCATGCTAAGCCGCCATCCCATCTTGATAGCGCCTAACTGTCTTCGGCCCTCCCTATACGTAGCGTTTAGGTACTACCCGAAGACAGCCCCCCTCATCCTTCGGCTAAGTGACCCGCACTACTACACCGGGGGTTGGTTACCCGATCGTCCATGTGGGTTGCTCACTATAACAGGTGTCACTACGTGTAGGTAGGATGTAGGAGTAGGTGGACAGAGGCTAAGGTACATAAGGAGTACTATATTGCGCTTGACTCACCATTGACAACCCTTACCATTGACAACCCTCGTCCCGGTACGTATCTATACGTCCCGGTACGTATCTATACGTCCCGGTACGTATCTATACGTCCCGGTACGTATCTATACGTCCCGGTACTTATCTATACGTCCTGGTACTTATCTATACGTCCTGGTACTTATCTATACGTTCTTCCTTTCATATGCCTGTCGAGCAAAAAAAAAAATTTATGAAAATTGGAAAAGATTTTACTCGAGTTATGTACAGAAAACCCAAAACCACTTACGCTGCCCTAGCCTAGGGGCCCTTGGACCAAAAACGCCAAAATTCAATCCCATAATAATTTTCTCGATTATCTTTCAGGGAAAAATTCGTTTAAAATCGGTCAACATTTACTCCAGTTATCGTGTTGACATACAGACGCGGACAATTTTTTTTACAGATTTGTCTTATTTAGACGCCAAAAATAAGATCCCACCAGCTCAAGTGTCCAAATTCTGCTGGCTACAAACATCGTGGTAAACACAAAGGCCCGCTTTGAGAGAACTTCGTTCTCCGTATGGACCTAATTAGAATGAAACCCACAAAAATTTACACACCCTTCCCAGAAAACGCTACATTAACTGATAGATCTTATCAGAGTCCGGTGCGGTTTACGGAATGCAAAGAGCTAAAATTAATCGATTAAATTACTACGGAAGATAGGGTAGTCTGGGCTGCAAATACTTTTAATCTCTTTAAATATTGAACGGACAAAATACTATGATTCGAAAGGGGATTGAGCAGTCAAGAAACACAACGATGCAGATCGGTACACATCGACACACATCGATGCAGATCGATGCAGATCGATGCTCTCGATACACATCAATGCTCATCGATGCAGATCGATACTCATCGATGCAGATCGATGCTCTCAATACACATCGATGCACATCGAAGCACATCTATGCTCATCGATGCAGATCTTTGCTCATGGATGCAGATCGATGCACATCCATGAAGAATGGAGATACATGTGCATCGATGCAGATCGATGCAGATCGATACAGATCGACGCACATCGACGCACATCGACGCACATCGACTCAGATCGACGCACATCGACGCACATCGATGCAGATCGACGCACTTCGTTGCAGATCGACGCACATCGATGCAGATCGACGTACATCGATGCAGATCGACGTACATCGATGCAGATCGACGTACATCGATGCACAAGTTTCTAACTGATTCTAAATTGAATTACATTTGATTCAAAATTGAGTCAAATTTAATTGAAAATTTAGTCAAAATTGAATTAAATTTGCTTCAAAATTTAGTCAAAATTGGATTAAATTTGATTCAAAATTGCATTAAATTTGATCCAAAATTGCATTAAATTTGATTCAAAATTGAGCAAAGCTTGAATTAAATTTGATTTTGAATTGAGCCAAATTTGATTCAAAATTGAATCAAATTTGATTCAAAATTGAGCAAAACTTGAATTAAATTTGATTCTAGATTGAGTCAAATTTGATTCAAAATTGAGTCAAATTTGATTCAAAATGCAGTCAATTGAATTAAATTTCAGTCAAAATTGAGTCAAAATTTAGTTAAATTTGATTCAAAATTGAATCAAATTTGATTCAAAATGCAGTCAATTGAATTAAATTTCAGTCAAAATTGAGTCAAATTTGATTCAAAATTGAATCAAATTTGTTTCAAAATTGAGCAAAACTTGAATTAAATTTGATTCTAGATTGAGTCAAATTTGATTCAAAATTGAGTCAAATTTGATTAAAAATTTAGTCAAAATTAAGTTAAATTTGATTCAAAATTGAGTAAAACTTGAATAAAATTCGATTCAAAATTGTGCCAAATTTGATTCAAAATGTAGTCAAAATTGAATTAAATTTGCTTCAAAATTTAGTCAAAATTGGATTAAATTTGATTCAAAATTGAGCAAAACTTGAATTTAATTTGATTCTAGATTGAGTCAAATTTGATTCAAAATTGAGTCAAATTTGATTCAAAATTTAGTCAAAATTGAGTTAAATTTGATTCTAAATTGAATTAAATTTCAGTCAAAATTGAGTCAAATTTGATTCAAAATTGAGGTAAATTTCATTAAATTAATACATAACAGATACATCTCAGTTATAGTTTTTAAAAACATAGCTTTCAAGTTGCGCAACGTACCAGTAGGTATCAGTACGTACGAGTACGTATCATTTATTACGTGAATTCTTCGTGAAACTCCTGAAATTTCGTTTAGAAAATAGGCTCTGATGGTTAGAAAAAACAGGTAAAACAAAAAAAAAATTACTATGGTGCATCTCTTTTTGTGAGAGGCTATTTTCTGGTAAATCTAATTGGTCTCTGGATGACAAACGGCACAAATTTGACGCAACGTTTGAATCTAATTCGGCTCAAATTTGATACAAATTCTGCTCAAATCTGACTTAAATTCGAACTATGTCAAACTATGTGTGACGTCATTTTTGTGACGGTATACGATGAAATTATAAGTTAGCTATCGGCACTTAATAAATGACGTCCCACAAATGATATCACAAAATGACGTCATTTTTTGACGTAACAAATTGAGTCATACAATAAGGACATATAATTACTTCACAAAATGACGTCGACGTAATTTTTCAGTCTTCATTTTTCTACCGCCATTTGTTAACGTCTTTTTGTAACGTCATTTTTCTTCCAATACAATGACTTTGCGTTTTTAAACGTAACCTCCCGTTCTAAACGTAACTTTACGTTACCAAATGTAACTTTAAGTTATTAAAGAAAGCTTTGTGTTATTAAAAATAATGTCGTAGAATGACAATTTTTAAAATAAATTCACAAGTTTACTTCATATAATGGCATCACAAAATGACGTCGTTTAATTTTGACCTAATTTGATTTAACTAAATTACGTAAGTTTTCGGATGTCATTCTTCTACCGTCATTTTTTTGAATTGAAAATACATAACGAATCGCATACTTCATTATAAACAGTAACAGAAAATTATTAGGCTCTTTGAATTTCAAAGTCGAGAACTACATGAAATAGTTTATAGCGTATGCACGCCATCAAAAAACGTATCCCACAAATGTAGCACAATTTATTTAATTTAGGACCATTATCTAAGTTTTTTAAAATTTTGTCTGGAGGTCGGTATCAGACCCTTTACTCAAGCATTGGGAAGTTTGTTATTCTTATCGCAATATTTTGTTTTTGTTTCTTTGCCGGTCGAACACAATGTTGGTTAAATACAATACAACTTATATTACAATACGTATTTTCAATAATACTTTGCAGTTAGTTTTTCGAATTGGTAATGTACCTAATATCTGATTTAAATAACTTGTTGCTCGTTTCTCGTTTGTTTTCTTGGATAAAGCGACATTCTTATAGCCATAGAAACTTCCGAAATAGTGTGCTTGGTAACTTGGAACCGATCTTGAACGCTCGGCCAATACTAATGAAACCGTATGGACATAAGTCGGTAATGCCTTGCTGTGCTCGCACATTTCCATATTTTCTTACAACACGGCGTAACAAAATCCGACTCATTGGTAGAAAACTGGACCACTCATTCGGTTAACAAATTGACCTTGTCTTATACATTCCTTAACTTTGTAGACTCGCACATTTCCATATTTTCTTACAACACGGCCTAACAAAATCCGACTCATTGGTAGAAAACTGGACCACTCATTCGGTTAACAAATTGACCTTGTCTTATACATTCCTTAACTTTGTGGAAACGGTCGTAGCAGGTGTCATCAACGAAACGACACAAGAGAGTGACTGAAACACACAAATTTAATCCCTTTTATAGCAAAAATTGCATATGATGTAATAGATTCAGTTAATGTTACAACTAGAGTAAAGAGAACTTCAACAAGTAGAGTAAAATATTATTTGTGTTGTTATTATTGCCGTGTTTATAAAGTTTTACTTAAGGAAGCATACCTTTTGCGTCGTACTTCGTAATTTTCTTTTTTATTCTATTCTTTCAGCTTCCACCTACAAAATATTCGTGTAAACCAAAAAAACACAAGCGAAATGATTACAAAAAACAAACTAAGAAGCGAAATGATATACGTTCAAAAACACATGATATGCCGAAATGTTTATAATCTTCTAATACTCTCTATAACTGTTCTATTAGTGTTGTCGTCATGGCGACTTTGAGTTCAGACGCCTTTTTCGGATTTAGTCAAATTTTTTGGTTTCAGTCAACTTTTTTGCTTACAGCCAACTTTAATTATTTTTCAAATAGAGGCATTAGAGGGCATTTTTTCAGAGGCTTCCAACATTTTTCGAAATTATGACCGGTAAAATTCACCATTCAAATTGTCGTATTACATTTTTTAATTGAATGCATAAATTTCAATAGTTCATATATTTATCAAGTAGATACAACAAGAATTTTTCTGCCGTGGGTGATGGATAGTGTTTTGCCAAAGTATATAAACACTAAAGGTAATGCAAATCAGCAAAAACGTCCGGGATCCAACTTTCAGGTGAACATGTCTACGTAATGTTGCACGCGTGGTAAATTTTGTTCTCTCAAGTTGCAACACTTGAAAAAATGTATACTAAACGTACTAAACTAAGCAGTTGCGACAGCATAAGCATACCAAAATGTCAGGAATCCAACATAACAAAAGTATATTCACCTCAAACTTGGGTCCCGTATTTTTCCTTATCCGCTGCTCTGTCATTATTGTTGTCTACTGTAAAGCTAAGTACACACATCGACCGTAACCGAAATCCCCATACATTTTTACGGTCGACCGTACTGGTCGTGTCGCAAAATTTCGTTTCGGTTGATATGTGTACTGCTCGCCGAAACTTACGTTCCACAACGACCGTAATTTCCGACTGAAATTGTTGGAATGCAAAAACCAGCCGAAATCGTACGGTCGACTTAAATTGTTAATATTTGCATTGTTTCCATGTTTTTGAATAATTTCGGTGAGGTAAGAACGGTCAAAGTGTGTACTGGTTGCCGAACTAAACGCGAACGCAATTCTGCGCTTTGGATCATAATTGTGTTCGGTTAACCGTAATGTGGGTGTCCGAAATTTTGTGTTACGGCAGATGTGTGTACTCAGCTTAAGCTACAATTGTTAAATGTCAAATTTAACAATAGAGAAAAAATTCATCCCAGCATACAAATTGACAAATTAACACCACTTCTCAATTTTGACGATTATGTGAGGAATTGGCGTTACTTGTTTATATGCTTTGGTGTTTTGTCACGTCTGATCAGGCAACACTACCCGAGTTTCAAATGTTCCGTCGGGGACAAATGAAATAATTTTTATGTGGAATTATTCATTTTCTGTTCAAAATTCAGCGGACAAAATAACTAATGATAGATTCATCTACTTTTATTTTATAATTACTCATTTGGTCCGTTTAAGATAAAATATGAAATGAATTATTCGCAAAAAACGATTTACACATTTAACGTTTTGTAATAAACTTTTTTTGGCCTCTTCAGCTGTTTTTCGTGAGTTTCGATCTGTTTTGCACACAACGATTACAGACGTCGTCGGGATCAAAATTGCATTGAACTTGATTCTAAGTTGAATTAAATTTGATACAAAATTGAGTCAAATTTGATTCAAAATTTAGTCAAAATTGAATTAAATTTGCTTCAAAATTGCATTAAATTTGATTCTAAGTTGAATTAAATTTGATACGTACTGGTACGTACTCGTACGTCAAAATTGAGTTAAATTTGCTTCAAAATTTAGTCAAAATTGAATTAAATTTGCTTCAAAATTGCATTAAATTTCATTCTAAGTTGAATTAAATTTGATACGTACTGGTACGTACTGGTACGTACTGGTACGTACTCGTACGTACTGGTACGTATTCGTACGTACTCGTACGTACTGGAACGTACTCGTACGTACTGGTACGTACTCGTACGTACTGGTACGTACTCGTACGTACTGGTACGTACTCGTACGTACTGGTACGTACTCGTACGTACTGGTACGTACTCGTACGTACTGGTACGTACTCGTACGTACTCGTACGTACTGGTACGTACTCGTACGTACTCGTATGTACTCGTACGTACTCGTACGTACTCGTACGTACTCGTATGTACTCGTACGTACTCGTACGTACTCGTACGTACTCGTACGTACTGGTACGTACTCGTACGTACTCGTACGTACTCGTACGTACTGGTACGTACTCGTACGTACTGGTACGTACTCGTACGTACTCGTACGTACTCGTACGTACTGGTACGTACTGGTACGTACTGGTACGTACTCCTACGTACTGGTACGTACTCGTACGTACTCGTACGTACTCGTACGTACTGGTACGTACTCGTACGTACTCGTACGTACTCGTACGTACTGGTACGTACTCGTACGTACTGGTACGTACTCGTACGTACTCGTACGTACTCGTACGTACTGGTACGTACTGGTACGTACTGGTACGTACTCCTACGTACTGGTACGTACTCGTACGTACTCGTACGTACTCGTACGTACTGGTACGTACTCGTACGTACTCGTACGTACTCGTACGTACTGGTACGTACTCGTACGTACTGGTACGTACTCTTATGTGCTGGTGCGTACTCGTACATACTGGTACGTACTCGTACGTACTGGTACGTGCTGGTTCGTACTGATACGTACTGACACGTACTAATACGTACTGACACGTACTAATAAGTACTGGTACGTACTAAGAAGTACTGATACGTACTGGTACATACGTACTGATACGTACTGATACGGAAAATATTTTTACACCATTTAAAAGCCACTCACAATTCTTCATCCTACTTCCAATTGTTCAACAAAATCGAAAAACTAAAAGTGCTGATTTCGTCGTTTACGACTCATCAGTACACCTTGTCTTAAGACCATGTGTATATCAGCAACGATAGCCATAGAATGATACCCAGACTATGCCAACTCGCCTTTTATACAATCCAGATTCTACGATTGGATGCATGTCATTTCGTTTGAACAATTTGGAAGTAAAAGAATTGTGACTTTGTTTCGGTTATTTTTTAATTTGGATTATTCTGCTAAGCAGATTACCACAATTCAACGACTATCGAAGATAGTATTTACGTTGAATATTTCGGCTCCAAGGGGCTTACCATACGCTCTGTGTAAAGAAGTACACAAACTTGCAATCAAGGTAAAAAATTGAGAAAATTCTCGTTTTGGTACAATTGCACCCATAGAAGTAATATTTTACTATGGCTGCTGTACCTTCGGCAGATTAAAGTCCACCCGCTTGAATCAACATTTAAAAGCCACTCACAATTCTTCATCCTACTTCCAATTGTTCAACAAAATCGAAAAACTAAAAGTGCTGATTTCGTCGTTTACGACTCATCAGTACACCTTGTCTTAAGACCATGTGTATATCAGCAACGATGGCCATAGAATGATACCCAGACTATGCCAACTCGCCTTTTATACAATCCAGATCCTACGATTGGATGCATCGTTGGCCGTCGATGGCCATCGTTGCTGATATACACATGGCCCATCAGTTTGATCTCGCACCTCTACAAACTGTTTATGAAGGTGATAACGAAACGGATCACAAAGAAGCTAGACTTCTACCAGCCGATCGAACAAGCAGGGTTTCGTTCCGGATTCAGCACAAATGACCACTTGCAAGTGATGAGAAGTCTAATAGAAAAATGCAACGAATACAAAATCATCATCGCGATATGCTTCATAGCCTTCGAAAAAGCGTTCGATTCGGTCGAATTATGGTCGATTTTAGACTCCTTGGACGATTGTCGGATTGACTCGAGATATACCCGGATGATAAAACATATCTACGAGCACGCAACGTCGTGCGTCAAACTGCATAAAACCACCGATAAATTTCGAATTGGAAGAGGAGTCCGTCAAGGAGATACCATTTCACCGAAATTGTTCACGTCAGCTCTGGAAACGGTTTTTAAAAAGCTCGATTGGAGTGAACTGGGAATCAACATAAATGGGAAGTTTCTGAACAACCTTCGATTCGCCGACGACATTGCCCTGACATCAACGACTCTGGAACAGATTGAAGCGATGCTGTTGCAGCTCAACGAGGAAGCCCAAAAAATCGGTTTGAAGATGAACATGTCGAAAACGAAAGTGCTGACAAACATCGATGGTGCTACACCAATCAAGATCGGAGACGAGGAAATTGAAATCGTGAATTCGTACAAGTATCTCGGCCACGTCATGAAGCTCGGTCTCGACAACCAAACGGCTGAAATAAAGAGAAGGATCGGTCTCGGTTGGGCGGCGTTCGGCAAGTTACGGTACATCTTCAAGAGCAACATGAGCAACAGTCTAAAGAGGAAAGTGTTCGATATGTGTGTGCTGCCGGTCCTGACATACGGAGCCGAGACTCTCACGATCACCAAAGCATCAGCGAACAAATTGAGAGTTGCACAGAGGGCAATGGAAAGGGCAATGCTAGGAATCACACTCAGGGACAAAATGACAAATGAGGGGATCCGGCGACAAACAAGAGTCATCGATGTCATGACACGAATAGCGTCGCTCAAGTGGAATTGGGCTGGTCATATTGCCAGAATGACCGACGATCGATGGACGAAAACTATAATGCAATGGCGGCCACCAACGCAACGACCGATGGGACGTCCACCGGAAAGATGGACCAACGATATCAAAAGAACGGCAGGCACGACGTGGCAGCAAGTGGCAATGGACCGAAAAAAGTGGCGATCTATGGGGGAGGCCTACATCCAGCAGTGGATATAAAAGGCTAAGGAAGAAGAAGAAGAAGAAGGGGCTAACCATACCCTCTGTGTAAAGAAGTACACAAACTTGCAATCAAGGTAAAAAATTAAGAAAATTCTCGTTTTGGTAAAATGTCACCCATAGAAGTAATATTTTACTATGGCTGCTGTACCTTCGGCAGATTAAAGTCCACCCGCTTGAATCAACATTTAAAAGCCACTCACAATTCTTCATCCTACTTCCAATTGTTCAACAAAATCGAAAAACTAAAAGTGCTGATTTCGTCGTTTACGACTCATCAGTACACCTTGTCTTAAGACCATGTGTATATCAGCAACGATAGCCATAGAATGATACCCAGACTATGCCAACTCGCCTTTTATACAATCCAGTTCCTACGATTGGATGCATGTCATTTCGTTTGAACAATTTGATTTCGTTTTAAATGTTGATTCAAGCGGGTGGACTTTAATCTGCCGAAGGTACAGCAGCCATAG
>CM055406.1:89227485-89240942 GCA_029228625.1 Pseudolycoriella hygida
ATGGAAGTAGTAGCCGCCGCGGCTCGGTTTGGCGGCGGCGGCGGCTCAAAAAAAAACTTTTGATTTGTTGTAGAGGAAGTTGAGGTGATTATTTTCGCCCATGGAAGTAGTAGCCGAAACTTCCAAAAGTACTGATATCACAACAAAAACCCTTTTAAAAGGGAAATGTGACGCAAGTCCTTCTTCCTCCTTCAAAAACAACTGATATCAATTTGGGGTGACGCTTAAAGCTTTGAAACGCAAAAATTCTTTTGGAATGTTTTCATTTTTGATTAAAAAAAATGCGTCACAAATGCCGGACCCACCAGGGGGGTCAGGGGGGTACGACGCACAGAGATCATTTTGGTAATAGTAGCGGTCTTAATTAAATATAACTGCCCAGGAATTTGAGATAGAAATTTTTAGTCT
The DNA here is from genome assembly GCA_029228625.1 of Pseudolycoriella hygida. NCBI lineage: Eukaryota > Metazoa > Arthropoda > Insecta > Diptera > Sciaridae > Pseudolycoriella > Pseudolycoriella hygida. The sequence goes on from CM055406.1 coordinate 89,227,894, forward strand.
TCAGCAAAGTTGTTTACCATGAAATGAGGAACAACATTGCTGAAGAAACTTTTTTTCGATCAATTATATTTTGGAAGTTACCGAATGTTGAAGTCAAACTTTCTGAAAAATGCAGTGTTCTGGTCAAAATTGCAGAACTCTTCCGGCTGAGATAGAAATTTTTTGTCTTCAGCAGAGTTGTTCAGCATGAAATGAAGAACAACTTTGCTGAAGAAGTAATTTTTCCATCAATTTTATTTCAGAAGTTATGAACTGTTATTACTGGACAAATTCCCGAATTCCAAATTAACAGAATTCAACAAGTCATAACTTCCGAAATAAAATTGATGGAAAAATTGTTTTTTCAGCAAAGTTGTTCCTCATTTCGTGCTGAACAACTTTGCTGAAGACAAAAAATTTATATCTCGAACTCCGGAAGAGTTCTGCAATTTTGAACAGAACACTGCATTTTTCAGAAAGTTCGACTTCAACATTCGGTAACTTCCAAAATATAATTGATCGAAAAAAAGTTTCTTCAGCAAAATTGTTCCTCATTTCATGGTGAACAACTTTGCTGAAGACTAAAAATTTCTATCTCAAATTCCTAAGCAGTAATATAATTAAGATTACTATTACCAAAATGATCACTGTGCGACGCAAGGGAAAAAAAGTCAAAACTTAGCTGTATATATGGTTCCGAAGTGTACGAAAGAAAATTTTCTGAATTTTTTACTCGTGTGGAGACTTGCGTAACGAGCGCATCGCTACCGCGCGCCCATGACCAAACATTTGGTTAACTTCACACACTGAATGCAACTCACGAAAAGTTTTTACATTTACGAAATTCAATTTCTCTAGCAATTTACAACAATTTGGCTAACTTCACACTCAGAAAGAAGCTCGCTAAAAGTTTTTAATTCAAATTCACCACTGCGAGCAGATTCACCGTATCAAGTTGGTCTATTCAACATATCATCATCACCAAACTTTTAGCGAGTTTTTTGGCCAGTTTGGCTCTCATTAAATTCCTGCGATTTCGTTTGAAATTCGGTATCAGATTCTGTGCACATTTTTTTAATTTTAATTTCAGTTAACCCGCAAATATCGTTGAAACTTTTCAATTTGTCCATCAGTTTTGAAAAACGCGACGCGACGAGACCAATTTCACAATATTAACACAGAAAATTCCAAACTAATCGTGAGTAGCTATGACCTTGAGACAATAAAACATGAATCATTCGTTGAATTCAAACACGAAACCTTAAAGTAAATATTTAAGTAAAACGTATTTAAAATTAAGGCTTTTATGAATTCCACTCCTTTAGAACCGTTCACTAACAAACACTTTGATGATGGTAAAAAAAATTCTTATCCTTTATTGCAGAACTTTGTGTAAAAACAAAACGATCGTTGAGCGAACTTTACCTTTTGAAATTATTCAACTGATTTTTGAATGTTAACAACAAAAAACTTTATTATGTTAAGCTTTTTAGCACTGCGAAATCGACTTATTTCGAACACAGATCACTCGCAACTGTTTAAAATTTTCTACTGATCAGCATGCATATATCACCATTTCAACTCATAAGACGTTTTATTTTTCATTCATTAAAAAGCTGTTTAGCATCTTATTCGTCATCGTTCGCAGATCGTCGCACTTCGTTGTAAAACTCGTTTCCATTGTTGTTGTATTGTTGTATATCGTAATATGTGGTCATAATATTCAAGTTTATTTATGAAATAATTTGCATTTTTATTAATTCGTATTAATAGGTATGAGTCACAGAGGTCTCCATTCGGATATATTTATTGAATAGGTGACCGAGTGTATATGACTTAGAACAATACTAAGAATTCCATTAGTGTTTCCCAGAACGCTGTGCTACGACATAAAAACAAATTAGATTTTAATGAGAACTCTGTTTTTTTTCTACATAAGGGTATCGAGTCGATTTCCGAAAATTTGGATTATGGTCGAAAAAGTTGTCATAAATAGGTTTTCGAACTTTTCCACACATAAGTATCATAAAGTCATAGGACAGGGGACTCATAAACAAGAATTGAAAATGTAACTTTGAAGATCGATTAATTTCTTTAAAATCTTAACTAATTTGCAATTCCTTCAATTAACGTACCGAGGGGGCAAGGTGGGCTGCCTTGATATCTTGGTTGAACAAGAGCAATCTGAAACAAACGAATATCAACTTTTTCAAAATTCTGGAGAGTATAATGTATGATGGAAGTACACCAATATGGCTCTGACACAGCAAAATTGGAGGTTAATATTAATTGATACTGTTCAAGGGAACGAAATGAATGTGGCAAACAGAATAGATGTTGCAAGCAGGCAAGGGTGTATATCCACTGTTAAATGCCTGCCGGTAAAACACATTGAAGGGACGAACCGGCATTCTAAGCCCTACTAGTTTCCGCCCTAGTACATCATAACATATGGTACTAGGTTTGTGCGCAATTTTCCACTGACACAGTAAAAACGTCGGTAACGAAAGGATCTCAAAGAGAATCCATGTGAGCAAAAGCTCACCAAAAATTGCGGAACTAGTAATAGTTATTTACGTCACAAGGAGAAAAATGTTTTTTTGGGAGTGTGTGAGCGTTGTAGCGCGAGCTGAAAGCGAAATCGGCCAAGTAGTTCCTGAGATATGGTCGAAAAAGTGGAGGTCGGACATGAAATTTTCGAGGGTCGATAAAACTTTTTCGCAAATATCTCAGCAAGTATAGCACGGAAATTCCTTATTTTGATGTCAAATGAAAGCTTTTGATGTCACAAAACTGGGAAAACATTTTTATGGGAGTTGGGTCAGGGGTCTGGGCACTGGGACCAATGGAATGGACGAAATTGAGTTTCTTGGCCATATATTTCCTTAACTATGCAATATGGAGATTTACTGTCAAAGACAAAATTGCAGAGAACTAAACTTAAGCGAATACGTGTTTCAGAGTTATGGGGAAATATGGCCAAATTTTGGTATATGGCCACTTCCACAATTGGGCAGGATGACCCGAATCTCCAGAACTATGAGAGGTAGAAAGTTGCTTCCAAAGGCAAAATTGTAGAGAATAAAATTTTAGAGAACACGAGTTTCAGGGTTTTAGGGAAAAAGGCATAGTCCTTGGATATAAGCTTTTCTAGATTTGAATGATCTGAGACGTACTTCGGTAGGGCCTTTGAAATTAGCTTGGGTAATTTTTATGGATCTTTGAAAATCTTACAGTTGTAAAAGAACATAAAACGTTAGATTGTTTGCTTATTTGAATATTTAGGTACGTTCGAGTCTCTTTGCCACATCTATTCTGATACGTACGGGTCTTTGGTTATGTTTTTTATTATATCCACTGCTATTGAAGACCTAACCTTTGCCATTTGTTGCCAGTTTGTACCCGGTTTTCGTCCACCGCTCTGGTGGTCTGCCCATTGGTCGCGTTGTAGGTGGCCTCCAGTTCATGATGTTTATCGTCCAGCGGTCGTCCGTCATTCTCGCAATATGTCCAGCACAGTTCCATTTTAGAGATGCTATTTGTTCCATGACATTAAAGATTTTAGTTTGTGAGTACAGTAAGGACACAAGCATCGAACACTTTGCGTTTGAGACTGTTGTTCATGTTGCTCTTGAAAATATGTTCGTTTACCAAACGCTGCACAGCCAAATCCAATTCCCCGTTTTACTTCGGCCGTTTGATTGTCTAGACCCAGCTTCATTTTTTGGCCGAGATAAACGTAACTATCAACTTTCTCTATAACGTTATCCCCAACTTTAATGACCCCATCGTCGTCGATATTCGTCATGATCTTTGCTTTGTGAGATTCATTTTCAGACCGACTCTATTTGCTTCTTTATTCATTTGTAGCAACATTTTTTGTGCATGTTCTAGATCTGTTGCTATGAGAAGTATGTCGTCTGCAAATCGAAGATGAATTCGGCTTTTTCAACAGGTTGATAGAAGTCCAACTTTTTCGTGTCTCGTGTCGTAGCGATCTTCATGAACAGTTTATAGAGTGTTGATAATTTTCCAACTTCGTAATGTCTCCTTTTTTGTGCATGATAATATTGCGTAAGCGGACGATAATATCGTCACAGGAACGATAATATCGTGCCAGCGGACGACAATATCGTCACAGAAATGATATTATTATACCACCCGGCACTAATATTGTTCCAAAACGATATTACCATACCAATGGGGGCCACCCGGAGGATAATACCGTCACTGGAACGATATTATAATACCACCGGCGATGTTTCTATCAGGCGAACGATATTATCATCATGGAAACGATTATATTGTTGTGAGACTGTATTACGCACCTGATGATAAGTCACTCATTCCATAGAATAATAAGTTATAATAAGTTCACTCACTCCATATCATATCAGAAATCGATATTTTCGTTGCATGGACGACATTATCACTCCATTCGGTGATAATACCGTTCCTTAGGCGTTATTATCGTCTCACGGGCGATATTAGCACTCCACCGAACGGTAATATCGTTCCAAGAATAGTAACATTATGCCACTGGACGATATTATCGCAAAATAGTCTAGCAAATTGTGTATAAAAGTATGTATATAGAAGAGTAGCGAAATAGCAGATTATCCAGCGAAGTAATTTGATATATTGTATAGAGATGAGTAAAAACATCCGAGGATTTCAGCCTGATGTAGGTTACTCGTCGTGATACGGGATATTAAATTATTTTTCAAAACAAATCGAGTATAAAATGAATACGACGTCCAAAATTTTGAAAATTTCAGTCACATTTATTCAGCTTCAAAATATCCTCTTTACACAAAAGCGGACGTCGTTTATGGATGCTGCCTATTAAGAATTGAAATTTATCAAAATCTAAAAATCTTCATTTCTTTTTGACAGCACATTTTAATGAGTATGCGACCAACTTAGTAAGTATATTAATTGATTCACATTAGGACGTGAATATGTAATTAAAAACAAAAATACTTTAGCAAGAATACTAACCTATATAATAAATACTAGGCTAATTTCATATGAAAGTGTAATGTGGACAACAAGTTATCTCAGAAACTAAGAAGAAGATACTGAGAGTAAATGTCTTTTTAGATGCGGGAGTGAATAAAAAACGTGTCTTGTTTAGAGCAGTTACTGTAAGACAAGGTATATTCAATAGAATGTTGGCTCTATATAAATTTATACAGTCGGGTACCGGATATGCATGAAGTTGTAAACGTTAATTCAAATAAACTAATTCACAATAACACTCCTCCTTAACGTTAACGAGTTCATAAAAACAACAAAAAAATTCTAATTTTCAAATAGCAAAATTCAAAACAAAAATAATCTGAAAAAAAAAATTAACTTAAAAATCAAAATTGTCGGCTAAAATTTGTTCGGTTGGTAAATATTTCACATGAACCAAATTTTCTTGCACTGAATGTCGGATGAAATGATGTCTTATGTCAATGTGTTTAGTGCGGGCATTATATCCATTCGTTTCAGATAAATCTTATCGCACTTTTGTTGTCACTGAAAATGATAATTGCGTCACTACCATTCGAAGAGTTGATATCCATTTCGAATTGTCTAAACCATAAACTTTCTTGCGTACATGCACTGAGCGACATATATTCAGCTTCAGCTGAGGATAATGCCACAGTTGATTGGCGCTTACTGCTCCATGAAATGGGACCACCTTGTTTCAAAAAAACGTAACCAGTACACGAGCGTCTATCGTCCAAATCACGAGCCCAATCAACATCACAGTAACCAGCAATATTGGTATTTGATGCTTTGATGAACATGAGCTTAGCGTCACTGCCTCCCAATGAGGTTTTCCAGGATTGTGATTAAATCGACTGACAGAATTAACAGCATAAGCAATGTCCGGCCTCGATCCACGGGAGATGTAAAACAGACTACCCACCGCCTCTTGATATGGAATACGCGACATTTCTTCCTTACCCGTCGACGTAGTTGGACACATTTGCTTCGTTAAATTTTGATTCGAATCGGCAGGAACTGTCACTGGATTACAGTTTTCCATGTTGAACTTGATCAATAAATCTTCGATGTGCCGGCGTTGATCAAGATAAATGCCATTTGCACGATCACGAGAAATTCGTAGACCCAAACAAAATTTCGCTTCGCCCAAGTCTTTCATACGAAAGCGTCGAAATAATTCTTCTTTCAGAAAACGCCTCAAAACTTGATCATTGGAAAAAATCATTGAATCGTCAACGTAAACCGCAATATACGTTCGATGTTGTTCGTTGATTTGAAAATACACACACGGATCCAATGACGACTGATGAAAACCTATTTCTTTCAACGCGCCATCCAATTTTTGTTCCACTGTCGGCTTGCTTGCTTCAAGCCATAAATTGCTTTGTTGAGACGACAAACTTTTGACGAATTTTTGACAAACGCCTCAGGCTGCACCATAAAAATTTCTTCATCGACGTCTTGTAAAAATGCTGAAATTGCATCTAATTGCTCAATGTCCAAATCGTACTGAGCAGCTAACGATAATAAATATCGTAACGAATTGTAGCGCACAACAGGCGAAAAAGTCTCTTCGTAATCAAGACCTAATCGTTGAGCACAACCTTTGATTACGAGTCTTGCCTTGTGTCGCTCAATGGCTCCATTGCCATCTCTTTTGGTTTTAAAAACCCACTTGCATGGAATTGCTTTTCTATTCGGAGGCAGGTCTTGTTCAGCAAAAGCGATTGATATTCATCCATTATCGCTTTTTTCCATTTTTCACCATCCTGACGAGATAATGCCTCCTCAATTGTTATTGGATCATCCAACACAATTGCCATCGCTGAATACGTAATATAATCAGGCCACTGCTTCGGATGTGGTTGTCGTTCGGAACGTCTAACCATAGACTCGACCACCATCGGAACATCCATTTGACCTGAAATGCCTCCACTAGCACCATCTACGCTCTCAGCATCAACCAAATCACCTCGAATATCAGGCGAAAAATTCCAACCGGAATCTGATTGATCAGCTACAAAATTTTCAACGTTCTCGTCACACTGCAAAACGACTTCATTCGAAAAAGACGACATCTCGACTTTTGACCAAACACTTTGTAACCGGGTGAAGCAGACGATACCCTTTTGTCTCATCGCAGTAACCAACAAAAATATGCTCTTCTGATTTCGCATCCAATTTTTGTCGATTTTTTTTAGGCACATGCACCATCGCTTTACATCCGAAGGTCCGCAAATGGCTTAAATTCGGTACCAAATCTCTTCTGGTGTCTTTCCTTCCAAACTACGGCTTGGCGAGCGATTTGTTACGTACACAGCAGTTGATACTGCTTCAGCCCAAAAACTTTTTTCCAAATTCGATCCAAACAGCAAACACCTTGTCTTCTCCACGATGGCACGATTCATTCTCTCTGCCATCCCATTTTGCTGAGGTGTATGTGGACATGTCGTTTGAAACCTGATGCCACATTTCTTGAGATAATTTTCAAAATCTCGATTCACGTACTCCCCACCATTGTCTGTTCTCAAAATTTTGATGGTGGTTCCGGACTTGTCATTTACTATCCGCGAAGAACGTGATTGAAGCGATTGAATGTTGGAACCAAGTTGGTTTTCGACCATCGCCTTGAACGATTCAAAAATTTCACGAACGCCAGTTTTGTTTGCCATAAAATAAACAAAGACTTTCCGAGAAAAATCATCAATAAATGTGAATGAAATCGGGATTGCTTTCCTTTCAAGCACACAATGCACTTTTCGACTTTCTTTGGTGTTGAAAATTCAACAATTGTTCGTAGGTGTAAACAAACAGCAATGTGGTGACAAATTTAACAAAAACATATTGTTTACATGGCGACCCGTTGCAACTAGATCTGAGTCCTTGTCAAAAATTTCACAACCGTCGCTGGTAAAAATCACTTTGTGTCCTTTTTTACATAGTTGTGACACTGACAATAATTTAGATGATAGTTCTTTGACATGTAAAACATTACTAATCGAAACTTGTTGTGATCCTTCACAACCAATGTCAACAATCACTTCATCAGCAGACTGAACTTGCATCATCGAATTGTTTGCAGCCAAAATTTGATCAATCGGTTCATCTTTAGTGTTGAACAGCCAATCATTTCGTGGAGTCATATGGTATGAACAAGCTGAATCAATAAACCAGTCATCATCGTTGGAAACACCAGGAGAATAAACAACAAACGCTCCTTTCTTCGTTACGTTTTTTTTTTTTTTGTTAAAGCAGGCCGGGGCCCATTGCTTTAAATGTGATTACTGATTACTTTCTCTCGTGGACAGGTCCGTCCGTAGGAGTCCTGTCCTGTCCAGGTCTAAAAATTTTGTCCCGTTTGGTGATAGAATTCGACAATTTCTCAGAAAAATTTGATTAGTTTCTGTTTGTTTAATTGATTGTGGAAAATTTCTTCAAAACTAGTGAGTGACTTTATTGTTGCATAATTGTCTCTGCGTTTGGAATTTGGGGCATATAAAGATAATATGATTTATTGTCTCATCAAGTTTACATAGATCACATAGGGGTGAATTCCTCTTTTTAAACATAAATAATCTTTTACCACATAGGCCATGACCTGTCATGAGCCTGTTAATTATTTTGATAGTAGTGCCTGAAATTGGCAATTTATAAAACCAGGGTAACGCGCGGGTGCATCTTGATGTAATGCCCCCCTTTATCCCTCATTTCTTCTTCATATTGTTTTTGCCATATCCCTGTAAACATTATCCTAAGGTTAGTTAACGCATCCGTGCATGTTAACCGTATTTCTTCCTCTACAATGTCCTCAATTCCCAAGTTTGCAAGTCCATCGGCCATTTCATTACCTGGTATCCCACAATGCCCAGGGATCCATTGTACTCTGATATTTTTTTGTGTACAGCCCCTTACTATTTCCCATACTTTTGAGGTGAGGTAATTTTTGCCGTCCTTTTGTTCTATAATTTTACAGCTATTCATCGAATCTGTATATATGACTAAATTCTCTTCAGGGTGTTTGAGGCCTATCTCAATGCTTTTATATATAGCTACTAGTTCCAGATTAGTAATTTGCAACCTATCATCCATCTTCAAGGCTGTATACTCTTGATCCATATCCGTGATACCAATACCAGCCCCAGTGTCTTTTTTTGATCCATCACTGTATATTGCCTTGTAATTACAATAGAAATATTTATGATTTTCAAGAAAGGCATTTTTCCATTGGTCAGCTGTTAATATCGACTTACTAATCGTGTCATCCCCTAAGATTTCAAGATATTTAATGACCTTTAGGTTGATAGGTTTATCCCCTTGCTGTATTTCTCCTAGTGGCCTAGTAAACACTTTGTATTTTTGACTTTGCATTAATAGATCTGGGTCTGTTTTAGGGTTGACCAATGGATAAGATGGTACTTCAAGGTGTGGTTTTATGGGCAAGTTTAAAATATAGGCTCTTATTATCTATTTTTGTGCTAACCATTGCCCCTGTCATTGTTTCCCCTGTCGACACATATAGCGTTGGCACTGGTGTCGTTTTTAAAGCTCTTAAACACATCCTTAGCCCTCGATTATAAAATATTGTTATTTTATCTAGGTCCTTTTTATGAGCATTTCCATATATGGTAGCTCCATATTCTATTATACTCCGTATAGTTGTACGAAGGATATTCAGAAGGGTTTGTGGGTGTCCCCCCCCATTTATTTCCTGCAACCATTTTAATAATATTGAGCCTACTTTCTAATCTTCCTAACATTTTGTTGATATGAGTCTTATAGGTGAGGTTTTCATCCAACCAAATTCCCAAGTATCGAATTTCCTTTACCCATTGAATAAAATTCCCTTTGACCATTAGAAATGGTCCAAATCTAGTTTTTTTTTGGGTAAAACCATATCGCTTTTGTTTTTTCCTCACTGATGGTCATATCAATACCTTCAATTAGTGTGATAAATTGGTTTATTGATCTTTGCAAATGGTCTCTTGCTTCGATTATTGACGTCCCCCATGCTAGAATCGCTATATCGTCCGCAAATTGGAAGACCTTGGATTGGTCTGTTTCACATTGAAAAATTCCTAGAGTGTAAAGTACAAATAGGATTGGGCTAAGAACATCACCCTGCGGCACCCCTCGGGATGTTTCTCTCTCAATGGGTCCGCTATTAGTATCTATGGTTACTTTCCTATTTCTAAAGCAGTTGATTACCCAATTTTTAATCCTGTGGGGTACTAGCATGCTTTCAAGCATTTTTCCTAATTTTTTCAAGTTAACTTTATTAAAGGCGTCTTCTAGGTCGATAAAGACCGCCATGGTTTCCCAATTATTTTCCTGCATTTCATGAATCACTGTAACAAAATGATTGATGCAGTCAATTGCCGACCTCTTTTTTACGAATCCATAGCTAGCTGAGGGGATTATTTTGTTTTCTTCTATCCATTGCACTAATCTTCCTTTTATCAGTGAGTTTATGATTTTTAAAAATACCGACAATAACGATATTGGCCGATGACTATTTAATTTGGTGTGATCCCTCCCCGGCTTGGGGATAAGAACTATCAAAATCCTTTTGAGGGTGTCTGGTAACTTTTGGTCCTCCCATAACAAATTTATCATAACTACAACTACAAGCTTATTTTTCAACGCCACCGGGAAGCTCTTAATCAAGTCATAAGTAAACTGATCTTTGCCCGGGGCAGTGGATTTTTTTGAAATCAAGATTTCCTCAAACTCTTCATAGCTAAAGGGAGCTTCAAGTTTGCTTATTCCTTCTCTATAATCTTCGCTTATGCTTTCGTCCGTTCTCTTGTCTTTCCCACTTATGCACATTTGATCTAGATATTTTTTTGCCATTTCCGGGTTATCATACATAGTATTATGTTGATTTAATTTAGTGCTATTAGTTAGGGCCCTGATGTTCTGATAAATCTTTTTAATTGACGTATTTGGGGATAGCTGCTCCGACCACTCCCGCCATGATTTCTTTTTTGCTTCTCTAAGTTTGTATTTAAATTCGGCTTTAGATTTCTTAAAGGCCAACAAATTCCGAAGACTGTTATCGCGAAAGTACTTTATTAGTAGGGACTTGCTTGATTTATACAAGTCCTCTATCTCTTCCTTCCAGTACGGTTTTGGATGGAATTTTTTTGACATATTGATTTTCTTGACCTTTTCTCTTGTCCTCAAGATGTGTGATTAGGTCCTCCAGAGTATTTATTGTGTTTAGATCCAGACTTTCCATCTTTTCCCTAAATAGGTCCATGTCTAATTTATCCCTATATTTTATATATATATATATATATATATATTATATATTATATATATTTATATTATTATATATATTATATTATTATATTATTATTATATATATTCTATTTATATTTAATTTGATCTGGAGTCATTCCCTTACTAAGCTCCATTTGGATTTGGATTAGGTCAGATCCTAGTGTTTCAGAATCTAAATCCCATTATACTTCACTTGCTATAGACGGGGAGACCCAGGTCAAGTCCAGAGGATTTGCCCTCTCCAATCCTCCCGGTACCCTAGTTGGCCTGCCATCATTTTGTAATACATAGTCCTCAAAAGCCTCATATAAATTCAAACCTCTCTGATTCTGATAATGAGCACCCCAAGCCGGGTGAGCCACATTGAAATCCCCTCCAATTATTATTCTCTCGTAATTTCCAATAATCTCCTTCAATTTAGCCGACTGCCTCGCCACTTCCCCTTCGTTTACTCCATTACCAACAGGTGGTATATAGACTGAGAATACCGCTATGTTCTTAGGAAGGTTGGCAGTAACTACCCCAACCACCTGCAGAGGAGACAACTTTGGCAAACTGAGGACACTGTAGAGGATCCCCGTCCTAACCAAAAGCCCTACTCCCCCACACCCCTCCTTCTCTCCTCCCTCAGCGACAACATTATAATTTTTCAAATGGAATATTTGTCCCATTTTACCCAGATTCCCTGCTTTCAACTTGGTTTCAGATACCATATAAATATGGATGCAATTACTATCCAAATAGTGATTAAGCTCTGCTTTTTTGATTCTATTCCCCTAATATTATGTTGACTTATTTTCAGTGTACTAAGCGGCATAATGTTCTGTTGTTTTTGGTCGAAAGTCCTCCTGTTTGTCCTATTGTCATCGTCGTTGTCCTCTGTAAGTCTACCAATTGTACTAGTCATGTTAGAATGTGGTGTCGGATATGGAGCCAACGGCTCCCTCTATTTTGTCACTTGCTTCTAAACTTTCATTCCCCTTTTCATTTTGGCCACATCCTACAAATATTTTTACAATTTCTGTCAATAAATCTATAAATTCTTGCTTTAGCCCATCGTCAGCTTCGATTTTCAGGTCATTATTTTTAATTGCCGAAATAATTTTTAGCGTTTTGTTATTTATCACATTCTTATCATTTACTTTAATTAACTTATCCAGATTATCACAGTCATTCTCAATGTCTTTGTCAGTCTCGTTAATTTTTGGTTCCAAACCTCGTTGAGCGTTTATGTACAATCGATCCAAATGAAAAATTATACAAAACTTGCGATTTGTGGGTTCTGCGAGTTCTTTGAGATCTAAAACCCACACCCAGTTTTAGTATTGTCGCTTTTGGCTTTTGCTAAATGTATATCGATAATGCAGTTTCATTGAGTTCGTTAATTGGCGCATTTTTTTTTTTGTAAAATTCAAACGTTCTCTGACTTAAAATTTTTGCACATTTGTTTGATGACTCTGTTGTTAGCAAATTTCGGAATAGATCGTATTTGTTTCTTCGCATTATTTTTTATTTAATGTTGGATTTAGAAATTACTTCAACAATTTGAATTTTCTTGCAAATGTAGTTTTTTGTTTAATTTTGTAAATTTCCTAAAAGCTTAATTTTGCAGAAAGTTCGATTATTTCGGGGATTCGCATATCTTATAAAACTCCAATTTTCTTAGAGAGGCTAATTCTTTTGAAATTTTTAACTTTTTTTATAATTTAAAATTTTTCTAGAAATTTATATTTTCCTGTAATTTTGGGATTTCCTTGAAATTTTTATTTTCACAAAAATTTATATTT
>CM055406.1:89241442-89284442 GCA_029228625.1 Pseudolycoriella hygida
TTCCCGTTGGAATGGCAGGGAGGCCTCAATATGTTCCATCAAAATTCCTCGGAATGTTCCGTCGGTATATCAAAAATAACCCCTGTCCGAATAACATTGTTATATGGAACATAAATCTCGTATTGAGGAAAAATTCCTTTTCCGATTTCGACAAAATTATTCGCCTGTTCCGCCGTGCTAAAATGCACCCGCGCTTGAATTACTTTTATCACCCCTTGGATCTTATTATGTTTTACGGTCAAGCCAAACTTGATGTCATCTAATCGCATGTTTCTTTCTTTAACCGAGACTTCCAAAAAGAAGGGTCCCGTATCTCCAGGTTGATAAATAAAATCATTAACTTTTTTCACAAAATTTTTATTAACATCAGATGAATTTTCATTGACCATAGGGCTGGTTTTCCGTTCCCGCTTGGGTTCAGACGCCATTTTCCCCTTGCCAACAAAATCTTCCTCGACATTGCTAAGACTTTCTTGCGAACCTGAAAATCCAGCATCTTGATTCGCATGTCTTTTGTTACCCTGTTTAAGTCTCTTTATCGAATCTTTATTATCTTTTCTGCGATTATTTTCATGCGTGGTTTGCACAGTCAAACCACGCGCCCCTTTGTTAGACATTCTTTTGTCTAAGTTCCATGCCCCCAAATTCCAAACTGAAAATCAAAATTATGCAACTCACCTTTTTCTATTTCCAGTAAAGACCACTTCAATCAATCAACAAAACTATTCACTCACACTCTACTCTATTCTACACTTAATGTGTAGTTATACGAAAGCAATAGAAAAAATTTTACACTTCTCAAAAGAGACAAAACTTTTTTTATTGCTTCCACGTCTGCGTAAAACGTCTGTTGCCCACGAGAGTTCACAAGCGAAAAAAACCTTCGTTACGTTTTTTTTTATGATAGCAGGCCAGGGCCCATTGCTATGTTGCTTTATGTGGAAACTCTCGATGATTTGTTGTCTCTGTTGTCTCTTTCGTCAAGTCTGTCAAAAGGCTTGCCCCGTCTTCTCACAAAATGCTGCTATTTCCCTGTAACAAATGATTAGTTGCTAATGGGGTGGGTGTGTATTATGTAAATCTAAAAAGTTACTGTATTTTATTATTGTTGCATAATTATTCCTTTGAGATTGGTATTTAATGCAATGGAATATGACATGGTCAGAGGTTTCTTCAGTTTGACAGTGACGCAAAGGGGGGAGTCTCTCTTCCCATAAAGATGCAGACGTTTTCCACTCATATTTTGTCCGGTCATTAGTCTATTTATAGTTTTGATCGTTAAGCCTGAAAGGGGAAGTTTATATAACCATGGCTTAAGGCCAACGCACGGGTGTGTCTTGAGATATTGCTGACTTTTGTTTACCATACTAGCCTCATAACTGTCTTGCCATTCCTTTATAAAGTTATCTTTGAGACAATAAATGCATCCGTGTATGTCAGGGGTAATTCTTCCTCAATAATGTCTTCGGCTCCCAGTTTGGCTAGGTGGTCCGCCCGTTCATTCCTAGGAATCCCGCAGTGAGCGGGGATACATTGTATAGTTATTTGGGTATCTATCATATCTTCAATTTCCGGCCAGATATTATATACGAGGTAGTTTTTACCATCCGGTTTATCCAAAACTGTACAACAGTTCTTGGAGTCTGTGTAGAGTACTATTTTTGGACTGTCCATTTGTTTCGCTATATTGATGCCCTTCAAGATGGCTACTAGTTCCAAGCTACTAATTTGAAACCTCTTATCAATGCCTTCCGATATATGCCTCGATTCCACATCTGTGATACCAATCCCTCCTCCCATCTCCACTTTTGACCCGTCGCTGTAAATAGCTTTGTAGTCAAAATAGAAGAATTTGTGATTTGTCAAAAAGGCGTGTTTCCACTGTTTATCCGTTAAGGAATTTTTGTTCACCTCTTCACCCAAAATTTCAAGATAATTTTTTATGTGGAGGTTGGAAGGTTTTTTCTTTTTTGTAACTTCTCCCAAGGGTTCAGTTAGTGGTGTATACTTTCTTGCTGATGCAAGTATAAATGGGTCAGATTTAGGGTCGTTTATAGGGTAATTCTGGGCTATTAAATACGATACTATCGGAAGCTTTAGAATTTTTGCCCTAAGTATTTCTTTTTGCGTAATCCATTTGCGCCTAATTTCTAGTGGGAACTCCCCGGCTGAGACATATAAAGTAGCTGCTGGTGTGGAAGTTAGTGCCCTTAAACATATTCTAAGGCATCTATTATAAAAAATACTAATTTTATTTAAATCTCTATCCGTAGCTTTCCCATATATCGAGCTTCCGTAGTCTATTATGCTCCTTATAGTTGCCCGTAAGATGTTCAGTAGCGTTTGCGGATGTCCCGCCCATTTATTACCTGCTACCATTTTAATAACATTAAGCCGTGCTTCCAACCTAGTAAGCATCTTATTTATGTGTGTTTTATATTCCAAATCTTTATCCAACCAAATCCCCAGGTATCTAATTTCAGTGACCCATTCAGTGAACTCCCCCTTCAGAATTAAGAAGGGTCCAAAGTTGGTAGCCCGCGCGAAAAACCAAATAGCTTTTGATTTTGCCATGCTAATTTTTATATCAATATCCTCCACAAGTTGGGAAAACCGGTTAACTGCCAATTGCAGGGTCTCTCTAGTATCAAGTATGGATGGTCCCCATGCCAATATTGCGATGTCATCCGCAAATTGGAACATTTTTGTATTGTCATCTTCATACTTAAATAAGCCAATTGTGTACAAAACGAATATAATGGGGCTAAGTACATCTCCTTGTGGGACTCCAGCAGAGGTATTACCTGAGATGTATCCCTCATTGGTCTGTATTGTTAGGTTTCTATTTTTAAAACAGTTATAGACCCAATCTACTATCCTCCTGGGCGTTCCCAACTTATGGAGAATAGATTTTAGTTTCATTAGATTAACCTTGTTAAAAGCATCTTCGAGGTCGATACAAAACGCCATTGTTTCTAGGTTATGTTCCCGCATTTCGTGTATTGTCATAATGAAGTGATTAATACAATCAATGGCCGACTTCTTTTTTACAAACCCATAGCTGGCTTCCGGGAGTTTCCCATTAGCCCCCAGCCATATTACCAGTCTTTCTTTGACCAATGAATTCATAACCTTTAAAAAACAGATAGTAACGAAATGGGGCGATGACTAGATAATTTCGTGTAATCTCTCCCCGGCTTGGGGATCAGAATCAACATAATGTCTCTGAATGCTTGGGGAAGTTGTTGATCTATCCACAACTTGTTAATTACTTCTAAAAATTTTTCTTTGAGCTCCTTTGAAAAACCTTTAATTTGATCATAAGTATACTGATCCATCCCTGGTGCCGTGGATTTTTTTGACCCAAGCACCTCTATCAACTCTTCGTAACTAACAGGACCTTCTAATCCGTGCCTTTCTTCCTCACCCATCTCCCCGACCCCCTCCTTTTGCACCATTCATACCTTGAAGTTCCAACCCGTCAACGCATATCTGCTGTAGGTACTGCTTAGCCATCCCAGGGTTATCATACATGAAATTGGGCTGGTTTAATTTTGTGCTGTTTACTAGCGCTTTGACATTTTGGTATATTTTTGTAATGGGTGTATTTGGGGAGAGTTGTTCAGCCCAATTTCGCCAGGATGTTCTCTTGGCTTCTTTTAACTTAATTTTAAATTTGGCTTTAGCCTGCTTGAATTCTATCAGATTAGCTATTGTTTTGTTTTTAAAATATTTTTTTAAAGCCGATGTACTGTCTTTATATAATCTCTCAATTTCTCCTTTCCAGAACGGTTTCGGATAAAATTTAGAGGATGCATTGACCTTTTTTGTTTTTATAATGGATTCTTTACGAATGGAGCCCAGTTGATTTAAAAAGCTCTCCATATCTTTGATGGTGTCAAGGTTCAAATTCTCTAACTTGTTCTGGAGCAAGGACATATCCATTTTTTCTTTATCCAAAGTTTGACTGGGCAACATACCATTTTCTAAAACTATGTTTATGACTAGGTGGTCCGAGCCCAAAGTGTCCTCGGATAGGTCCCATTCAAGCTTATAGGCGAGATCCACCGAGCACCAGGTGAGATCGAGCGGGTTAGCCCTCTCGCACCCATCCGGCACCCTAGTGGGCCTCCCATCATTCAATAAGGCCAAGTTCTCAAATCCCTCATAGAGGCATTCGCCTCTAACATTCTTGTAGTGTGAGCCCCAAGCCGGGTGAGCCGCGTTAAAGTCACCTCCTATTATTACATTACTTTTATTGTCGATTATGCTCTTGATATTTTTAATCTGTTTGAGTACATCCTTTTCATTAACATCCTTGCTAATGTGCGGGACATAAACTGAGAATATATGGAGATCCAAGGGGAGATTGTTAGTTTGCACCCCAACTACTTGAATAGGTGAAAAATCTGGAAGTGTGAGAGCCTTATATATGATTCCTGTACGCAGTAGCAGCCCTGCCCCACCCGAGTTTGCCCTATCACCAACCCGGTTTACCACATTATAATCCTTAAGGAAGAATGGGCTTCCCATTTTTGTTTTATTCCCCTCTTTTAACCTGGTTTCAGTAACCATATAAACATGTATATTTTGTGTTCCCAAAAATTGAATTAGTTCGTCTTTTTTTGATTCTATACCTCTGATATTATGTTGTCCGATTTTTAATTTGCTATAATTGGGGGAATTGAAACTCCCCCCTTGGTCACTAATTTTTTGATTCGTAGTCCTAATCCTAGCTGGTCCGTCTTTAATTGTGGGGTAAGGTGTGTAATCCATTATATTGTATTCAGGCGAGAGTTAGTGGCTTCATTAGAGCCGATACCGTCATCAGTTGCCTCTATATCCCCGTAATCTACTATCCCTCTCACTTGCATCCCTAGCATTGTGGCTAATGTCTCTAAAAGAGTGATTAGGTCTGTTTTGAATGATTGATCTTGGTCCAAATTTAATTTGTTGTTGTCATTTATTGCAGTTATAAGTCTTGTGGTGGTTTCTACTACTAATTTGTTCCGACTTACTTCCATTGTGGGTTCGGTCATATCACAGTTGGCTAAACTTAAATTATCAGTCGTATTTTTTGTACAATTTCTTTGGTTTTTGAGATAATTTTGATATTGCAGCTGCAATTGGTTCTCGTTTTTCTTCTCAAACTTACCCGTATTTTTGTCTTCCTCTTTTACTAGTCTCTTAGTTTTACCTTCTAATGGAGGGAGTTCGCTTAAATGTTTCGTAATACTATATTGACTGCTTACTCTTGGGAATTCATTATTAGCTTCGAAAAAGGATAAATTTTTATAAACCATTGCTTCCTTTATTAATAGGTTCCCTGAAAATTCCGGGCACTGGTCACTATTAGCACAGTGTGACAATTTGCACAGCAAATCGGGTTGATGCATTCATCATATGTCTCACCCGGGTGTTTCCTTCCACATCGATTACCTGTTTTTCCGCCCTGTCTACAGAATTTCCCTAGATGACCAAATCTCTGACAATTTGTGCACCGGTGTACTTTAGGGATGAACTGTTTGACTTTCCGGGAGGCATAACAAAAAGTGATCGAGTCTGGCAGAAATTTTCCTCGAAAAGATACCTTGACTGTACGTGTAGGGACTGTTACCCTTCCCCCCCCCCCCTTCTTGAATTATTGACCGATTAAATCGGTATATTTCATGTATTGGCAGTGGTGATTCGATATTTTCTTTTAGGAATTCTTCTGAATGTTCTACAGGAACATCAAAAATAACTCCCGATCTGATAACATTTCGGCGTTACTCAAATACACCCGTAATTTGCCCCTTCCAGCCTGCACTATCTTAAGGATCCCTTGGATTCCCTTATTCTTCAAAGAGAGGCCGAATTTAAAGTCATCGAATTCTTTATTTTTCTCTTTCAGGCACACTTCAACCAAAAAAGGACCAGTATCGGTAGTTTTATAAACAAATGCATCTTGGGATTTAAACACATTTTTATTATTATCACTAATGGGTCCCGCATTTATTACATTCGATTCTAAATTTTCTGTGCGCCCCCTTTTAGCGTTATCCACCATCTTGCCGTCTACATAGTCAACTATGTATTTGACGACGTATACCCGTCTGCATAGTCAACTATGTATTTGACGACGTATACGGGTATAACCTGACCTTAAACCAAGAACCAACGATGCAAGAAATTGGACCTGAAATTTCGAGGCTCAAAAATTCAAAGCCCCGGGTATGGAAATGAACGATCTCATCACTCGTATATGGAATGTCGAGGAGTTACAGGAAGAGTGGAAGACGAGCATACTTTGTCCTATGTACAAAAAAGGTGACAAAATGGAGTGTGGCAATTTTCGAGAAATCGCTCTACTGAATATTGCTTCCAAGACATTTGCAAATATTCTTTACCAGCGCCTTCATCAATACATAGAAAACTCTGTAGGTGAATACCAAGGTGGTTTTCGTGCAGGTCGTTCTACATCGGACCAGCTGTTAAATATCAGGCAGATCTTGGAAAAGTGCAAGGCAGCCTATGAAAGTGATAGAAGAAGAAAGCTAAGGAGAGTCATGGAGGAGTTTGGAATCCCCAACAAACTGATCTCACTAACGAAGCTAATAGCCGAGTAAGGATCCGCAATCAACTGTCAGAGATTGTCAACTGTTGAAGCAGCTGTGCGCACCATTGACATAGACTCCAGCGACACCATTTTCACCAAGTCCAGCCAGTTGCTAAGTTTCGCAGATGACCAAGACATATCTGGACGAATTATGGAAGTTCTTAAAGACAAGTTTATGGCCTTGGAGAGGAAAGGGACCGACCTTTGGTTGAACGTTAATGACGAAGAACGGAATATATGATCATCCCACCTCCGAATCGACATCAGGAGTAAAGCGTTCAAACATTCAGAATGGTCAACAAATTCGAATACCTTGGATCGGAGCTGAACACTAATAACGACATCGCGGACGAAATTAAGAGGCGAGTCATTCTGGGCAACCGGAGTTATTACGGCCTTCTGAAAATCTTACAGTCCAAGTCAGTAAGCCGAAATTCAAAATGCGCAATATACAAATCTGTGATCAGACCGGTAGTTACGTATGGTTCGGAGTCGTGGTGCTTGACACAAAAAGACGAACAATCGCTGCACGCATTCGAAAGAACGCAGTACTATTCTTTCGAATGCGTGCAGCGACAATATTTTGACCAGTCTTTGACCAACGTCAGAACAGATGGCGTAGACGCTTCAATCATGAGCTTAGTCACCTTTATGTAGAGCCACACATAGTCAGAACGACCAAAATAAACCGACTACGTTGGCTCGGTCATGCACAGCGAATGGAAGATCGTCGTGTTTCGAAAAAAATCCTCAAGACCACACCGGAAGGCAAGAGAGATGCAGGGCGTCCGAAATCCAGATTGTATGATGCAGCTCTAGCCGACTTAAAAACTTTGGGATAATCCAGTCTGCGGATAGGCCCGGTTGGAGAAGCATGTTGGAAGAGGCCAAAACCCTTAAAGGGTTGTAGTGCCGGTTAAGTAAGTATTTACCTTCATCAATTGCTGACATTATTATCACTGGATCTACCTTTGATGGCACTTCAATTAAAATATAATCTTCGTTGCTGTTTTCTTCACAATATTTGTCATTATTGACAGTGACTACGGCGGGAGCAACGACATTATCACCAGGTTTTGTACAGATGTTGTCATCGGTTTTAATAGCAACGTTGTCTTCAGAGTCAGAATCAATAATATCCAAGATGAAATCATCATTTGCGTCCCTGGTTTTTTTTTTTTTTGCCGTTTTAGTTTTCGAGATTCTCAAATGAACTTTTTCTAAATGTCGACCAAAATTTGAAGAATTCCACGTTCCTCGCTCATTTTTTCCATTCAAATAGTGGAAAACTTTAGTGTTTGCTTTGCAGTAAGGACATTTGATTACTGCTGTATAGCCCGGCTCGTTTTTCTTTTTTGTGACGGTGACCAAATTAGACCTCACTGCAGCTTGAATGAGTTCAAATTTCTGATAGATTGAAAAAAAGAAAATTTTATTTTACCATTGCGTATAGTAAAATATTTGAGAGACCCGATAAACCTTTGTCTATCTTAGGGGCCGTTCACATATTACGTCGCGCTACTTTACTGGATTTTTGACTTTCTCTCCCCCGTCACGCAAAAATTTGTTAGGACCGTCGAGTTTTGAGATCCCCCTCCCCCTCGAGCGTCAACCTAATATGTGATAATTTAGAGCATAACTTTTGAGAAAAGAGACTAACCTCTTGAAACAATTTTTGGAGTATCGCTTTTCAATCTGGTTAAAGCCTGTTTAATCAATTTACTGCGATGATTACCAATTATTTCGTCGTGCTCAGGATATAAAAATGGCTCCACATTGTCCTTGCTCGCTCTAGACTCTATCACAAGCTTTGGTGGTGAATTCTTTTCTCGCTTGAAAGGTGTGCCCGATATATTTATGCATCACCTGAAGTTTCGCTTTTTGCTTTTGGCTTTTCAGTAAATGGTTTAATGGGTGCGAATCCATCGATACCATTTTTTTCCAAATTTTCTTTCACCAATTTTGCAATTGAAATTCCCGCTCTACATAGCTCCAAATTATGGTAAAATCAGATGAAATATAATAAGAAGCAAATAAAAATTTGAAAATTGAGTTTTGTTGTTTTTGTCAAAGTAATTTACCCATATTCACGATAGGACAAGCTATCTGAGCAATTATTTGAGCAGAAGTTTTTTTCTTTTACGCAAAGGCTACTGAATTGTTTACTGAAGTGTAAATGCAGCGAAAAAGCTTTGTTACTATTCGGTTTGTTACCGCCAACGTTGATCATTTTTTAACCCAGTCATAAAGTTTCGTCACAAAATTACGACAATTATTTTGTACCTCGTTCGCATGAAAGTTACTCATTAGACTCCGAAATCTCCACCAGCAACATTGGAAATTATGCACACAGCGGTGTCCTTTGGACTAGTCACTTTCAAAAACGTTTCCATTCCGCTTATCAAAATCAGTCACCTAAAACCGGAGATATTGTGATTGCAAGTTTGGAAATTTTAATAAAAAACTCCGAAACGAACCTGTCCGAAACTTCCAAAATCTTGAAATGAATGAATGAATATTATCTACTTTTATTGTCTACTATCTTCTAGCTGACAAGGTAAAAAAAGAATAATTATGACAAATGTAATAATCCTCGTTCAAAAAACCAAAAACGTTATAATAATTGTTTACACAGTAAAATTACAATAACATCAATTCGAAAAATAAAATAAAGAACAAAAACATAACCAAAGACCAGTACGTATCAGAATAGATGTGACAAACTGAATAGATGTGACAAAGTGACTCGAATGTACCTAAATATACAAATAAGCAAACAATCCAACGTTTTCTGTTCTTTTATAACTGTAAAAATTTCAATAATCCATAGAAATTACCCAAGGTAATGTCAAAGGCCCTACCGAAATACGTCTCAGACCATTCAAATCTAGAAAAGCTTATATCCAAGGACTAAGTCATTTTTCCCCAAGCACCTGGAACTAACTTTCTAACTCTCACAGTTCTGGAGATCCGGGTCATCCTGCCCAGTTATGGAAGTGGCCATATAACAGGATTGGACCATATTTTCAAAAACCCTGAAACACGTGTGAGCTTATATTTAATTTTCTACAACTTCGCCTTTGACACTAAATCTCCATATTGCATAGTTAAGGAAATATAGACAAAAAACTGTTTTCGTATATGGCCAAGAATCTCAATTTCGTCCTTTGCTTTTATGCTTTTATTTGACACCAAAATGAGGAATTTCCGTGCTATACTTGCTGAGATGTTTGCAAAAAAGCTTCACCGACCTTGAAAAACCATGTTTTTGGTCACTTGCTCGACCGCTTGATCGATTTTGCTCAACTTGGAACTTGAATCATGGGAGGCATGTACGTACACCTTTCAGGGAAGAAAAAGTTTAGGCTGATCGGTTGATCCTTTTGGAAAAAAAAGTGGAGACGGACAGACGGACATTTTTTTTATTGCTGATTCGTCATCTCTAGACGATAATAGATGCATCCTCGATGGGACCTCGATCTACCCCATGTTACAATAAAATTGTTTGTAGTAAACGTATAGGACCTTTGTACTTCGTACGGGTCCAACAAAACGAAGCTGGAAACAATAAAAATATTTACAAAAATCAAATATCACAAATATCGCCGTAAAAGGCTGTCGTCAAAGCGGTTAAACAAGAAGGGATAGAGTCCAAAATATCGCCGTTGAAGGATGTCGTCAATATGGCTACACCAAAAGGACTGGAGTCGTCAAAAGTCAAAAAGAGAGCTTATAAATAAAGGTATCACATCATGTTGTCAAATAATGGGTCAAATAATGGGTTCAATGAGATGTGCAGTCAGGAAATGAAAATTAAGTTTCTGTGAACAAGAAATGAAAAATCTTTAAGCTTTCAAACATATCAAAATATACAATCAATAAATTAATCACCGGCCGTGGAGCTTTCTGGCTTCTTTTACAGATCTCCCGCGTTTTATGCGGTGTTTTCGTACCGCATATCTTCGAACCGCATAATTCGAGCTTGATACCGTTATCAACATTTGACATTAAAAATATATTACCCGATGTGTAGTAACAATAAATATGAGTTTTCATCTCATAACGTCTGAATGGATGTAGTCTCCGTAGACATGAAAATCTATTAAATCATTTTTTTTGCATAAATTTATAAAATTCGTGATAAAGTTGAGAATTTTTGTCACACGATGTGTTTCTTAAACACGCTTCACTGGTTTTCACATATCGTTACAAAAATTATCAGTTCATTTTCTGCAACTCGTCACACATTGCTTTCATTCCTGTGGAATGCTAAAAGACTTTTCAGCGAATGAGATTTACAGGCCGAAGGACGAAGTGGCGAAATTTCAGTGTGCCATCCGACAGATTCACAGATTCCAAAATTGAATCGTGTCAATGGAGCGAATGTTCTTCAGATACAGAAAGACCACTGCAGGACCATTTCCACGCATTGGAGGCTGTTTATAAAGTATTTCACGTTCCAAGGAAAAGGGGCTCTTCACAAATCCCGTCCGCACTTACTCCCATTAAAACTCCAAAACAAATAATAAGGTTATGTCAATTGCGCATTCAAAAATTACTTTTTCGTTTAAATTCTATTGTCTATTGTTCTTTCTTGTCAAAATTTAACACACATCTGGTAACACATAACGCGCATATACCCGAAGCTACGTCGCATATTTCAAACCCGTCAAAACCGAATCCGCATAAATCAAAAACCGCATAAAACGCGGGAGATCTGTATCTAGTGATGCAGAAATAATCGAAATAATGTAGACTAGCGCCCTCTAAGGGCTTTGTCAATTTTTCGTTTGAGTGGGCTTTGTAGGTTTTAGTTTCGGAATCTAGAATTAAACACGAGCGGCTGTTGTAGAACATCTGCAACATTTTAGTTTGAAATGTTCATCTGGTACGTAAGCAGTGTAAAAATATAGTTCAAAATAGTCATCCAAAACGTTACTAAAAGTTAGGCCAGTAATATTAATTTCTCTGGAAGAGAACATAACAAATCGAGTTCTCTTGTATTCATTACGTACCTCATACGAATTTCCTTACCTCACCGAGTGCAGTAAAATTTATTGTTCACTTCGATTGACACATGTAATAATATTTTTCTTAACTTGTGCCTTGAAATTCATTTTCATATTAATTTGTAAATTGAATGTCTCATATTCATAATTTTGACTAAATATTATTAAATTTTAATTTTATTTTTTGTAAACGAAAATTTCGCTTTGTAACACAAAAGAGATGATCTTGTGCACAGACGAAATTGATTTTGTATACACAGGTCGTTCCGAACGTTTGAAAGCACATCCTGTTAAAATTTAACAAAAAAATGCATTCAAATAAAATTTTTGTAGATACAGAAGAACTTTTGTCGAGACAAAATTATTGTGATGGATTTTTTTAATTTTGGAGTGTTTTTTATTCAAATTAACGGTTCTACAAGTAAAATATTTGGTCGAGTTTCATGGTGGGAGCAAGTGTTCCCAGCATGGAAGATGCGTTCGCGCGTTGAATTGCCAATGAAATTCGCTGTATGAGATAAGTGTGAGAGCGATTGTCGCCTGTTATGTCGATAAGCATTGGACCGATTTTGTTGATTAATTGGGTTGCTTCGGTGGACCAGCACCCTAAAGTTTCGACGGCGAAAGCGTTAAAGATGTAATGATTTGTTTTTAACTCGCTATATTTCGAGTGTTTGAAGTTCGAGGCCAATTCTGCTATTCTTCTTGCTTGTTTCGATGAGGTTCTCACGTGGCTATCTGCCAATGTGTCCCAACATGTGGCGTCCCAAACAAGATGCTGGCCCCGGGACCATGGAACTAGCGTTAAGCCGTCTGATTTCTTGCCGTCGTTGCGGAAAAGTCCCGGGGGTTCCAAAGTTGAGGGGAAGTTTATGGAATTCAAAGCCTGCTGTAGAACTTTGTTCAATTCGGTGTGTCTGGAAATGCGTCCAGCGCTTTTCTGGCAACTTAGCCCATGGATACCAAGTTCATTAACGAATGTTCCGCATGGGCAGATGTGCGGACGACAAATCGGCGCGCCGAGGCGTAAGGCGATGCAAGTTCTAAAGGTGTTGTTGTCTAACGCTGTGCCAACATTCTTTGAAAGGTGCGCCTTCAGCCATGCGTTTGATTCGCTGCACTGTAGTGCTTTAAATCTGGCGATGTCATGTAATTCCGTAAAGGTTACATTTTCGTTGATGATGCGAGAGACGTTGATTGTGTCCCAGTTCTTTTGTCGATTTGGTGATGTAGGAATGGTATTTTTCAGTGCGTTCCATGACTCGAGTGCATCATTCATGTTACCGCTAAATAAATCGTCTGAAGGATTGGTGATTTGAGAGACGATATTCAGGGCGCCATGAAGTGAACTGATGTATGCTGGCAGTGCAATGTCATTTAAACGACGTATTCCAAGACCACCGACAGCCGTGGGTAAAGTTGCTTGAATCCAAATTTTGTCTTTAAGGTCTATGTTTAAAACTTTCTCCAATGTGTCTTTAAGTATTTTGTCGTATGAGTCAGTGAAGTTTTTAGATTTCCATGCCGGGCTAGACCGAATGAGATAGTTGAACTTCGGGATGGCGTAACAATTCTTCAACAGGAAAAAGGCTGAGTGTGCGTGCAGGTTTTCCAACCGCCTAAACATTGTTTTTGCCTTTTCCAATATTGGACGGGCCAAGTTATCAAAACCGCTGTCGAGGATCGGAGCTCCAAGTAAGTTAAAGTTTTCTGGGGTGACTACACGGATACCGGGTGCTAGCGAATTGAATTTCTGTAAGATTTCCTCGTTTAGAACTCCGGAGTGGAAAAATAGCTCACACTTTGACGGGTTGATTTTCAATCCAATATCGTTGGAGAGGTTTATTAGATTTGCAAAGTCATTCAGAACTACGTCTGGTGAGTCGCTGATTGTACCATCGTCCTGGTACCAAACATTTAATTCGGATTTGATGACGTCGATTATGTGCTGGATCGCTAGTGGAAACAGGAAAGCAGCTGCCGGGTCTCCTTGCTGGGCCCCTACAGCAGACGGGATTGCATTCGAGTTGTAGGACAAAATTGATGGGCTTGAGTAGCACTGCCAGAAGTATTTGTACAGCAGTGGCGTTTTTTCCTTCACACGGAGGAGGATGACATCTCTTTCCACTGAATTGTACGCGTTAACGTAATCGATTTTCAGGGATACCTTGTTTGCGTTTTCGGGGTTGGTAACAAAAGCTCTGACCGCGTGAACCGCAGCCTCACAGCCCTGTTTGACGCCAAACCCCAATTGTTTGAAACCGAAGAAGTCGCCAATTACCTCCTTTGCGTGTACACAAGCTAGTTGGGACACCAGTCTTCGTAACGATAAACCGACAGCGATTGGTCTGATGCCGCCCTGTTTCTTCAACAACGCACACAATGGTAACTCTGAAGACAAAATGTTGTCTTTTACTCTTGACACGAGACTTTTGTTTACACCTTTGTCGTTCTTGACTAGTCTTGGTATTCGGAACGCTTTATAAGCGAATTGTTCTAATTTTAACCAGGACGCGAGGTCGTTGAACGCAATACAGTTTTTGATTAACTGAGTGAATGATTTTGCAGCCATTGTTCTTGCGCCTTTAGGAATACGCTTTAGGATTCCAATTCTTGATTTCAGGTCGAATATCTTCATGAGGTCGTCTTCCAAGACCTTTGCGTCATCGAAAGTGGCGTTAGTAAAGTCGGGGATGATCAACGGTGGTGAGTCTTTGTGGCTACGTGAGTTGTGTATCCTTAATGAACGTACGGCATTAAAACTTCTGACATTGTCAGCAGGACAGTTTGAGCAAAGATACTTAATCGGCGTTGTGTTAGATGAGTGGGAGAAGGCCATGTTAAATTTACATCCAAAGCGAGAGAAACTTTTCCAGTTTTGACGGTCGGGCCACCACCAAAATTCACCTTCGCTTTTTGCTGAATGGCGAGAATGAACTTTCCGATTTCGACAGTTGGACCACCACCGAAATTCACCTTCGCTTTATTGTACGAATTACTAATATCAATGAAAGATACGAGCACTTGCGAAACAATGTCTTTTTCCCTCAAACAAACTTCCGTACTTTGAGTATGTTGGGCGGCCGATTACGATGATTTTTATTTGATTCGAATAATCTCGAGTTTAGGTTCACAACCGTCCTGCTTGCAAGCCCTAGCATGTATAAGTTTTTCGCGTCGTAAACTCCCTTACGAGGCAGAATCAAGGGATTTCACTCAAACGAACGTAAATAAATGTAAGTTTACAAATACAACTGAAATATGTCTCAAACTTAAATTCTGTTAGCGGAAAAATTGGGTTTGACAAGATAATCACAGTTTCAATTTTTATTAGCGAACGTTCTCTATCTCGTTCCATATATTGTGCTCCCATTTTCCATATATTGTGCTCCCATTTTCCATATATTGTGCTCCCATTGTGATGGATTTAAATCCTCGGAATTGCTCAAAAAATATGATATGTAAATAAAAAATTTTTGAGCGATTCCGAGGAATTTAATCCATACACCAATCTGCTCAGAAAAAAGTAAAAAAACTGAAAATTAAGCAAACAAGTTTAAAATGAAGGAAGACTTATGCGGCAGCTCAAAATCATACGTTCATCTTTTCGCTCGTTCAATCGACATTTTTGACGCACAAATACTTTGTTACATCTAAAAACGTGAAACCAAATATATGCAAGTTCTGAT
Source organism: Pseudolycoriella hygida (assembly GCA_029228625.1). Classification (NCBI taxonomy): domain Eukaryota; kingdom Metazoa; phylum Arthropoda; class Insecta; order Diptera; family Sciaridae; genus Pseudolycoriella; species Pseudolycoriella hygida. Next base: position 89,256,739 of record CM055406.1, read on the forward strand.
GAGGTTTATTCAACGTGTTGAATTGATCTAGAGTAACCTGATGTCTAATTTATGTATGACAAGTAGGCAAACTACAAAAAAACTTGCTAAAAAAAAGTCGAATTAAAACCGTCACGACTAAATACCATGGGTAAGTTTATTTCGCGAAAATAATTAACTGCAGCTTACTACAAAATTGAAGACATGTTATTTTATATTTTCAAGACAAAACAAATGGAATTTGGGAATACATTGAAATCACCATTCCAAAATACATTAAGTTCATTTTAATGCACTGTGGTTACAATAATTGCCACACAATTTCTACAATCGATCAGGCAGATTTAAACTACATTGTCGCCGAAGTTAGACAAGGGAATGTTACAAATTTTTATGATGGCCTTGCTATCAGCGATGCAATGGAAGGATCAATAGAATCGACGAGAAACTTCGAGTTCATTCGTGGTCACGAAAGGCTTTTGATGGCCATTGTCAATTTTGTTAAACAACAATTGTGTGATCACGACGCCGATATATTTTTAGTTGATACACCGAAAATACAATGAAGATTTGATACAGGTGAAACTTTCGAAAGATAGGCGAACTGTAACAATTTTGGAACATGATGAACGACATGATGTCATTCCTAACTCCGATGTAGAAGCTAGTCACAATGTTTGTAGAGTGCATGAAGACATTATAAAACATCAACATACGCTGCTTACGATGGCTGTGAAGAGTCTGAGTGTGCATACTCCTCAAATGTATGAAGATGTTAGTACATATTTTAGTGCAGACGTTGTGCAATACTTTCGTGTTTCATAAATATGCAACTTTCAGAATGTCGCAACCGTAGCACATCAATATCTAAAAATTTAGTTGAAGTGGTTACACTTAACCCATGCGACCAACCACAGTATACTGCGATATTGACATGTCCTTATTGCTTCGACTTTATTTCTGTTATCCACAATGCAACCTGGATAATAAAGACTTTCGACCAACACTTACAAAATAACCACAAAGGCGAGGAAAGCAAGGAGGAAAGACGACAAAGCGAAAATGCGAAAGACATTATTCCTGGTTTCGTTGGCTTGAACTTAAATCAAAATTCGTTGGAGCATTTAGAAAACGGCGGACAGATGTCAAAAGGTAACAGCAGAATCAACTTATTTCTCCTTTCACGTCATTGTTAAAGAACTCATCTTAAGTTGGTCCTTTGCTAGTTTCTCAAGCTATGACTCAAGATAAGAACTCTCGGGGTGTCGGCCGTTTCCGGTCGACGAACACTTGGATCGATGATCCTTTGTACCATTCCCCTGGGTTATACGTTTATTTAACATGTAAAATTCCATACAAATCAGTAAACCATAGAACACATAATGTTTAGCCTAAGTTAAAAAATTTTTCCTGAAGGAATGACCAAGGGATAAATTCGAGGATGAGTGTAATGGTGGCAATGATACTAATGAGGAGTGGGTGGGTGAGATAGTTGTTGGTGGTAAAAATCAATTTGGTGGGAGCTATGAGATCTATGAGCTATGAGCCTCTTGTTGCGACTGAGAAATTTTACCAAATTAGCTATTTCCAGATCCTGGAGTCTCAGCTTTGGGTGATGCAATTCGGGCTTTCCCAGGGTGGTTTTCTAAATCTGACCCTGGAGCAGTCGCTAATTTAGTGACAAACAGTTTCGTTGCTGTAGTTACAGAGACATCTGAGTTTATCAGAGCAGCTAATGTCAGCGTGTTATTCTCTGGGAAAGGTGTCACAGAAAATCTGCGGGGAAGCACAGAAGCGGTTACCCCGTATTTTTTGCTTCCGCGCCTTGTCGGTAATCTCTATGTCTTTTTTAATGGCCTCAATCGCCGATATCCCTTTTCGAAATCCGAACTGTTCGTCTGACAGTCCGTGCTCGCCCTCTGTATGTTTTCTTAGTCTATTCAGGATCGCGGTTTCCAGCATTTTTCCCAATCCATCCAACAAGCATAAAGGTCTATATGATGATGGCGGTTTCCCTGGTTTTGGTATTAGGACCAGCTTCTGTTTCTTCCATATTTCAGGAAAATATCCGTCGGCGAAGGCACTTCTGCATTGTCAATCTGAGCCTGCCGCAGGGGTGGGTCGCCAACGTTCTTAGCTTGCTTCGACTCGTTGGTCCACTGGTGACGACACCACGGCTTCCTGAGTTGGCCCAGCGGTGCCAGGGGTGCGGTCACATCCCTACCGAAGTGGTTTGGTTAAGAGTCTTACCGCGAAAGCCCCCACCGAGGGTAAATTCGGTACCACGGGGTTGGGGGAGCCCCCGGGTGTAGTGTGTCATTTCGATATGATCGCACCCGGCCCCAACGCTTGGTTGAGGTGCCCAGTGGCGCTGCAACGTGGGGGCTGTGGAACATAGTGAGCTGGGTCAAAGCAGCTCACGCTTAGAAATGGGTGACTGAACCCCTAGTCCTTCCTGGGCAACCAAGTTGGCGAGAATTCAGTAGGATATGATAGTGTTCCGAGCCGTACCTAGGACGCGGAAGTTGACCGGCCTGCCGCAATATGGAGAGTCCTTTCGGAGACTCGCGTTAATTGGGCGTACCTCAATTCCGCACCCATGGGGGTCGTGCGGTTGAAGCTCCGGCTAGGTACGCACGTTAATATGCAACATTTATTGATGTCAATCTGAGCATGTTAGGCTTTGCGCATGCTGCTGTCTTCAGAGTTATATTGGGGATTCCATCTGGTCTGGCGCCTTGTTATTCTTTGGCTTTTGTGCAGCCATCTCGATCTCTTATGCAGTGATCGACCGTTCAAGAATGTCTTCCGCTTCATGGTCATAAGGAGTTTGCGGCCATGGGGTCTGTTCGTGCTATGGGAAGAGCTCTCTCAATATGGCACCTAGCCTATCCGGGCATATTTCTTTTGGCCCCAATGTACCTTTCATCATCGTCATTACTGTTCTGAACACTTTGCCCCACGGGTTCCCGTCTGCCTCCTGGCACAGTTTCTTCCAACAATCCCTCTTACTCGCCCGGATTGCTCTCTTCAGTGCTAAGTTTGCATTACGATGTTCTTCGGCTCCATCCTTCTTGGCATTGCCGCGTCACATGCATTCACCATTTCCTTCGTCAATTCTTCTGCCGATTTCTCTTCGTGGTCGTCTTTTGATTGAAGATATTTCTTGAAAATTGCGGCCCTCCATCTTCGCTCTCTTCTATGAGTCATCTGTCATGTCGCCTCTGCCCTCTTTTTCACAGTGTACCTCAATGCCTGCTGATAGCTGTGTGTGTAGCTTTCGTCCACTCTCCAGTTCAGGCTTGGTACTAGTACTGGACTGCAAAATGTCACGTCAATTATCGACTCTCGCCCATTCTTGCGGAATGTAGTTGCGTTTCCCACGTTTGCTAGAACCACATTGAATCTTGGTGTGTGTAGCTCCCACACACATACCTGTCCGCGGCTCTTTCATGTAAGTCCTCTAACCATTTCTGAAATAGGCTTCCCCGGTCTAAATCTTGTAGGAATAACCTCAGAGCATCCTCTCGGACTATTTCCAATCGAAATTAGTGCGATCTGATCCATTTCCGTATACTAGATTTTTTCCAATTTTGGAAGTGTATTTATTCACTTATATACTACTTAAAAGTTTATTTAATTGAAAAAATGTCTTATCTCATTTAAGGACAACCCAAGTCGGAAAGCATTATTGTTACTCCGAAACCAGGTGATTATGTCCTTTCTTCGCTAAAAGATAACTTTGCTCAATGGCCGTCAAGGGTGAAGTATTATGTTGGGCAAGTTCTTTCAGTCATAGGTAAAAATCTCAATTACACTTTGTCGTTACTCCATCCTTAATACTAAAAATTTGTATGTTTGTTAGTATTGTTGTTTATCTTGATACACTTGAGTACACTTTTTATTGCTTGAAAAAAGGCGACACACGCACTGTAGCACCTGAAGAAATAATTAAGATTTTGGAGGTGCCACTTAAGAATAGACGTAATCATTTTGTGTTCAAAGACAACATTTTATTAGAAATATGATATCTTCCCATTTCATTCAAAATTATGCTAAATATTGTATCTATCAAACCATTTTCAAAAATAAAGTTTCAAATAAAGTACACATCAGATCTGTCTTATACTAAGGGACCAGTCATAAATGGCACACACAGTTAGCGAAAAAGAGATTTTCAAAAAGCGGGTGCGAAAGCGTCCGGGGAGGGTCAAAAAACAGCAATCTTTTGCGTGCTCAATAATTGAATGATTCTCAGTAACCTTTGATACAATCTCTATGGACAATCAAAATCATTCATTTAATCCGTCTCTAGCAGACTACAACATAGTTATGGGTGTGTACTTTGTATCTTATTATAATATTTTGTGGTCTGACTTGGTTTTATTTATTACAGCTGACTTTAAGCAAATTTGGTTTTTCGTTGAACGGGAATTGAAGATATCGATTCCGACGTATATCAAATATATTCTAAAGTACTGTGGATACGAAAATTGTCACACCATATCAACAATCGATGAAAATGATTTAGAGTTCATTAAAAAGGAGGTGCAAGACTTTGCAAACGATTTCGACCTCGCAGATGTAACAACTGAACTTTCCGGAAACTTTAGGCTTAGTAGAGGTCACCAAAAACTGATGATGACAATCGCAAAGCTAGTAAAGGAAAAGTTAAACGAATGTGGTGTGGATGGGTTTTCTGTGACGGAACTAAGAAAGCGAGCGATTGGAAATGCATGTAGCATTCCTGCCAAAACTTTAAAGCTCTCCAGTAGTTTTTGCTCATCTCAAGGTTGCATTCCTGGAGCAGTTGGTTCAGTCTATAATATGAAGGAACATAAAAGTACAGTGTTACGCAAAATGATCCTAAGTTTGATTAGTAATACTCCTGAAATGTTTGCAAACGTAAGTATACTGACTGATGGTTCCTTATTAGTTGAAAAATTTATTCATTGGTAAAAATTTACTGTCTTAACAGAATTAAGAAGTAATAACGAGAGGAAAAAAATTGATTGATTTTATTCGTATTGAAGTCTCTTCATCCGCAGACGCATCCCTTCAATGTGCAGCTAATATAAACTGTCCATATTGTTTGAAGCCAATTTGTGTGTCTCATATTTCATCATCCAATTTAATTAGGCAGAGTGGCGAAATGCAGTGGGATATGTCGGATTTCGATTTTCATTTGACATATCATCATAATGGCATTTCCAAAGCAGGATTAGATTGTGAGTACAGACATATCTTTGGAAGAGGTCATAAATGACGTCTGCATTTTTTTGCGCTGTCTAAGCCTCTCCCAAATACTCCCTTCCCCCACGCTGCAGCGTCATTCGCTAACTTGTTTAAATTGTGAATGTCGCCTGTGAATCGGTGGATGTTGCATCGCGTCAAGATGTGTTGCACTGTCTGGACTGCGAATTTTCATCGGTGTATCAAAAATTGCGCAACAACCTTGGTCTGTGCGAAAGCGATTCTATAACCGAAACCCTTTACCACCATTATTTCCATCTTGATTTCAAATCGTCCAAAACGTATTTTTGTTGATTAAATTTCCAAAATGGAATTCTCACAGTCAATCGTGCCAATTCAATGTCTTCAAATATTGGCATATCCGCATGAATTTTTGTAAATTTCCTCATTGCTCACATATAACCACTGTCAGATTAACTGTGTGCCGTCCCACCCTGTCAAATATAGCTTCAATTTGCTACACATCGTTGACAGACGGCCAAATTTCGGTGGTAATTTCAAAGTATGCGACATTGTCACATATGACGTCGGTTTTTGTCAAACACCCACTTTCCCTCTTACCCGTAAACACATGCGTCATTTATGGATACTTTTTTAGAAACTAATTCAAGCGTAACTGCGTTTGTAAAACAAATTCAACTTCGTAAACTTTACCACTCCTTAGTGCAAAGCAGACAACTACCTCGACAACTAATTCATGACAAGGAAGAAGAAAATATTTCTGAGAATCTGGGCGTCATTTTGCAAACGTTTGTTGAATCTGCCGAACGAAATTTTGATAGATCAAAACAAGGTTACCGTTTCGATGAACTGACGAAGATGTTTTCGGCGTATATTTTTATGCTTTCTGGAGCCTTAGCATATGAAACCTTAAATGCAAATTTGCCACTGTCAATACCGTCCGTTTCAACTGCACGCCGGTTTTTAAAAGACAAAGGACCAAATGTTATAGAAGGGAAAATGCGAACCGAGGAGCTATTACAATATTTGAAAAGCAGAAATTTACCGTTGAAAGTTTCCATATCTGAAGATGCAACACGAATTACTGCAAAAATTTCATACGATCCTGTTACCAACCAATTAGTTGGTTTCGCGCTACCGCTTGATGAGAATGGGATGCCAATAACGTTTTCGTTTCCCGCAAGAAATACAAGTGAAATTCAAAAGCACTTTTTAAGCCCTTCAAATGTCGTTTCGTCATCTGTCTACGTCCGGATGGCCCAACCACTCGATCCGAATGCTGCTCCGTTTTGCCTTTTGTTGTATCTCACTGATAATACATTTACAGCTGCTAATACTCTAACACGCTGGAAATTTCAAGCTGATATTTTGAGAGAAAAAGCAATAGCGATTGAAAATATTTCAACCGACGGAGACTCTCGACCATTGAAAGTTATGAAATATTTAAGTAAAATCGGACAAACCAATAAGTTATATATTGATTGCGAATGGTTCAGTTGTGGCGGATCAGTAGAAACTACTTTTACCCAAGACGTAACGCATATAGTTACCAAGGCAAGAAATAGGATCTTGAAAAGTTCAAGAATTTATCCTATTGGAAACAAAATTATTTCATCGAGCCATTTAAAATACCTAATCGATAACGTGTCCAAAGACAGACATTTATTAACACGTACAGATATCGAACCCAAGGACCGACAAAACTTTTTATCTGCTCAGAAAATGTGTTCGGAGAATACAGTACAATGTTTAATTAATTACGTACCAGAAAGTGAGGGCATTGTAATTTACCTGAACGCAATTCGAAACGTGATGACTGCGTTCATGGGTTACAACATCAAATCAGAGGAACGTGTTTACCTCATATGGTATTCCCTTTTTTTTCCGTGGTTGGCGTTCATGTTTGCCGAACTCAAAAACTAACGATACAACTTCCAAGAAAATGTATAACTTAAAAGAAAACTTTATTAGTACCAACTGTTATACATGCATCGAATTGAACGCACATGCACTGGTGAAAAAAATTCTTGTTGAAGACTCATCTGAAGGCGATTTCGGTTGTGACAGAAATCAGACATTTTTTCCAAATTTGTTTGGGAGTCAACCGTGCGAGTTAACGTTTCGCCAAATAAATAAATAAATAAATAAATAAATAAATTTGAATTTTCATTGTCAAGTAAAGCCAATTTTCGAAAAACATAGAAGTACGTATAAGAATAGTTGCGGCAAACAGAGTTGATGTTACAAAAAGAGTGGAACGTATTTAATTGAATATTGCGTTCACATTAGACTGTATTGGATATTGCCCGTAGGGCAATTTTGAAAAACCCGTACGAAGTAACGGTGTAAAAAAATTCTCCGAACGCACAAAATTGACCTCCAAATAGAGAAAAATGTTCTCCTCAATTTTGTCTACAACATAGCAAAAAACTATTTTTTGGGCTAGGGCCGACCTTAGTACTGATCTGGGGTCTTAAATAGAGGCCTCGGATACATACTTCCATAGACAAAAATGTTTCCTTCAATTTGCTCTGCAACATTGCAAAAAACATTTTTTTATGTTAGGGCCGACCTTAGGACCGACATGAGGCCCACTTAAGCCCTAAGCACAGGCAAAAATTCTTCTATAAATTGTCGACCGTGCCGAGATCTTTCAAACAAAAAAAAGTTTTTGAAAATCGGAAGAGATTTACTCGAGTTATGTACAAAAAACACGTAGGGCCCTAACAAAGACTCTTTTTTAGTGCCCTAGCTAAGTCCAAAGACGCAAATCGAAAAATGTTTCTTCCATAAGTTGTCGGCCGTGCCGAGATCTTTCAAACAAAAGAAAGGTTTTGAAAATCGGAAGAGATTTACTCGAGTTATGCACAAAAAACACATAGAGCCCTAGTAGAGACTCGTTTTTAGTGCCCTAGCTAAGTCCGAGGACTCAAATTAAAAAAAGTTTCTTCCATAAATTGTCAGCCATGCCCAGATCTTTCAAACAAAAAAAAATTATGAAAATCAGAAAAGATTTACTCGAGTTATGTGCAAAAGACCAAAAACCACTTAAACGGCCCTAGCTCGGCGACCCAGATTCAATACCATAAAATATTTTTCGACTACCTTTCAGGAAAAAAAAAGTTTATGAAAATCGGTCAAGATTTACTCAAGTTATCGTGTTGACGGACAGACAGACCGACAGATCGACAGACAGACCGACAGACGGACATTGTTTTTTTCGCTGATTTGTCATCTGGAGGCAACAAAAAAAGTTTCTCCCTTACTCCCGGGTTCGAATTCGCAATGTAACAAACGTGGTAGTAAACGCATCAGACCTACTTCTAATGATGTAATGGAAGATGTCAGTGACACTGACAGCTGCCTATACAGTGATTCTGAAGATTCAGACTGGTCATCTGGAGGCATTGACGAGGAGACGATAAATCACGAAAACGACAACTCAGATTTGTACATTGAAAATATGGAAGAAGATTTGGATAGCCTTTATGGTACAGTAATTACTAAACTATTGACATCTACCACGGTGGTCTGTAACTTTGTCGTTCAAACGGCTTGATAATGCCGCGAATTTATCAGCTTGATTTGATCGTATCGTGCGAGTGCATTGGTGACGACGACGCGGCGGAAAAAAAAGTCACCCCCGTAAATAGGAATCCTTCCCTGCATCTATCCATCAAAATCTACTCAAAACATAGGGCTAAGTCAGACCGGTCCCAAGTCAACATAAAGCTTAAACGTTTTGAACTGTAAAATTGTATATCATTAACTGACCTCTAATTAAATTCAGAGAATTTAGTGTGTGGGGGTTGTTTACGGTAATAATGAATATAATCAAAAATTTACTGAATGTCAATTTTGAACGTTGAACAAAGTACTGGGGCTCTAAGTCTAAATAGTAGCACAATGGGCCCAAATACAGGCCTCCGTGCGAGTTCCACCCTACAACTACCTTTAAAAAAAAAAGTCTAAGGCACCTAAACTTTCACGGCAAAAAAGAACTGTAACGTTATCTAAAACTTTCTAACATTCTTAAGACACTAAATATTTAAAAAATTTCCATGCGCAAAAATGACCATTTTAAGACCCTCTACAATATATAAAAAGAAATTAGGTTCTCGGGCGACCTTTTGGCATCAAGCTGAGCTCCGGGACCCTCGCCACATCGGTAAAAATTATCCTCTCAATTGACTCCTATAACTTTACTTTAGTAAAGGCTTTTGATGACAGACATGGACAGACATTTTTTTATTTTCGCTTATTAAGACCCCAAAATGGAAAACCCACCTACTCTCGGGTCGAAATTCGCAATGTTACAAACATAGCGTCAAACACCAACAACTCGTACTTCGTATTCTTAGAGTTTTTCTGTGGTTTACATTTACCAACTATTAAATGTTACCTAAATTTCTATTGGCTCAGGCATTACCGGTGAATTATTGCTAAAGGACTATAGTAAAGACACACGTAAAGAATATTCCGCAAACCAAGTTCGTTTGAAGGAGGACATCCCATTTGCTGTTGTTGTTGACAAAAATTGAGGAGAAATGGTTGTCAGAAAATCGTCTATCTGTTGGCTACTGTCCAAAGATAAGCACAAACTTAGTAGCGATCGCTTACAAAGGGTTCAAGAAAAGGAATACTGCGAAAAAATTACAGGTGTGCCTTTTGTGTCTAAAAAATTTTACCTTTTAAGGCAATTTTTATTATGTTTTCCATATATGAACGGTGTTCTGCAGTAACTGAGTGCTTTCATTGTGGTAACAATAGAATGACAAAGATGGTGCAGAACACCGTTGATATAGTGAACAACGAAGTTCTAACCGCAGATGAGTACAGTGTACGCGATTACATATCTATTGGAGAGTGGTGTTTTTCTTCAGGAAAGAGTATAACAGGATTTTCTCGGAATCAGAAGATGATGGATTTAACGTAAATTTGATACTTGGTATGGTACTAGGTTTAACTTATCTAAACGGACAAACTATCAAACAACGTGAATTTTGTAGAACATCCGCAAAAATACGGGCGGATCTAGAGACGGGCCCACAAAGAGATGTAGCACACTCTTTATATACTTGTGACCTGAATGGTTTTCTTAATAATATTCCTGATGATAAGCACCAATTTATATTAATATTGAGTCGTATTTTGCCACCATAAAACCACCAATTTATGCCAACAAATCGCTCAAATTATCCACTAAATTGGTTGATTTGCTCACAGAATTAATTTAACGCATAATTTAGTTTGTCACTACAATCAAGTTTCTGTAACCTGACAATTCATCAAGAAATAAAAAAAAAACTATTTGGCCCGAACAGATTATGACTTGCATCAATTTTCATCAGGCAATGCAACCTTGTTGGTGATGCCACCTTTGTTTTCGTAGAAGAATACCGATGAACATTTGAACATACAGGCTATCCAAACCTTTTTTTTGCATGTTTTATGCATGCATTTGTATTGTATTATAAAAAGTGTGCAAAAACGGTTTGGACAGACTGCAGACCCAAACACCCCGCCTAAAGCGAAATATTTATATTTTAAGTAGTCTTTACTTTGATTGAAATCGCAATGAATCGGAAAAAATTAAAATACTTTCTCTGGTAGGTACAATCTGGTCATTTGAAAGAGACCTGGCTAGCAGCACTGAGGTAAATGTATGTAAATCTACCTCAGTATTGCCAGTCAGGTCTCTTTCAAATGACCAGATTGTACATACCTTTGACCATAATTTCATATTTTTACACCAGATGAGGTGATAAGATAAAGACAAATATCTTCGGGTTTGTCATAAAACCAGAATCTTCTCGAAAAATTTGTTCAAGTATAATTTCAAATATCTTCAACAAATATGTAATCTCTGTGATAAGCTAAAAAAGGATAATCGGAGATAAGGTGTTACATATCTTTACCCATGATAATCAGAGACAAGGTGATAAGACGAAACTAAATATCTTAAGAAATAAGTAGGCGTCTGCTTCTATGGTCAAGAAAATAAATCTCTCCGAGAAAATAAATAAAAATAAATAAAAACAATCAAATAAATTTATCTAAATACAAAAGATACATGGGAGATTCTTCTGGAGGCTCTCCAGGATCATCTAGAATTAATGATTTAAAAACTCTACTACATAAGACGAAAGAAAAGTACAACTCGATTTATCCAAACAACAAAAGGTGGTCATGTCCTTTTTGTTTAAATAAAGAAAATACATTAATTCAATGCAAAATACATATTAATAAGGAACACCTAATCCTAATGTCTGGAAATGTACAAGAATGGCATCCACAAAACGAATCGACTGCAAATCCCTTGTCAACATCAGAAGAACAAAACTGTAACAACACAACGCAAGAAGACCTTACGGAATTTTTGAAAATGATCCAAGATGAAAAAACCAAAGATTCTGTTGACAACGATCATCAAATAGAAAACACAGCCAATATTTTCAGTCTGAATCTATACGGTGACGATGATGAAGAATTAATCTTTTGTCCATATTGCACAAATGGGAAAGGATTCGATACGTTAAGAGGACTAAATATACACATCGGCAAAAAACATCCCGGCAAAAAGAAAGTGAAGAGAGATGAGATTACATATGAATACGTCCACAATGACAATGATGAGATCACCGATTTTGGTCAAAAACTTTCATTCCTTCGAAGCACAACTGCAACACTTCGTCGATGTCCTAAAGGAGCACGACAGGATCTGGCTGTTGCGCTGACGAACGTTATTAAGAAAGTAGTCAAGGAAAATGATGAGCAAGCATGGAATAATTTACTAATTTTTCCTTATGCAACGCTGAGGATTCCGAGCAAAAATGAAAATGTAACGAACCTGACCACATTCGTCCGTCAAAACATCAGAGCATGGAACACAAGTGAAGTCAACATAATAGAAAATATCACGACCAATCAAAACATTCAATATAAACCAAATAAAATATACAAAAAGGTTGAGCCAAAATTATCCGATGGAGACATTAGTGGATCATTAAGATTGCTGGCGTCTGATGACTGCATCGCTCCAAAAACGGAAGAAACATTGAATAGTTTGATTCAAAAACACCCCGCTCATCCCGAACCAACAAATTTTCCGACGTGGATCAAATTGTTCCAACAGAAGAAGAGGTTCAAAGGTCTATCATGTCCTTCAAAACCGGTACGGCAGGTGGACTCGACAACCTACGACCGCAAATATTGAAGGATCTGCTGAATGTACGAAATGGCGAAGTTAAAAATACATTACTAGCGACCTTTACCTCACTTATAAAGATCGTTCTAAGCGGTACGGTATCACAGTCAATTTGTCGTTACTTGTATGGCGCAACATTAACTGCATTGCAAAAGTTGTGCGGAGGTATCCGACCGATTGCAGTTGGAAACACATGGAGACGAATTGCTACAAAAGTTGGTTGTCGTAGAGTTTCGTCATCTTTATTGAACCTGATTAAACCAAATCAAATTGGTGTTGGTATAAAGAACGGCATAGAAGCTGGGGCACATGACGCACGAATCTTTTTCAATTCCAAACATAAATCTATTCGGATCTTTTTGAAAATTGATATAAAGAATGCTTTCAATCAGATCAGAAGAGATGCATTGTTAAATGAAGTCAAGAGTAACATCCCAGAACTCTTCAAATTTGTCGAACAGTGTTATAGGCAACCGTCAAATGTCTACTACGGAGAACATTTAATACTGTCTCAACTAGGTGTCCAGCAAGGTGATCCATTCGGGCCTGCATTGTTTTGCTTAACTTTACAACGAGTAATTTCATCATTGAAAACACTGAACTTAGATTTAAATTTGTGGTATGTGGATGATGGGACAATTGCTGGTGTACCTGAAGATGTTTTGAAAGCCCTGCAATTAATAATCACAAAATCTAAAGAAATCGGCCTGGAACTGAATTATCGAAAGTGTGAAATGTCAGTCTTGGGCAGCCACACAATTGCTCAAAAAATTCAGATTATTCATGAATGCCGAATTATCTGCCCAGACATACAAGAGATGGAGATTTCAAATGCATTTCTGCTCGGGAGTCCACTTACCGAGCAAGCCCCTATCGTATGTTTGGACCGAAAAATCCAGGACTTAAAACGTTTCACAGAAAAATTGAAATACATAAGTGCCCACAGTGCATTTTTCTTACTGAAAGTTTCAATTACGACTCCACGCTTAATTTTTTTCCTTCGTGGAAATCCGATGTGGCGAAATCGGGCAGGCCTGGAAGATTACGACGATGTGCTAAAAGAATCATTAGAAACAATTTTGAATGTACAGCTGACACCTCGCGAATGGTCTGAATACTCATTACCAATTAAACATGGAGGAATTGGAATACGACACGCCACTGAAACTGCTTTGCCTAGCTTTTTGTCTTCAATTTATGATGTTTCTGATGTGTTGGACAAGCTGTTATCCGAACCATACCGACAGTTTGATCCAGCCATGTTAGAAGCAGAAGAAATTTGGTGTCATCAGTTCGGCGAGCTGCCTGCAGAGGAATGTCGAAATATTCAACAAGTATGGGAATCACTCGAACTAAATATCAAAATCAATTCGTTAGCCGGATCAATGGATACTGAACACGACAAAGCAAGACTTATGGCTAATGCCATAAAAGAGTCAGGTGCATGGCTTCATGCTCTTCCTTCACCACAGCTTGGGACGCATTTATCCAACGTCGAATTTCGGATTTCATTGTCATTACGTCTCGGGCTGTCAATAGCTCAGCCACACACTTGCATTTGTGGAGAAAAAGTTAGTCAATATGCATACCATGGCTTATCATGTTCGAAAGCAAAAGGAACAAATTCACGACATGCGGCTGTAAATAACATACTCCAACGTGCATTACAATCAGCCGAAATTCCTGCAACTCTAGAACCACCGGGATGTTCTAGGCCTGACGGTAAGAAACCCGACGGAATGACTCTCATACCCTGGGCAAGAGGAAAGTCATTGCTATGGGATTTTACATGCAGAGACACTTTCGCCCGTTCATATATTCATTCATCGTCAAGACGTGTTGGATATGTTGCAAACGAAGCAGAAAAAAGAAAAATTAACCATTACAACGATTTATCATACCAGTTCGTTTTCATTCCGGTCGCTGCTGAAACTTCCGGAATAATAAGCAAATTAGGATTGGACTTGCTGAAAAAAATTGGTACTAAAATGGCCGAAAAAACAGGTGAAAAACGTTCGACAATGTATCTTCTGCAACGTATTAGCATCGCTGTTCAAAAAGGTAATGCAGCGTCAATTTTGGGAACTATTCCACCATCAAAGGGTTTGAGCGAAATTTTTTATCTTTAATTATTGTAATATCTTAATATCTAAATATCTACATATCCATGATAAAACCGGATTATTTCAATAATTATCTCAAGGATAAGATAAAGATGATTGTAATAAAATCGGAATTTTATCTCAAGGTTAAGATAAGGATACGAGATCCTTTTTCATGATAATGGTAATTTATCACAGAGATGATAATATCATCTCTGTAATGAATTAAGATTAGGTGATAAGATAAAGAAAAATTTCTTTGGGTCTGTGACCAAACTAAATATCTTAGGGTCTATGATAAAACCGGATTTAATCAAAAATTATCTCAAGAACAAGATAAAGATAATTGTGATCAAATCGGAATAAGATAAAGAAAAATTTCTTCGGGTCTGTGAGGAAACTAAATATCTTAGGGTCTATGATAAAACCAGATTTTATCAAAAATTATCTCAAAAATAAGAAAAATAATTTTGATAAAATCGGAATTTTATAAAAAATTATCTCAATGATTAGATAAGGATAAGATATCCTTTTTCATGATAATCTTAATTTATCACAGAGATGATCATATCATATTTGTGATGAAATAAGATAAGGTGATAAGATAAAGAAAAATTTCTTTGGGTCTGTGACGAAACTAAATATCTTAGGGTCTATGATAAAACCGGATTTTATCAAAAATTATCTCAAAAATAAGCTAAAGATAAATGTGATAAAATCAGAAATTTATCAAAAATTATCTCAAGGTTAAGATAAGGATAAGAGATCCTTTTTCATGATAATCTTAATTTATCACAGAGATGATCATATCATCTCTGTGATGAAATAAGATTAGGTTTATTTATTTATTAATATCTACATCTTGAAATCTTACAATTTTCTTAGTTCAGTAATGTGATAATTTTACTGAAAGCATAAATTCACCTCTACACTGCAAACAAGAAAAAGTTAATATATGAAGTCTCCACTGCGTAAAACACCTTTAAGGAGTATCGTCCATTATAAGCGAATTATAAAAAAAAATGAAATCATTTATACACGAAATACACTGCCTCAATGTACATGAGGACTTACAAACGATTAATGCTTGACGCACTGCTTGAGATACTATGAAAACTTAATTAAAATTAAATTGACACCTTGAAATTAGTAGACACAAATTAGAAAAAATTAAGTAATTGAACACGAAATTCATTTTAGAATAAATTCCAATTTGATCACCTTAAAGCCATATCAGAACATATTTTTTTGCCACAATTCACAGAGACAGGTCGTTGAAAAAGAATGTATACCAATAGTTTTGTCCGCATCAGTTAATCGCTCGTAACAATATGAGACACCGAACATCATGTGAAGCGACTTAGTGTTTGTAAGCAATACATGCGTTGCCCTAATTATATTACTACCAACACCGCTTCCGTCCGAGAGTATGTTTCATTGTTGAACTTTCGATTGAACAAATGCACGTTCTTCAATTTAAAAATAAATTTGATTGCACGTTTTACTGTTCTTGAAATATTATTTTGTTGCTTAATCGAGTACAGGGAATTGCGGGAAATGGGCGCTTTACAGAAAAAATGAGACCCAACCTATTTGCTTTACATTTACTTGTACAGGTGATGTAGTGATTACTCTAATTAATTCATTCGTTCAAGGATTGGACCATATTTCCCCAAAACCCTGAAACATGTGTTCGCTTAAATTTAATTCTCTATAACTTCGCCTTTGCAACCAACTTTCTAACTCTAACAGTTCTGGAGATCTGGGTCATCCTGCCCAATTATGGAAATGGCCATATACCAGGATTGGACCATATTTCCCCAAAACCCTGAACCTTACGACTATTAATCTGCGGCCTACATGCACAAATATTTTTCCCGACATTTTTGAACATTCTTAAATCACGTTTTAAGAATTCTTACATTTATATTATGAATATATCACGAGATATAGATTTTTGAACATGAATATAACGGATTAGCCTACTGTGTGGCATCTAGAAAGTTGCTTACCAACCAACAAAAGTACTGATATCCGCAAAAAAACCTCTTACAGAGGAGGTGTGACGCAAGTCTTTATGTCTGCTTACAAAAGCTGTGAAATAAGAAAAGTGTGACGCATTAATTATCTTAGGTAAAACTATTTTCTCCCAGTTACAAAAGTTCTGAAATCAGAGGGGGTGACGCATTAAGCTTGGATTCGCAACAAACATTTTTAAACAAAATTATGTTACTTACTTACTTACTTATCAGCCTTTCTAACCCAAGCGGGTTTTGGCTGACTCTACAACGTTTCTCTATCTGGAGCGATCCTGGGCCAGACTTCTCCAACGTGGTCGTCGTTGTTGAATCCGTCCGTTTATCCGAGGCTCATTGTAGAGTTTCTTGAACTGTGATTTTTTACGAGGAAGAGGCGTTAGCACTTCGCTCAACCCACTGATCCGTTTCCCCGACAACCCGTAGGCAAGTTGTCAGGTAGCACTCTTAAGTTTAGCACAAAACTCCGAAGAGAATTGAGGTTCCAGGGACTACGACGTGGACGTAAAAAGAGCACTTGATAGTTAGACAGTTGCACGCCTGGCATATGACCCGGACTACCACACTCCGCTCATATGCTATCAAGCGCTACCCTATCTAACTACCCAATCCCCAAAATTATGTTGAGTTCAAAAAATTGCGTCACAAATGCCAGACCCACCAGCGGAATAAGTTTTCAACACTCAGTTTTTAGACGCAAAAATTTAAATTTACCCTAAACGATGAGATAAGAAATAAAAGTCAAATTTTCGCAGCGTAAAAACTGCAAGCACAGAAAAATTGTTTCGTCGTTGGGTGGCATTTGTGACGCAATTTTTTGAACTCAACATAATTTTGTTTAAAAATGTTTATTGCGAATCCAAGTTTAATGCGTCACCCCCCTCCGATTTCAGAACTTTTGTAACTGGAAGAAAATAGTTTTACCTAGGATAATTAATGCGTCACACTTTTCTGATTTCACAGCTTTTGTAAGCAGACATAAAGACTTGCGTCACACATCCTCTGTAAGAGGTTTTTTTACTTATTTAATACGATATTAAATGCATCCCCCTCACTCCCGCTCGATCTACTCCATGTTACAATAAAATGTTTCGTAGTGAACGTGTAGGACCTTTGTACCTCGTACGGGTCCAAATATTAAAAGTATACTCGTCCAATATCAAACATCCTCTCAAAAATTAAAAAAAAAATATTTTCCTGAAGTGAACGCATTTGAGACTGAAGTGAGACCGTTGAGGATACGTTTTTCATGATCTCATCAGACGAACACTTTTACCACTTCAGAATCTCAGTATGTGGATGCATTCTTCAACACTTTGCACAAACAATAAGAGTAAGAGTTAAGACTACGAGATACCACACTTCACATTTGACTTAAGAGGACAAACCCACTTTCATTATGATCAATGTGTGACAATCGAATTTATAATTTATTAGTTATTTGTTTATTATTACACCAACCGCTTAAAGAATATTCCTAGCTACAAATAGCATAATTCATCACTAACGAAAAAATTAATTAATAAAACATAACCAAAGACCCGTACGTGTCAGAATAGATGTGATAAACAGAATAGATGTGACAAAGTGACTCGAACAAACTTAAATATACAAATAAGCAAACAATCCAAAGTTTTCTGCTCTTTTATAGCCCTACCGAAGTACGTCTCAGACCATTCAAATCTAGAAAAGCTTATATCCAAGGACTAAGTCGTTTTTCCCTAAAACCCAGAAACACGTGTTAACTAAAATTTTATTGTCTACAACTTTGTCCTTGGAAGCAAGTGGCCATATACCAGGATTGGGCCATATTTCCCCAAAACCCAGAAACACACGTTCGCTTAAATTTAACTCTCTATAACTTCGCCTCATAGTTCTGGAGATCTGGATCATCCTGCCCAATTATGGAAGTGGCCATATACCAGGATTGGACCATATCTCCCCAAAATCCTGAAACACGTTTTCGCTTAAATTTAATTCTTTATAACCTTGCCTTTGGAACTAACTTTCTAACTCTCATAGTTCTGGAGATCTGGGTCATCCTGCCCAATTATGGAAGTGACCATATACCAGGATTGGACCATATCTCCCCAAAACCCTGAAACACGTGTTCGCTTAAATTTAATTTTCTACAACTTCGCCTTTGGAACTAACTTTCTAGCTCTCACAGTTCTGGAGATCCGGGTCATCCTGCCCAATTATGGAAGTGGCCATATACCAGGATTGGGCCATATTTCAGCAAAACCCTGAAACACGTGTTCGCTTAAATATAATTGTCAACAACTTTGACTTTCGGACCAACTTTCTAACTTTCCCAGTTCTGGAGATCCGGATCATCCTGCCCAATTATGGAAGTCACCATATACCAGGATTGGGCCATATTTCCCCAAAACCCTGAAACATGTGTTCGCTTTTTAATTCTCTACAACTTCGCCTTTGGAAACAACTTTCTAACTCTCATAGTTCTGGAGATCTGGGTCATCCTGCCCAATTATGGAAGTGGCCGTATACCAGGATTGGGCCATATTTCCCCAAAACCCTGAAACACGTGTTCGCTGAAATTTTAATTCTGTACACTTTGGCTTTGAGAGTAAATCCTTCATATGGCATAGTTTAAGGAATAAGGACGAAAAACGTTTCGTATTGGAGAATCTCAATTTCGTCCATTCCCATTGGTTCCTGCCAGACCCTGTACCGATTCTTACAAAAAAAATTTCCCAGTTTTGTGACATCAAATGCTTTCATTTGAAACCAAAATGATGAATTTGAGTACTATACTTGCTGAGATATTTGCGAAAAAGCTTCACCAACCTTCGAAAAACCATGTTTTTGGTCACTTCCTCGACCATATCTCCGGAACCACTGCATCGATTTTGCTCATCTTCGAACTTGAATCATGGGAGGCATGTACTTTTCAGGGAAAAAAAGTTTAGGCTGATCGGTTGAGCTGTTTGGAAAAAAAAGTGGAGACGGACGGACAGATGGATGGACAGACAGACACACGGACAGACGGACATTTTTTTTATTGCTGATTCGTCATCTCTAGACGATAATGATGCATCCCACCCTCCCACCTCGATCTACCCCATGTTACAATAAAATTGTTTGTAGTAAACGTATAGGACCTTTGTACTTCGTACGGGTCCAAACATGAACATAAGAAAAACAAAAAGAATCTCAGCGAAAGAATTCTATTCAGTGTCAATCAACAATCACTTTTTTGTTAGATGCATACACATTAAGTTGTAACACGGATATGAAAAGATCAGGAATTCCAATGAAAGTAGAGGCAGTAAACGAAAAGTTGAAAATTTTATAAAAGGAATAACAATTATACTAAAACGACAGAACTTTAGCCAAGCGCACCACCGTTAAGTGGTGGATCAATGTTCGGAGAAATCTCATTACTGAAAAACTATGAAAAACTATGAACGTTAATTCAGATGGTTACTTCATATTGCAAACGAGATTGCAAATAGTTTACGTCATGACCAGTGGGCTATAGAGAGACTGAATTCATTTCGCTTATCACGTGATATGCCTTTTTTAATGTTAGAGAGAACGACGTTTTGCCTTCGATTGCATTTCTCAAAACCAGTAAGCTTATCACACGTAAATTGCTTATTATTCCCTTGACTGAAAGTCAAGGCTTTTACGGCATAAAATAGGTCTGGTGAAATGTTAGGAAAAAAATGTTAAATGCCTGCCACCAATTTTCTTTTTCCGTACGATAGCTGGAGTAATTCTTAACAGATTTTCAATTAAAATCTCAACGGATGGGCTACGTGGGACTATGGGCGGAGAAGTTATTCCAGAAAAACAGGATTTATGGCTTACATGCATTGCATCTATTTGCATGGCTTACAAGGTTCACTTCCATTAAGTCAGAACACTAACTGAAATCTGACTACCGAGTTGGTACTTAACTACATTGTTGATTGTTGACTACCAACAACTAAAGGTTTTCACGAGAATGAAGTTACTTATTTTTTCTCAAATAAAAAATAACTACAAAGGCGGATAGTCATTTAACATTATAGATGATGATCAACTATCACAACTAACACGGTTTTCCTTAACTGAAAAAAAGTTTTTTTCATGGATCCCGAGAAATGAGTATTTCTGTGAAGAAAGGCTCCTTACTACAACCATTAGGAGTGTCCAAAAGTGTATGGGAAAATTACAATGTTGAAAACTTTGGGGCACCAAGCCGAATATTACTCTTCATGTATCCCTGAACAAAAGTGTCCATGGACACAACTGAATCCGAGGTGATTTAGGGGTACCTCAACGACGAAATATGCAAAAAATCACAAAAATCTGTGAAAATGTAAGATCTCATTAAGTTGGTCATATCATAGGTATGATGAAGAGTCATGTTAGGGCAAGTTTGATTCCAAGAAAACGTTTTTTTGGTCTATAGGTGTTTCTAGACATTTTACCAACCGTGAGTGTCCGGTAATGATCATCTTGCATAGCGACCTTTTCAGCCTGAAGCCGCGTCGGTGGTGCTATGTGCAAATGTTTCAAAACTATTTTTTATTTGAATTAAACTGGCAATTTTTTAAATAAGAACTATTTGCTGTATTTTCCACATGTTCCACATGTTGTCAATCCACAACATCCACATAATCTATGTTTATTCCCTTGACTGAAAGTCAAAGTGTCTTATGAAAATAAATACCTATGAGAAAAATGTATGATATCTCCATGAAAAACCTTAAATACCTGCAAAAAATGTTCCTTGTTAGCGCGATAACTTGAGTAATTCCTAACCAATTTTCCAAATCTTTTCTTTAATCGCTGCGGAATTAAATTCCCGAGGTTAAGTTCGAAGATGGGCTATGTGGGACTACGGATCTGGAAGTTATTCCAGAAAAAACGATTTTTTTTTGTTTTCTTCTGGAGTACTTGAAAAGTATTAGAATGACACATCGAAATGTAGTAGAATGATATATAGAGAAAATGGGAGATGGTGTGCTCAATCCAACAGTAACAGTCTCTTATGGATGTAAATGTATGAAGTTTATAGCTAGTTACACAGTCACGTCGCAGTAACGGACCACTATCAAGTTGATAGTTAGACGACTATCAAGTTGATAGTCAGACAACTATCAAGTTGATGGTCAGACAATTATCAAGTTGATAGTCAGACAACTATCAAGTTGATAGTCAGACAACAATCAAGTTGATAGTCAGACAACTATCAAGTTGATAGTTAGACAACTATCAAGTTGATAGTTGGACAACTATCAAGTTGATAGTTGGACAACTATCAAGTTGATAGTTGGACAACTATCAAGTTGGATAGTTGTGACAACTATTCAAGTGAAGTTGACACCTATTCAAGTTGCTAGTGGACAACTACACGTTGATATTGGACACCACTATCCAGGTGATCGTTGACAACTATCAATGGATCGTTGGAAACTATCAAGTGATATTTGGACAAAACTATCAAGTTGATAGTTGGACAACTATCAAGTTGATAGTTGGACAACTATCAAGTTGATAGTTGGACAACTATCAAGTTGATAGTTAGACAACTATCAAGTTGATAGTTAAACTATTAAGTTGGATAGTTGGACAACTATCAAGTTGACAGTTAGACAACCATCAAGTTGATAGTTAGACAACTATCAAGTGACAACTATCAAGTTGATAGTTAGACAACTATCAAGTTGATAGTTAGACAACTATCAAGTTGATAGTTGGACAACTATCACGCTGATAGTTGGACAACCATCAAGTTGATACTTAGATAAGTATCAAGTTGACAATCATCTCAGAGAGATTATATTTTGAGATTAGAGATTATGTGTGAGACTTACAACCTTACAAATTACGAATTCATTATCAACATTGCTATTTTGATCTCACTGTCATAATCGACGATGGACAATATTGGCCTAATCGTCTCGTAGTAAGCATCTGAACAGGTAGGGTCGACCTGATCAGGTTCAGGTCAAGTCACGACTTGATTACTGACCTGAACCTGATTTTGAGATTCACGTCCAAGCTGAATGTAACCTGAAACCTGAAAAATTTGATCAGTATGACCTGAAACCCAGAGGTTATTTTAAGAAAATATAATTAAAACAACTGAATTGAAGATTGAAGTATTATTCGATCAGTTTTAAATGATCTCGCTGTATGTGTGTTAAAATAGCCTAAAACCAAAATTTCTTGGGTAACGACGTAAGCATATAACGACTTAAGTTCCTTAGTACTTTATTTTGGTACAAGGTTTGCTACAACCTTTATAGTTGACTCAATCATTTCCAAATACTTGAAAATGTTGGGTACAAACCCAGTTCCATACTTACTTTTAGAGCTTGCACATCTGCACGTACATGGTGCAACGTTTTTAGTTTCATTGAAAACTTTGTACCTACTCGTTTCGACGTTCCATTGCTATAACGAGTATTGTAATGATAATGAAGTTAGCAAAGTAGTAGCAAATTTATTTTTAACAACAAACTTAATTGTTTTAGTGATTACAGAAAACGAAAAAAAGTCGAAGTGGCAGATTGAAGAAAAACCTCATCGTTTCTGGCAGCCGGAGTTTTCGGCGCGTAAAGTCAAGCGTATGCCCCTATATGAACGACCACTTAGAGTATTGGCTTGCTATGAGAAGTAGGGTCTGGAATAAATTCAAAAAGAACAGGAGTAGTGATTCTCTTCGTGTAAAACTTGAGGCTTTAGATGTCACGATCTCTCGCCTGCAAGCCCAGTGTAAGTTGGAGTATTATGCAAATCTCTTTAAAAACTGTGAAAGTCCCAAGCAGACCTGGCGAAATATTGGGCTGTTGCTGGGTAAGCGTAAGGAAGGGGGGAATCAGTTCAACATAAAAACGCCGGATGGTACTCAGGTTGATGATCCAGGGGTGTCTCGGGTTTTTAATGAATATTACGCGAATGTTGGACAGAACTTGGCTGACGCTATTGGACCATGTCTGAATGGTGGCTCTAATGGGGCCAAAGCAATTGAGAGTTGTCCAAAATCCATATTTTTGTATTCAGCTTCTGTAAATGAAGTTTATTCGATTATATCGGCTATGGATAATAATAAAGCTCCAGGGTTTGATGATGTGGGTGTGGTTACAGTTAAGTGTTGTGCTGAGAGTATAGTCCCATTCATTTGTGATATCTACAATTTGTGTGTCTCAACTGGCAAGTATCCTGACTCGTTGAAAATTGCCAAGCTGACTCCTGTCTTCAAGTCTGGTAAGTCGACTGAGATTTCAAACTATAGGCCTATTTCTGTATTGCCGGTTCTGAACAAGGTTTTTGAGAAGCTGATATTTCGTAATGTACTTGCCTTCCTCCAGTCACAGAATTTCTTCTATGTGCGGCAATACGGCTTCCGAGCTAAGAGCGGTACTTATACTGCATTACTTGAGCTGGTTGATCACTTAAGTAATGAGATTGAAGTTGGAAAGGTTGTGACAGGCCTTTTTTTGGACCTAGCAAAGGCCTTTGACTCAGTCGACCATGAGCTGCTCCTAAGGAAACTCGAGTGTGCTGGCATAAGGGGAATTGCCAACCAGCTATTTGTAAGCTATCTAAGTAACAGGCTCCAATATGTATCTGCTAACGGATATGACAGTCCCAGGCTGATGATGACTTTTGGTGTTCCGCAGGGGAGTGTCCTTGGGCCTCTGTTGTTTTTAGTTTTTATAAATGATTTATACAGGCTCCCTATCGTGTCGAAACCGTATCTTTTTGCTGATGACATTAGCTTGTTTACTTCGTCGATCTGCATCACTTTGAATGTTAGTCAAGTAAATAGAGATTTGAAGCTGATTTCTGAATATTTCAGGATGAATAAGTTGACCTTGAATTTGGAAAAAAGTAAAGTAATCCACTTTAGGTCATCTCAAAAAAAACTCAGTGAGGTGCCCAATGTTATCATTGAAGGCACAACGTTGAAATCAGTTGAGTCTGTCAAATGCTTGGGTGTAATGTTGGACTGTCATCTCAACTGGAATAGTCATGTTACCGAATTGTGCAGCAAGGTTTCCAAGCAAGTTGGGATCATCAAGAGGCTGAGCACGTTTCTGCCTGTGAAGGTTCTGAGGATGCTTTATTTTTCACTGGTACATTCTAGACTGGCATACTGTGTGGGTGTGTGGGGTAGCGCTAAAAAAACCTTGATTAGAAGAATCGAGAGATTGCAGAGGGTTGCGTTGAAGGCATCCCACAAGCTAGCAATTAGGTTCCCTTCGGCTCTGCTGTTCAGTAAATACTGTCCGACAATTTTGGGTGTTAAGAGCATGTATCAGTACTCTCTGTGTAAATTCGTCTACTGCTCCATCCACAATATTTGTCATCACAAGCTAGTCTTTCAAGTGTCAGCACACCGATACCCAACCTCGTCTGCTAAGTTGTTGCGTGTTCCTCTTACCCTTACGTTGATTGGGCGGAGAAGTGTTTCTTTCTCAGGACCAGTCCTGTTCAACAAACTGCCCAGAACGAACCGTGAATCTCAATCGCTAAATCAATTTTGTCGTCTTCTGAAATTACACTTGTCGCTAAATAGAATGATGGGGTAAATGGGTCAACCTTCTTGGCTTGTCCACTTCGGTTCATTATGCTTCACTAAAATGAGAGTGTCATGAATTTTGCGTTTCTGCTATTAATTTCTTCCATGTTTATTAAAATGATCTCCTGGGTATTTTTGTCCATAACTCTTTGCTTTTTTATTTTTTTCTTGAGCTTAGTTTTTTTTTCTTTTTTTTAGTTTTTTAATGTGTTTAATGAAGATTTTATTTTTCTGATTCCAAGTTTTTTACACTGATTTTTCTTGATTGATTTTTCTTGATTGAATTTCTGTTCCTTTGAATTGGTATTCCAAAGTGGAACTTTTGATTTGCCTTACTAAGATAGATAATTTTTGCTACTTTGTTTGATTTGTTATTATGATTTTTTTTATATTATCTTATTATTAGTAGAGCTGTATGATGTTTATTTGATTGAATAAATTTGAATTTGAATTTTAATTTGAAAGAAAAAATAATAAAAATAACAATTAAAGCAAAACCCGAGGTAGTACTTCAGCCCAGTCGACCCGTCGGAGCATCCATACCCCTTTAGCTATTGCATTCTGCTTCCTCCGAATACATTCAGGCATCCAATTGATTCAAACCGGTGATATTGGTTTGCCCAGTTTTTCAGTTTGTCATCTTTCTAGGTTTTTGGGGAATCAAAGGGGAATGCATGCGCAATACATGTTGTTGCTTCCTGTTAACAACACATAGCCTCTGCTTCTCAAGTCCTACTCCAACGTCCGCGTTCGTGATCCCTGGAAACGTGAGCAACCTAGCCGAAGTTGATGGTAACCAGCCCGTCGGGGGAAGCTAGGTCACGGCTAATTGGAGAGGGCATCGTGGGTTCGGCCGCATAAGATCTAGAAAATCACCGAACTAGGTAGCTGTGTGGTTGTTTCTCACTCTACTGAAACTTAAACAACAAACGAAACGTCTACAAAGAATAAAACTGGACCGGAACAAACGTTGACGACATTTGGCACACGAAAACGGACACGATTTGGAACCTGGAATGTTCGAACGATGATGATGATCTTTCTAGGTTCGTCGTGAAGTTCGGATAAATAGAAAAAAAAGAAAAGAAAGTGATTATTGCCATCGAAATTCATAAATGTGGTCAAAATTGTGTTCAAAAATGCGTTCGCGAGCTGTCTATAACAACGAAATCAAGAACATGTGATCATTCATCATAATATCAGTCAGGACAAACGACTTTACTGTGGCACGGAATGCATGACGACCGATCGCATGAACATAAACCATAGTTCGACCGATGTCTATCCAAAACTAGATATCGAACTTTTCTCAGTGACGGGGTACCGATTCGTTCACATTTAGCATCGACAACAAATTAGGAGAATCTATTCGACAACTGAGGAGGTCAAAAACGAACATTACCGACAAATTTATACGTCTGCGTGACAAGTTCTCTATGCCTATGGATTGCCACCTACTGACATACGACGGCAAGCGAAAATGTGCATCCCTCTTCACGCTCCTCCTTAGTGCATGCATAAGAAACTTCTTTTGAATCGACTCAACTTTATCCACTTGTTCTTGGTAAAAAGGTGGCCACACAACAGACGCATACTCCAAAATCGATCGAACCAGCGCAAAGTAGATACTCTTAAGGGTCTCCACATTCCAGAAATCACGGCTAATTCTCTTCACAAACCCAACATGTCTGTTGAATGTTAGGTTCTCAGTGAACGTTACACCTAGATCTCGCATTTCAGTAACCCTCTGGATCGCTGATCCATTGATGACATACTCGAAACGTATCGTATCGCGTGACCTAAAGAATGACATAACCTTACACTTGTCAATATTTAGCATTAATGAATTGCGAATGCACCATCGATTGAGCTGCAATAGATCACTTTGAAGAGCTAAGCAATCTCTATATGATTTAATAGCACGAAAAATTTTCAGATCGTCTGCGTAGAGTAAACATTTCGACGTGGAAATAGCATTCACTGCATCGTTGAAGAACAAAAGGAATAAAAGAGGGACACGATGGCTTCCTTGAGGAACGCCGGAAGTAACCAAGAAGGATTCTGATTTCTATCCTTGCAATTTAACGTATTGAGTGCGATCGCTGAGATAACTCTCGATCCAATGAATCATGGTCGAGTGCACTCCAAGTTCCTTGAGTTTGCAAATTAACAGATCGTGACGAACCCTATCAAAAGCCTTGCGCATGTCCGTATATATGACATCTACTTGGTGGCCACTTTCGACTACCCGTATGGCATCACTAACAAATTCTAACAGATTCGTCGTCGTTGATCGACCTCTTCTGAAACCATGCTGCCATACAGATGTGACACGCTCGAACCTCACGGTCAGCATTCCGAACGTAGGTAGGATTGCTATTCCTCGATAAGATTCAATGTCGGATCGAGAACCACTTTTGAATATCGGCACCAAGTACTATTCTTTCCATCTCGTCGGCAATGTGCTACCTAACGATAAGTTGAAAATACGTAGAAGCGGTGAGCACAGCGCTTCTGAACAGTTTTTCAGTAGAAGGGGTGATATATTATCGGGACCATCCCCTTTCGTCACATCAATGCCGTTCAGCGCGTCAAAGATCTGCTCTCTGCTCAAAATAAGC
>CM055406.1:89300443-89315152 GCA_029228625.1 Pseudolycoriella hygida
GAACGTGGAATACGGGCAAAATGGAATACGGGGAACTTGTAATTCGGGGAACTTGGGGTACGGGGAAAGTTGAATACGGTGAACGTGGAACACGGGGGAAGTGGAATACCGGGGACTTGGAATACGGGGAAAGTTGAATACGACGAACGTTGCATACGGTGAACGTGGAATACGGGGGAAATGGAATACGGAGAACTTGGAATACGGGGAAAGTTGAATACGACGAACGTGGAATACGGGGGAAGTGGAATATGGGGAACTTGGAATGCGGGGAACTTGGAATACGGGAAAAGTTGAATACGGGGAACGTTGCATACGGTGAACGTTGCATACGGTGAACGTGGAATACGGGGCTAGTGGATTACGGGGATAGTGGATTACGGGGAACTTGGAATACGGGGAACTTGGAATACGAGGAACTTGGAATACGGGGAACTTGGAATACGGGGAAAATTGAATACCCTTAGAACCAGAACCTCAGATGAAGTTCCGCCGGGCAGAATTAGAAAGATCTTATCTTGACCATTTCACAAAATGCCGCTTTATCAAAATCGATTTGTATTTGTTACCTGCCCGACATCCCAATGTTGACCAGTTTCGCACCATTTTGTTTTATAAAATAAATTTCTTCCACGAAATGGCGACATTGGATCAATCTCTTCATAGAAAGAAAATCTGAAAAATACTCATCCGCTATGAAGTTATTTGATTTTTAATTCTTTCATATAAATTTTCCAGAAAAGAATTTTCCAGAAAAGAAATTAGTTCGACAGTTTTTCACCAAAAACGATTTACTCTATCAAACAAGTTACATTTACTACTGCTAGCGGAAACAATTTTCTGACGAAAGCACCCCTACTATTATGAATTTAGTTAAATAAAAATATGAAACAGAATCCTTTCAATAACGAAATCATAATGCAAAATGTGTGTAATTTACCCTAAAATTGAATCAGCATTACCTTTTTGTATAGCGACATGCGACACTCACGCGTTGAATCAAATAACATGTCGCTCGATTTTCATTCGACACATTTGAAATTTTGCTGCCAATTTTCCGAATCAACTCGAGACCAGCTTTCCCTATGACACCTGATGTTTCCGAAGCGACCGGCACGAAAATGAATTGATTTGAAAGTTCATTGTAATGTGTGATTTTATCTCTTTCTGCTTTACTCGATGCGGAACCAACTTGTTTTGATGTAGAATTTAAGTAAAATGGAGCAAACGTGTCAACACATGTGAAATCCCAAAGCAACGAACGTCCTCTGGCCCATGGAACAAGACTCATCCCATCAGGCTTCTTTCCATCAGGGCGAGAACAGCCTGGTGGTTCTAAAATTGATGGTATTTCGGCTGATTTAAGGGCTCGATGTATCAAATCGTTCACTGCTGCATGTCGGGATCTTGTGCCTTACGCTTTTGAACATGAAAGACCATGGTGGGCATACTTCGTAACCTTTTCTCCACATATACAAGTGTGTGGCTGAACAATCGGTGCTCCTAAACGTAACGATGCTGCGATTCTGAATTCTTCGTTTGTCAAATGAGTTTCAAGGTTCCAAGCTGTGGCGATGGTAGTGCCTACAACCACGCACCGGATTCAGAAATAGAATTCGCCAAAAGTCTTTGTTTGTTTACCAATGTGTTTGTTGAATCATTGATTGAAACAATTTTCGAATCAATTTCATGTGACTCCCGAACCCTCTGAATATTTCTGAAAATTTCCTCCGGCAGGTCACCATATTTATTGCTCCAAAATTCTTCGGCCTCCGAAATAGCTGGATCAATCAGTCGGTGCGGTTCAAGTAACAGTTCATCCAGTAAATCAGAAACGTTGTAAATTGAAGATAAAAAACATGGTAACGCTATTTCACTTGCATGTCTGATGCCGATTCCTCCTTTCTTTATCGGTAATGATGATTCAAGTCATGCAGTGGGTGTCAATTGAATGTTCAAAATTGATTCGAGGGATTCTTTTAGTGCTTCATCATAACGCTCTAGACCACCAATATTTTGCCACATTGGATTTCCTCGTAAAAAGAAAATCAGCCGTGGAGTCGTTACAGATGTTCGTAACAGGAAGTAAGCGCTATGAGCACTGATTTTCTTTAGCTTTTCTGTTAATTTTTGAAGGTCATTAATTTTCTTGTCCAAACAAACGACAGCAGATTCTTTATTGAGCGGACTTCTAAGAAGAAATGCGTTACTATTCTGTATCTCTTGAATTCCGGGAGATACACCTTGAAAAAGTAGGACCGTTTTTCTTTTCTGTTCAGTGGAATACTCGCCTAACACTGAAATTTCACATTTTCGATAGTCCGATTTCTT
The DNA here is from genome assembly GCA_029228625.1 of Pseudolycoriella hygida. Classification (NCBI taxonomy): domain Eukaryota; kingdom Metazoa; phylum Arthropoda; class Insecta; order Diptera; family Sciaridae; genus Pseudolycoriella; species Pseudolycoriella hygida. The sequence continues at coordinate 89,302,775 of CM055406.1, forward strand.
TTGCTTTTTTGATTATTACATTGAAAGCTTCCAAAACGACGTTAGGGTCACCTGCAATGGTACCATCATCTAGGTACCATAAGTTCAATTCCAAGTTTAAACCTTGCAGGACCGTAACTATCTTCTGTATGGTAAGGCAGAACAATGCTGGACCAAGAGGGTCACCCTGTTGATTTGATTTGAAACACTTTATTTACTAAATAGTTACAAAATAACTTGACTGATAAAAACACAATAAAATTAACAAATATGAAATGATAAGTAATTATGATTAAGATTCTGAATACATTGCGATGTAAAACAAATTCATGACATAATCAACTATAGGGTTAAAGTCATAAGTAATAAGTAACGCGAAGAGAGCTTTGACACGGGTGCGTTAGCCCACCTTCCCTCAGATGACACTGAGTGCTCGAACAGTTTCTCGAAAAGCTTTCCTCGTCACTCCGTCGACATACAGATGGCTGACTTTGTTAAACAGCCTTTAAGCCGCGTTGATCGGTTTAGACAATCCATAATTTGTTCTATGGAATGCAATGCGGAAAAACCTAACGGCCCGCAACACATATGAGTGCGTTTGAGGTTTCCTCATCGAATTCAACATTTCAACCAGCTCTGGGGTGTCAACATACTTACGAAGCACATCGAATACAAAAAATATGCTCGAGTTAGCAAGACGTCTAACTAACGTTTACAGCCCTAATAAAGAACACCTGTCAGTGTAAGGGGGAAGTTTGTGATTGGAATCCCTCTTGACGGTCCTTCTGAGAGCATAAATGACGAACTGCTTCTGAACTGACTCAATTTCGTCACTATGGACGGCGTAGCTAGGATTCCAAAGAACCGAAGCATACTCAAGATGAGAACGGACGTGTGCATTGAAGATGGAAGTCAAGGCCTTAACATTTCGAAAATTGAAACAAACTCTCTTCAGAAAACCGAGCATGGAGTAAGCTTTAGAGACGATTTTAGCGACATGTGAATTGAATGTGAGTTTTTCATCGAAAATAACTCCCAGGTCACGAATTTCACTAACCCTGGAAATAGCGCTATTGTCTATCGCGTAATCATAAACAAGAGGTTTCAACTTCCTATGAAACGACATTACTTTACATTTTTCAATACTCAATTCCATTCCGTTCTTTTTACACCATTGAGAAAACAAGTTGATGTCTTCTTGTAGATGAAAAGCGTCGACCGCGCTACCGACTTTGACATATAACTTGAGGTCGTCGGCAAATACGCCGAGTTTAGCAAACTGAAATATTTTCGTTGCGTCGTTAATAAACAGAATAAAGAGTAAAGGCCCGAGATGACTCCCCTGAGGCAGTCCTGATGGACATAAAGCTGACTGACTCCCAACCTTGAACTTTAACACCCTGAGATCGATCTAGCAAGTATGACTTAATCCAATCCAAAAGATTCGAACTCACCCCCACTTTTGCAGAAGATAGCGGTGATTTACGCGATCGAACGCTTTTCGGATGTCAGTGTAAACGGTATCAACCTGCCAACCCGATTCTATTAAGTTCAGAGCGTAGGTGGTGAATTCGAAAAGATTCGTCGTTGTCGAGCGTCCTTTACGAAATCCATGTTGCACATCCGTTAATGCCCGGCTAAGATCAGTAGCTAGACGAGCACAAATAATAGATTCAAAAAGCTTTCCAATAGTTAACAGCATAGCCACTCCTCGATAGTTGCTAACGTTGCTCCTAGAACCGCTCTTGTGAATTGGAGTTAGCTCAGAGATTTTCCAGCGATCAGGGAATTTACCCCCGGATAATGACAAGTTGTATATGTGCAGCAAAGGATCCGAAAGAACATTTGCACATTTTTTAAGAAGAAGAGGCGATATGTTGTCGGGTCCACAACCTATGGTGGTATCAATTCTTTTCAAGGCTCGAAGGACTTCCTCTCTCACCAGTTCATAGCTGTGAACGTCCGCGACTTTGTCTATGCCAGAAGGCTGTACGGCAGATGAATCATCATCAACTACATAAACCCTCCGAAAGAAGTCACTGAACAGGTTGCAGATGTCTTCGGGATCCGAAACCTTTACGTCATTATATGACATCGTCGATGGATAACCTTTCGTTCTCCTCTTGGAATCGACGTACGACCAGAACCTTTTCGGATTCTCTATTAAATCATTTTGAACGCTGCCAAGGTAATGACTATAACTTGTCGCCTTGAACTTGAACACCTCTACGTGAGAGAATCAAATGCTCTCCGTAATAAACGTTAGTTGGAAACTTGTAACATTGTTCCGCAAACTTGAAAATTTCCGGAACCTGGAGATCTGGGTCATCCTGCCCAATTATGGAAGTGGCCATATACCAGGATTGGACCATATCTCCCAGAAACCCTGAAACATGTGTTCGCTTAAATTTAATTCTCTACAACTTCGTCTTTGGAAACAACTTTCTAACTCTCATAGTTCTTGAGATCTGGGTCATCCTGCCCAATTATGGAAGTGGCCATATACCAGGATTGGGCCATATTTCACCAAAACCCTGAAACACGTGTTCGCTTAAATATAATTCTCAACAACTTTGACTTTGGGACCAACTTTCTAACTTTCCCAGTTCTGGAGATCCGGGTCATCCTGCTCAATTATGGAAGTGGCCATATACCAGGATTGGGCCATGTTTCCCCAAAACCCTGAAACATGTGTTCGCTTAAATTTAATTCTCTACTCATAGTTCTGGAGATCTGGGTCATCCTGCCCAATTATGGAAGTGGCCATATACCAGGATTTGACCATATCTCCCCAAAACCCGGAAACACTTGTTCGCTTAAATTTAATTCTCTACAACTTCGCCTTTGGAAGCAACTTTCTAACTCTCATAGTTCTTGAGATCTGGGTGATCCTGCCCAATTATGTGTGAAGGTATACAATATCAATTCACAGAATTTGTTTCAATTTAACATTCATGATAAAAGTTCGATCATATTTTATTTTACAACGCACAACGCTATAATACTCCTTTGAGTATGCTCGCATTTGAATCCTTTGATTATGCTATAATATACACGCACTTGATATTACGTAAGAGGGTGTTATTCATATTACGTAAGAGGGTGTGTTTAATAAGATCGGCCATTAGTGAAGATCCTTTATTGAAATATGGCTGCCGTTTTAAGGGCGACCAGATTGGTAATTTTAAATAATATGATTGGTCCGATATGATGTCATAGTTAATTTGATTGGTTAAGAAATAACTGTGCTACTCATAGGGTAGCTAGATGATTGAATAATGAAATGATTAATGAATGGCTAAAATTACTATCACATGATATATTCAAGTGATATTATTGGATGCTGCGTTGACTGAACATGATTGAACATGATCAAGAATAATTTAATGAATTTCTCCTTATTCAGAACAGTTAAGAGTCATATAAATAAGAGTGTATTGTATTGTTCGATGTTCAATATTTGGACCTCCACTAAGATTGTCTCACCCGACCCGCAATCTTAAAAGAGAACAAATATTTAAGTTTGTAATAATATTTAAAGTGAAATAAATATTTTTTATAAAAGTGTTGTTATTATTGAAAACTAAAAATTAACCATTCATCGTTTCTTCATATGGAAGTAGCCATATACCAGGATTGGGCCATATTTCCCCAAAACCCTGAAACACGTGTTCGCTTAAATTTGATTCTGTACAGCTTTGGCTTTGAGAGTGAATCTTCATATTGCATAGTTAAGGAAATATGGACGAAAAACTGTTTTCGTATATTGCCAAGAATCTCAATTTCGTCCATTCCATTGGTTTCACTGCCCAGACCCCTGTACCGATTCTTACAAAAAATTTTTCCCAGTATTGTGACATCAAATGCTTTCAGTTGAAACCAAAATGAGGAATTTCCGTGCTATACTTGCTGAGATATTTGCGAAAAAGCTTCACCAACCTTCGAAAAACCATGTTTTGGTCACTTCCTCGACCATATCTCCGGAACCACTTCATCGATTTTGCTCATCTTCGAACTTGAATCATGGGAGGCATGTACCTTTCAGGGAAAAAAGTGTAGGTTGATCGGTTGAGCTGTTTGGAAAAAAAAGTGGAGACGGACGGACAGACGGACGGACAGACAGACGGACAGACGGACGGACAGACATACGGACAGACGGACATTTTTTTTATTGCTGATTCGTAATCTCTAGACGATAATAGACGCATCCCCCCTCCCACCTCGATCTACCCCATGTTACAATAAAATTGTTTGTAGTAAACGTATAGGACCTTTGTACTTCGTACGGGTCCAAACATGAACATAAGAAAAACAAAAAGAATCTCAGCGAAAGAATTCTATTCAGTGTCAATCAACAATCACTTTTTTGTTAGATGCATACACATTAAGTTGTAACACGGATATGAAAAGATCAGGAATTCCAATGAAAGTAGAGGCAGTAAACGAAAAGTTGAAAATTTTATAAAAGGAATAACAATTATACTAAAACGACAGAACTTTAGCCAGGCGCACCACCGTTAGTGGTGGATCAATGTTCGGAGAAATCTCATTACTGAAAAACTATGAAAAACTGTGAACGTTAATTCAGATGGTTACTTCATATTGCAAATCAAACTCTGATCTCTGAATTCCTAAATTATTCAAAAAAGGAATAAAAACGCTTTTACTATCCTCCAATTATGGAGAATTCATCTGATGGACAGACAAGTTATTCTGGAATGTCGGACTTGAAAGTACTTTTACTGAAAACTAAAGAACAATTTGCAAAAATGAATCCTGGCGATAAACGTTGGCCTTGTCCATTTTGTTTTTCGAAATTTAAAACTCAAATACAATGCAACATACATGTATCCAAAGAACATCAAACTATATCACGAAGCGACAAAAAATGTTTTCTGTCACAATTTCAAAAGCCTCAAACAATAGTTCAATGTAATACTCAAACAAATGAAAACTTAGAAAAACAACATCGTCAAAAACTCGTCTCCAACATCGTCTTCCAAATGAATTAAATACATTTCTGAAAATAGTCGAAACGGAATATCAGAAATTTAATGAATTTTCGATTAGACAAACAGATTCTCAAACAGAGGGATACTTTTATTGTCATTTTTGTCCTGAGGAGAAGAAAAAACCTTTCAATTCGGCAAGAGGACTTAAAATTCATATTACAAAAAGTCATCCTGAATTGAAAAATGAAATAGTTGAGATAGAAAGGAATATTGACATTGAAGACAACTTATTATCAATTTTCAACATGAAGTCAAAGATTGGTGTTCTAAAACGTATACCTAAAAGTGCCCGTCCATTAGCAGCGAAAATGTTTGCAGACATAGCAAAAAAATGCGTGAACGACAATGACTTGGTTTCATGGGAACATTTATTAACATTTAGTTTCAAAGTTTGTCACATTCCTGCCGAATATAAGAATTCCAACAAAAAAAGAAGTCTCGCGTCTATAGCAAAGGAAAATTTATCAAAAATGACTCTTCCACAATCCACAAAAAGTAAATTTATATCAGCTGAATTCTATAAGCGAGTTGAGTCGAAAGTTGCAGATTTCGATATGAAAGGAGCTGTGAAGTTACTTTGCTCGGAAGATTCTTTTGCTCCACTAAATGAATGTACTATAAATAATCTCAAAGCAAAACATCCAACACCGTCTAGACAATTAGATTTAACATCACCTCCTTCTGATGTAGAAGACGACGAATGTTTCCGAGCAGACCCAAACAGTGTCAAAACATCAATTATGTCTTTTGGAGCTGGTTCAGCATCAGGCATGGATGGTTTTCGCCCCCAATTTTTCAAAGATTTAATTTCTTTATCAGCTGGAAATTTTGGAGTAGAAGCTTTGTCAGCAATAACGAACCTATGCAACTTTATGTTGTTGGGGAAAGTCAACAATTCAATATGCAAATATATTTGTGGTGCCTCCTTATGCGCATTATATAAGAAATGTGGAGGAATTCGACCAATTGCCATTGGTGTCGCTTTAAGAAGACTTGTTTCCAAGCTATGTTGCGCTCACGTTCGTGACGACCTTGGTGATTACCTACGTCCGAAACAAATAGGTTTTGGTACCCCACAAGGATGCGAGGCAGGTGTACATGCAACAAGAAAATATGCAGAAAATAAGAAGAACTTCTCAAAAATACTTCTCAAAATTGATTATAAAAATGCTTTCAATTCGTTCGAGAGAGATGTACTATTGGCGGAAGTTCGTGCTGTCACACCCTCGCTATTCAAATACCTGTGGCAATGTTATGCAAACACAACGTATCTTTCGTTCAATTCGGTAATCATAGAGTCACAAGTAGGAGCACAGCAGGGTGATCCCACTGGTCCATTGACTTTTTGTTTAGCCATCCATCCAATAATCGAAAAGCTCAAATCAGAACTGAACTTATGGTATCTTGATGACGGTACACTCGGCGACTACGCAGACATAGTCCTTGCAGATTTTATCTTGTTGATTGAATTATCAAAAAAAATTGGACTAGAAATTAATCCTGCTAAATGTGAAATTTTCTTTTGTTCCGGAGAAGTTGATGAGGAAGTTGTTAGAAAATTTCAATCAGTGGCACCCGGAATTCGTGTGACATCTAAAGAAGATTTAAATCTTTTGGGAGCTCCAATTCTTGATGAAGGTTTCAAAAATATGTCAATTGCCATTTTGAATCGGACGCAAATTATGTTTGATCGTTTAAAAAATTTAAATGCACACACAGCTTACGTTCTGCTAAAACACTGCTTCGCAATACCGAAATTAACATATTTCATGCGCACATCACCAACTTGGAAATTCAAAAATTTTCTATCAGCTATGGATAATGGTCTTCGACAATCACTAGAATCAATACTAAACGTGAGCCTCAATGAAACACAATGGTTGCAAGCATCATTGCCAGTTAAACTTGGTGGCCTTGGTATTCGACGATTTGAAGATATTTCACTACCTGCTTTCTTAAGCTCAGTAAATGGAGTAAGCGTTCTCATCTCTCATATTCTACATAGTCCAGATGAAACAAATACTTCAATTGCTAATGATGCTTTATTGGAGTGGAATTCTTTCAATAGCAACATTCCCGAAGAGAAGCGAAGTCAACAGAAATGGGATTTGATTAATACAAAACGTCTAATTATCGAAAATTTAAATTTCAACCTACCACTAGACCTGGCTCGATTTAATTCATTACAACACAAAGAATCGGGTGCATGGCTGAATGCGTACCCATCTCCGAACATAGGAACGTTTATGGACAATAACACATTCCGCATCTGTGTTGCTCTTCGGTTGGGTAGCAAAGTTTGTGAAAAATATACTTGTCCGTGCGGCTCAATCGTTCACGAAAATGGGATTCATGGTCTCAGCTGTCAAAAGAGTGCCGCAAGTCGATTTTCAAGGCATACAGAAATAAATGAAACTATACACCGTTCTTTAATGTCAATCAACGTCCCCTCTAAATTAGAACCAACTGGACTTTCAAGGGATGATGGAAAAAAACCAGACGGTCTAACGTTAATTCCTTGGGAAAAAGGTCAATCGATGGTGTGGGACGCCACCTGTATCGATACGGTTGCAGATAGCTATTTATATCAGTCGTCAGCGAAGTCAGGTTCGGCAGCAGCATTTGCACAAAATCGGAAGCATGGGCTCTATTCGTATATCAAATCACAAAACTATAAATTTGTCGCTTTCGCAGTGGAGACTTTCGGACCGTGGTCAGAGGATTCTATATATTTGATAAATAAAATAGGAAAAAAATTGAACCAAGTCACAGGTGATCGTCGCTCAAAAAATTTCCTAATCCAGAGAATATCTTTAGCCATCCAAAGAGGAAATGCCAGTTGCATTAAAAGTATCCTTCCAACTTCGGATACGTTAAATGAGATTTTCTATTTATAAAATTCTTTATATATGTATTAATTTAAAATAAAAATTTTCTATTTAGATTGCAAATAGTTTACGTCATGACCAGTGGGCAATAGAGAGACTGAATTCATTACGCTTATCACGTGATATGCATTTTTTAATGTTAGAGAGAACGACATTTTGCCTTCGATTGCATTTCTCAAAACCAGTAAGCTTACCACACGTAAATTGCTTATTATTCCCTTGACTGAAAGTCAAGGCTTTTACGGCATAAAATAGGTCTGGTGAAATGTTAGGAAAAAAATGTTAAATGCCTGCCACCAATTTTCTTTTTCCGTACGATAGCTGGAGTAATTCTTAACAGATTTTCAATTAAAATCTCAACGGATGGGGTACGTGGGACTATGGGCGGAGAAGTTATTCCAGAAAAACAGGATTTATGGCTTACATGCATTGCATCTATTTGCATGGTTTACAAGGTTCACTTCCATTAAGTCAGAACACTAACTGAAATCTGACTACCGAGTTGGTACTTAACTACATTGTTGATTGTTGACTACCAACAACTAAAGGTTTTCACGAGAATGAAGTTACTTATTTTTTCTCAAATAAAAAATAACTACAAAGGCGGATAGTCATTTAACATTATAGATGATGATCAACTATCACAGCTAACACGGTTTTCCTTAACTGAAAAAAAGTTTTTTTCATGGATCCCGAGAAATGAGTATTTCTGTGAAGAAAGGCTCCTTACTACAACCATTAGGAGTGTCCAAAATTGTATGAGAAAATTACAATGTTGAAAACTTTGGGGCACCAAGCCGAATATTACTCTTCATGTATCCCTGAAGAAAAGTGTCCATGGACACAACTGAATCCGAGGTGATTTAGGGGTACCTCAACGACGAAATATGCAAAAAATCACAAAAATCTGTGAAAATGTAAGATCTCATTAAGTTGGTCATATCATAGGTATGATGAAGAGTCATGTTAGGGCAAGTTTGATTCCAAGAAAACGTTTTTTTGGTCTATAGGTGTTTCTAGACATTTTACCAACCGTGAGTGTCCGGTAATGATCATCTTGCATGGCGACGTTTTCAGCCTGAAGCCGCGTCGGTGGTGCTATGTGCAAATGTTTCAAAACTATTTTTTATTTGAATTAAACTGGCATCTTTTTAAATAAGAACTATTTGCTGTATTTTCCACATGTTCCACATGTTGTCAATCCACAACATCCACATAATCTATGTTTATTAAAATATTTCGGATTTTGGAACAGGTGAGCATAGGTTTGAGAAAAAAAATGGAAAACAAAAAGTTTCTTAAATTCATGAGTTCTTGATAAAATTTAAAATATACACAATTGTAGACCTTCCGAACAGGATCTCAGAATTCAAAAGCGACAATTTTCTGAACACTACGCATAATAGCATATTTGGACCAAAAAGATATGATTTTGACCACGGTGTTGAAAACGTCCAAGGATGGAGCGGAGCGAAGTAAAGCGTAGTCCGAGGTCGTTTTCAACACTGTTGTCAAAATCATATCTTTTCGGTCCGAGTAATATATATATTTTTATGTTCAAGCGGAGCAAAAAGTCACATTCCGAAAAAACCACAACATCAAACTTGAATTTAGAATTTGTGTACTGATCATAGTGTACCGCTTACATTTTTATTTTTCAATACGTTGCAAATTGTGTTTTTTTTTTTTTTTTTAAATGTAAGAGGAAGAATGTAGTCCCAAAATTCATCGGGATGAAAATGAATGTGAACATCAAGAGGTCGCAAAAGGCGAAACGAGAAGCACAAAAACGATGGTTAAAAATGGAAATCAGCTTTCATCATTCCAACTTAGTTTGGTTGGAGCAACGAGCGTATGAGTTACATCTACGCGTTCTTAAAGACTGTTCCGACGGTATGATGTTCGAGAAGTGGTTGGCTGATGACCGTAGAATAAGAGACGTGATTGAGCATAAGAAAACGATGACCCGCATTAGATTACAAAATAAATTTAAGACGATCAGACCGAAACGTCCCACAACTGATTCGAATGTAAGTGTTACCGGACCTAAATTTCTTGAAGATTTCGTCGTTAATCTGTCATCTGTTGAATTGAATAACGACGAACTGTGGGTACTCAACAAAGGTTTAAAATTTGTGCCACCACCAACACGACCCCCCATCGACGATATATGTGTAGACGTAATGGCTTCTGTGAGAAGAGAGAGTGACGAAATAAAAAGATTTATTGAATGGAATGCGACCAAAGTGATTGAGAACGAAATGATAGAGAGACCATTCATAAAAGACAAGAAAACGAGCGAGTTTCATAAAGTTCTCAAATCGTTAAGAGAAAAGAATCTGACTTTCACGAAAGCAGATAAAAGTAACAACATCATAGTAATGGACAAAGAGCAGTACGAACACATAGCGTTAAAGACAAAGCCAGGGCCCGTATGCGAAACTTGAAAATGACCCATTATACGAAGCGATCGATGAAGTCGAGTTAGTGTTAAGTAAACACAAAAACGTCTTGTGTTCAGATCCAAGGTATGAACTTCGTAAATGGAAAGTTAGCAACCCCCAAATCCCTTGTTTCTACGTCCTTGTGAAAACACATAAAGGCCCAGATGAAGATGGTCACATGACAGCACGCCCCGTAGCATCAAACATTAATGCACCGACTGAAGCGATATCCAAGAAATTGTCAAAGATATTTAATACCCTACCACCACCTAAGGGTAAGTCAGTTAAAAATGGAACAGATTTCGCTCACCAAGTGAACGGAGTGAAAGTAAACCGAAATGAGGAAATGGGGTCGTACGATGTAACATCGTTGTATCCAAGCATCCCGATACTATACACGCTAGACGTCTTAATGTTATGGCTTACTGAGAATGGAGTGACGCACGAACGAGCAGTGGCGTACGTAGAGCTCGCACATGTGTGCATGAAACAGAACATTTTCCAGTTTAGAGGCGTAGCGTATGCTCAACGAGAAGGCACGAGTATTGGAAATGCTTTATCGAGTTTCTTAGCTGAGTTGTTCATGTGTCATTTTGAGATGAGCATCGGAAAACACCCATTGTTTCCGAGGTTTTATCGACGTTACATGGACGACATCTTCGTAATCCAGAATCGAAGAGTTTTCGACGCAGTAAAATCGATGCTTGAGGAGAAGATGTATGCTATCAAAAAGGCGCTATTAGGTTCACTATTGAGCGTCAAGTTGACAATAAGATCTCGTTCCTTAACACCCGATGTGAAATTGTGGATGGAGAAATTGAAGTCGACGTTTACCGAAAACCGACACACACAATGCGACTCATAACCAGCCACTCATATCACGACATGAAGCACAAGATGGGGGCGTACCACTCCATGGCTCACTTCATGTTAAGCTTACCGCTAAAAGGCGACAAAATCGCGAAAGAGACCGCAAAAATACTCGAGATAGGTAAAGTTAACGGTTTCACGAACACAGCGGTCATGAATATCATCGACAAACACCGAAAGAAGAAGAATTTGGCAGATATTTCAACGTTTTATAATGAACCACCGGAAATGAAACCGAAAAGAATTGGGATGAGGTATTATCCAGTAATCACGAAACGTTTGAAGTCAGCATACAGACGTATAAATATGGAACTGGTACATCGGAGTGAAGGATCCCTAAGAAGTCTGTTGGGCTCGACTAAAGACGAAATACTTGAGTTGCATAAGTCAGGTATATACCGAATACAATGCGCCCATTGCGGGAGGTATTATTTTGGTATGTCGATCCGCAAAGTCTTCATCAGATTCAACGAGCACATAAAATCAACGAAATGGCAACGAAAGACAGCGGTTGGAAAACATATTTTTAGCACCAATCACGAAGTGAACATTAGTGAGCTCAAACTTATAAAACCCGTCCGGCAGTTATGGAAAATAGAGTACTACGAGGCAATAGAAATCCACCGACACAAACATGAGAACTTGTTAAACGTGGATGAAGGCAACGTAAAATCACCTCTACTAAGACTGTTCTTGGTTGAGCGGAAAACCGATGAGAGAGTTATCGATCTCTGCGAAGACACGCCCAATGTGAGCGAAGACGAATCTTTTTACGATTGTGAGTAAACGTATAGAAGAGGATAAGCAAAATCATTTGGTTTTTAGACGGCAAGCGATAAATATGTGCAATGAATCGCAACGTATGAAATGCAATGCTTTTTTCAGCTTAATGTATTGAGTGTTTTCAGCTAAATGTATTGAGTGGTTCTGCCGTTAGAGTTTTTTGTTTTTGGTTGTGTTTTTAGTTATTTTGCATATAAAGATCGACAATAATTTAACCGATACAAGTTCAATTTCCTTTTCTTAGTATCTTTTGTATTTTAATTTGGAGGGAAATGATAAGGGAATGAAAATGTATTAGTGAAATTTGCAGTTAATTTTTGTGTATGTCTTATTGAAACTTTTGCAATGTTTAATAAAATTCTCAAATAAATCCTCAGTCGAAAAAAGTCCCTGATGATAAAT
>CM055406.1:89320179-89330820 GCA_029228625.1 Pseudolycoriella hygida
TTGCCCAACAAATATCTAGTTATCAAGCCTATGTTCAGGCACTCCACGAAGAAAATAACTACGAAACTGCTCAGATAGGTAACGCGGATGAGACTCCAATTTATTTTGATATGCCGCCCAACTACACTCTAAATACAAAGGGAGAGAAACAAGTCATCATTAAAACCTCTGGAAACGAGAAAAAACGCATTACTGTCATGCTTTGTGTGACTGCAAATGGAGAGAAATTACCGCCATATGTAATTTTAAACCGAAAAACAATTCCCAAGAAAGAGAAGTTTTGTGACGATGTTATTGTGAGAGCTCAGGAAAAGGGATGGATGACTTCTGAATTGATGCTTGATTGGTTGAAGTGCGTTTGGGAACGCCGAAACGGGCCAGTAGAAGAGGGTGCTGAACCAAAAAGCCTACTCATTCTTGATTCATTTCGAGGTCATCTCACTGATGAGGTCAAGTCTAGAATAGCAGCAGTGAATTCAGATCTGGTTATTATTCCTGGAGGCTTAACAAGCCGTTTGCAGTCGCTTGACGTTTGTTTAAATAAACCGTTCAAGGACAACGTTCGGAAGCAGTATGAAAGTTGGTTAATGGAGGACAATAAGCCTCTGACAGTAAGTGGAAAAATTAAAAAACCTTCGGCGTCAACTGTTGTACAATGGGTGTCAACAGCTTGGAAAATGGTCGATGAAGGACTTCATTTTGCAAGTCATTTCGCAAATGCCATGCAATCAACGTACATGCACAGTCTGACGAGGTTGACCCGCTATCGTTCACCAAACAAATGTAAACAGTTTCACAGTTATTTATTATTCATCATAACAAGAAAAATTCGGACCTCGTCCGAATACATCTTAAAAAAAATAAAAGCTAATTTGCTCGGACATTTCATTTTGTTTTTCTTTTATGTAACGTCACGGCGACCGAACCCAGAAATGCAGCAAAAATTGCGGGAACATCAGCCATCGACCGTTGTACTTATTCGTTGCGTCAGTATCAGGGTGATGTTCTTGACTATCCAGGACTTCCTCCAGGACCAAAAATTAAAATTGTTTCATATTTTTCTTCCAGAAATGTAAAATAAAAGCTGGCAAAATTATTTTGACAATTTGACAACTTGTCAACTTTGACGTACTGTAACAAATCAAAATTTGCGAAGACGGTAATAGACTGTTAGCAAAAAATATACTAGAATTGTTCTAAATTCGGGGGCGGTTAATAATTGGTGTAATACGGTATTTAAAATCTTGGTCGGTACAATTTAATTTTTATTTCAAAATAATAATGAAAAAGAAGGCACAATAAGCAAAAATAATATTTCAAATAATTTAAGTGGAGGGTCAAAATAATGATGTTAACATTGTATCGCATTCAAATTCACACAATAAATGACAGTGTTCTGTAAGTTGGAATGATTAGATCGCAGGACATATTGAGTTCACGCGCTTGCTCTGATATTATTGTCCATGTTTGAGTGCAGTTTGAGTTTACCATTAAAAGGGAAGATTGCTTAAACCTCAAGGGTTCGATGTTTAATAGCGTTTCAAGTGCCGCTGTAGGAGTCGTTTTCATGGCCGAAGTAATGCCAATTAAAGCTAGCCTTTGCAATTTACTCAGTTGTGCTTGAACCGTTTTCAGCTCACATCTTGGCCACCAAACTGCAGCTGCATAAGTTAGTCGGGGTCTTACTATGGACGTATATATCCAGTAAAGGACTTTCGGGTTGGTTCCCCAGTCGTTTCCGAAAAGCCGTCGGCATTGCCAAAGTGCGATGGCTCTTTGAATTAAATAGGTCGAATGAATAGTCCAGTAGAGTTTAGCGTCTAGTTGGACGCCTAGGAATTTTAAAAAAGTCTGACCGAAAAATTTCTTTGCCGAAAAATTTAGGTTTTTTGAAGCTGATTTTTTTCTTACGGGTGAATAGGACTAATTTTGTTTTATCCGGATTCGCGGTTTGTTCATTAGTTATGCACCAAGATTGAATTAAATTTAATGCTGATTGCATTAAACTTGAGAGGGTCGATACACAAATTCCCACCAAAAGTACAGTGAGCTCTTCTGCAAAGCTTTGAGAGTAGAATCCGATGGAATCAGCAACAAAAAACATATGCAGGGGACCCGTACGTATCAGAATAGATGTGGCAAACAGAATAGATGTTGCAAAAAGTTTCGAACGTATCAAAGTAAATGTTGCCTTAACTCTTAAGAGATTTGCTCAAGTTATGTACAAAAGACCAAAAAACGCTTAAACGGCTCTAGTTCATTAGCCCTTAGGCCGACAGTGCCCAGATTCAATCCCATAAAGGATTTGGTCAAAAAATACGAATTCGTCCAAGTTCACCATGCGAACCTCGTATGTATCATTTCATTGCACATCTCAATAAACATTAATCTAAATTTTTAAGATTTATAACGTTTTTGAAATAATATTCATTAAATTCCGCAAATTTGCAATTTGAAAATTTTCAAAAACAAATTTAAAAACAAATTTGTTACATTTTCGGGGCAAATGTGAGCACATTCATTTCAAACTCGTTTTTCAAATTCGAAACGATTTTGAATACATTTGGTCGGGAGAGAGAGCACATTCGGAGAACGAATTTGACTGAATTGTTTTCGACTTTAACAAAGGAGGCCAAAACACACTGACATTAAAGTATGCACAAAAAATATTCCAAAATAAAGTAAGAGCATAGAAAATTGTCGTTCAAATAAATAAGCTCAATGAAAATATTTAATTAAATTCGATTTTTTCTGAATAGTGAATGCAAATGAATGATCGCTAAAGTGAGTAATTTATCTTATCTATTTAGGTTTGCGATCCCAGCGGTGTGAATAGTTGGTGCGAAAATGATGAGCGTAATTTTCAAAGAAATTTTTTTATTATGAACGTGCTTTTTGCTAAGTGTAAATTTCCTCTTTTTCCGATTAATCTCTTTTTAAACATGAACATTTTTTAAAAAATATAGACTAAAATAATAGATTTTCTTGCCACTATGCGTGATGAAAATGCAAATCCACGACGTCGGAGCGTTTCAAATTCGAGATAATTAAATTACATTTTTTAAAATTTTTATAATTTATCAGCAACATTTCCCGCAACTCCCTGAATACCTCGTAAATTTATGACAGTGAGTGTTTTATCATATTGAAACTCGACGTGGACACATTATACGATGCTCTCAAGTGAAAGTGATGAACATAGTAGACTGTCCAGTTTCATATGAATAAGTGTCATGAACATAGTAGACTGTCCAGTTTCATATGAATAGGTCCTGTATACATATTACATACAACATTCAAGGCAGTAAAATGGAATGAAATATGCCACATTTTGATTCTGTAATATGTAATACAACATACAACAACCCTTTCATAAAAGTCAATCCAAAGTTTTTTTGATCATTCCAGAACAATATTTAATTTGGTAAAACAACAAATTTCTTGCTGAGTTGTTGCGATAACTTTACAAACAATGATACCGCAACGATGTTTTCAGAAGTATTTGTTTTTATGATGTTATGATGTAATAATATTATATCTCATCCGTATATCATCATGTTAACGCTCTAGAAACTCCATACCACATGAATTTTTTTGTGTCGCCTTCATTGTAAATAATGCAAACGCAAGCAAATTATTAAACCACACAAAGTTGATGCGTTGCAATAGTCTGGTGGATATATTTTGATTGTACACTGCAGCTTAGAAAAAATTGAAAAACATGGGAAGTTCTTGCAAGACAAAAATCTATGATAGGCTTTACATCTATGAAAAGAATTTATGGTGGAAGTGTGGAATAATTACACTTTTTTGCTAAAAGTCTGTATAGCCTGGAAACGATCAGATTTGTTGCGTATGCAACAGAGGTAAAAAATTACGTAAGTAATTATCTATTTCAACGAACAAAGTAAGCTGATTGGGACGTTTACGCCTCTTCAGTACATCTTTGTCGCGAGACCATGTGTATATCAGCAATAACAGAGAATGGGGTAAACAAACATATGTTGTTGGCAAGAACAGAAAATGGAATGAACAAACATCTGCAAAGCGCCTAGCTTTTATACATAATTCTTGAGATCGATTTTGTTTGGTTGAATAGATCTGCCACATCTACCAGATAAATTTTTTGTTGGTAGACCTCTCGCGAATACCAGTTTGTCAGATCTCTCACATCTAACAGTTTTGAATCAAGAAATTATACTTCAAAAGTTGGGTAAATTATGCACTAATATTTGAAGTATTAGTGGAGGTGTTTGATTCCAATACCACCAATTTAAATTTACTAAATATGGAGTTGACAGTTTTTTTTAACGCAACAATACACAATTTTTCAAAGCTACGGAACAAAACATACAGTCAGAAAATTTATATTTTAGCATGAAATTCTCAACCAGCTGATTATCACACAACCAAGCAGATGGAAAGATTTAGTGTGGCAAGTAAATAACAAAACTCTTAGAAAAGGTGTATATCGATGTGTATAATTATTTCTAACCTACCGAGGGATATTTACGTCGATTTAATTTCATATAAAAAATCGAAAATCGCATGTAGTGATTACCCCTTCACATCGAGAACAATGTATGTGTCCTAAGTACACGTATTTTTAGGCCCGTACGAAGTAAACAGGGCACACATGTTTATATATATATATATATATATAACGATGTTTGTGACCAGTCGAAATTCGACCTGGGATTTGAAGTTTTTCATTTTGAGAAAACGTCCGATAACACTTGTGTCCTCTCTGAAAGTTAAGCGCCAGAGGAAGTCAAAACCACTTTTCTTCCCCTTCGGCGAGTTAAAAAAAACGATTTTGCCCGTACATTTTGAAGAGTGAAAGTGATGAGAAAAAGGTGTTGCTGAATGCTCCTTTTATATTTTTTTACGATAAAGATCATTATTCTGAACACAAAATTACACATTTTACATTGCAGCATTTCTATAAAATTGAAGGTTTTTTATAAAGTTAAGTTAGGATCCTATTTCAGTACAATTTTGTACATCATCGCTTTACAAAAAAACCTCAACCTGTCAATGAATGAAAAATATAAAAACACCATTTAACAGCACTTTTTGCTCATCAATTTTAGACTACTCTTCGAAATGTACGGAAAAAATTGTTTCCTTCATAATCGACTATGGGGGTCGATCTACCTGAAGACTGAATAAAGTGGTGTTGACTTCCTCTTAGGTCCCATAACTCGGATCAGAACTTATTTTGTGGGTACACTGTCATAAACATTTATTTCGATTCAGGACAACCGTGAAAATCGGTCAAGAACTTCAAAAAATTTACCCTGAAGTTTGGCGAAATTCCCTTATATCATCGCGAAAATTTGTGACCGTACACGATAGTAGACACTTTTTCATGAATACTTCGTTAGTTGCTTTTTCCTTTTTCTATCATGCAAAGAAATTTCATCGAAACATTTTTGTTCCAAAGTCGACCATTTACCAAATATTCCTTTTTTTTAATTTTGTATAAAAATTGAGGAGGCCATTTTTCATTGAGGCCTTTTTGTATTTTTTCAATATACCGTATTTTGTCGCACGTGATGTGGTTCAAATTTCTATCAGGCATTTATTTTTTTGGCAGCAAATTTCTACTTTTAGCAGCAAAATTATTTTTTCATCAGCAAATTTATTCTACTTTCTGCAAATTCATTTTTTTTTACCAGCAAATTTAATCTTTTTTTTCCATAAATTCATTTTTTTTACCAGCAATTTTAATGGTGCTGCTGCAGCAAATTTATTATTTTTCTGGAATCAATCAGCAAAATTTGATGCTAAGATCAGCAAATTTTTACCAGCCAAATTATTTTTTAGTAGCAGATTTTTTACTTTTCGATCAGCAAAATTATTTTTTCGTATCGGCAAAATTAATTTCAGAACCTGGTTTTTAAGGCGTTTTATTAAAGCGCGAATTCCATAGTTTTGTTAACCACCTAGTTTTGTGATGTTTCGTAAAATGAAAAGATCCTTTAAGTCGTTAGTCATCTAGTTTTTGAGACATTTTGTAAAAGGAAAATCTCCCTAGCTTTGCTAGCCACCTGTGTTTTTGTGCCATTTCATTAAAGCGCAAGAAGATAAGTAGGGACCTTTCACGAGTATTGTTTAAAATTAATGGGGTGTGACTAATTGATTTATTACCTAGAGGAGGGGTGACAACAATGGAGGGGTGAAATTAATGGGTTTTGAGTACTTTTCTTCAGTATGGGACAATAGGAGGAATTTGACATTAATGGGCAGTGGTGAATAATTTATTACCTTTCGGATGGTGATAACAATAGTCCAAATTCAGATTAATGGTCTGGCTAAATATTTTATTACTTACGGGATGATGATGACAATAGCTCTAATTCAGATTATTGTCATCCAGTTGCAACTTTTTGGCGTGTACTGTCTAATGCCCTGTAATAAATATTTTGAGGATGACTTTTATGCACAGAATTAATGGCCTGAATCAGATTGATATTTTAATTTTGAATGTGCGCAGCTGCCCGCGGTTTTAGCGATGCTCAAAACATTATAGAGATGACCAAACCCTACGCTGATAAAATGCGGTTATACAAAAATGTTGAGTGAAATTTACAGAAAAGTCTTTAGATATAATTAGTCATGACCATTGATTTTCATAACTATTTGACAAAATTCACGTGCATCTGTACCTTAATATCAAATTTTACACATCAAAAATACTCGAGGGGAAAATCCCGTATGATTTTATATCAATATGACAAAAGCCAATTGTATTGGATTCTTTTAAATTATTACCTCACAATTAAATAAAAGACCCACGTGTGCTATTTTAAAATACTTGACCCTAGCTAATAGATTTACTGAAGGGATTTTTGTTAAAAATTTTACACCCCTTACCGCTGAATTCTATAGGAATTTAGATATCGTTTTATAAAAATGATATTTTCTCAGTCATCGTATTTGTTACATGAAAAATTATTGTTAAAGTAGGGTTTTGAATAGCCGGTCAATTATTGTCCTTTACATCGATAATTTTATGAAAATCAATTCGTAGTTTTTATTTATAACTCTTTATTAAAACACTTTATTTTTTTTTTGACACATTTATATTTGGTAAAAGTTATCAGAATTACAGAGAATGATTAAAGTAAGACTATTATTTATGATATAAGACTAGCCCTGATTTGTACAGCTTCAAATGTAAGTTTTCTGCAACCTCAATTTTTTCGTTTTTTTTTTTACCACTCTTCAGGTCCTTTTTCACGGGCAAGACCATGTCTACCGCTTTTCCTATTTCTGTTGCATCCATACAAACTTCACCACTGTTTGCTAGTTCGGTTAATAAAGTTGTGAGGAACGGTTTAATGTAACTGGTTTTCGGTAGACGAATAACACGAGGTTTTTTCTTTTCAGCCTTTTTGAGAGTAGACTCTGGTTTCTTATTTTCCATATCATCGGGTAAATTCTGCGCTGTAGTCACACTTTTTGTAGAGACGGGCGTTCTTTGATTTCTGAGAGTAGAATTTGATTCCTCATGCTTCCCCGCACCGGGTACATTCTTCTTCGGTGTTGTTACACCTTTGAAAATTGCGAAAATAAAGCGGGCACATGGACACGGGGCTGGACATCTGCGGTGGTTCCTTTTCCTTTTCAAAATTTTAGATTTTTCAGTCATGTTCTGACTCGGTGGTGATTTCATTTTATGTGATTTTTACGTCTCTGCTAGCTTCTTGCTCGGCCCCGACTGACTATGAAACTATTGGATCTGTTCTTTTTCACTTATTTTCTCTTTTTCTTCTAAAACCGTAACGAAGAATTGCCCGGACCTCGTCGTATGTGAAGTTTTCGTCGTCATCACCATCATCATCGTCATCATCATCATCATCATCCGAACTTTCGTTAGACTCTTCGTTTTCGCTCTCTTCACTCTCATTTTCACTCGCGAATTCATTCTCTTTTTCAGCATTTTCCTGGTCTGCGTGTTTTATTTCCATGTGACGTCTCAGGTTGAAATTATTCGCGAAATTTTGATCACAAATCGTGCAAGTGGTAAACATCTTAGGATAATTTATTACTAGACCCACACTCGCCAATAGTTGAACAAATAATGAATTCGTGTAGGTTGTTTTGTTAGTTTTCTTTATCTATTATTCAAAAATTATTGAGAAAATTTTTCTCTCTCGCAGTCACCACCTTTTCGTAAATTTCATTAAAGAAATTGTTTTTCTCCTGCTTTGACAATCGGACGGAGTAAATCCGGTAAAAAATTACCTCCAGATTGTTCAATTATTTTCCTTTTCTCTTTTAACCCACCATCGCATCGGCAAATTTTCCTTAATATTTTTTTGAACTTTTTCAATTTTTTTATTTCACTCCTTTTCCCGGTGTAGATATCTTAGCATTGAGCGACATTAGAACTAAGGGACAGCGAGAAGAGCAGGTGGGCGGCTATAAAGTGTTTTTGTCTGGCGTTCAGTCTGGTAGGGCAAACTGGGGAGTTGGAATGGCTATCAAGCAGGAATTAGAAAAATGTGTCTTGAATGTTCGCTGCGTAAATGAAAGGATTATGTGGATATCTATTAAGTTAGCTGGGGGTATTTATCGGCTGGTTAGTGTTTATAGCCCATGCGAGGGTAGCAATGCTGGCGACCTCGACGCCTTTTACGAGCAGTTAGGAGATGTTGTGGCAAAAAGGCGAAGTGAGTGTGTGGTTTTGTTGGGCGATTTTAATGCGAGGATAGGAAACAGTAAAACCAATGCAGGTTATGAAGGGGTGGTAGGCAAATTCGGGGAAGATACTTTGAACTCAAATGGGAAGCGGTTGTTAGATTTCTGTGATTTCAATGGGTTAGCAGTAACCAGCTCTTTCTTTAAGCACAAATGGATCCACCGGTACACTTACGTCAATGAAAGTTGGGATCATAGGTCAATAATTGATTACGTAATTATAGAACAGGACAAGAGGCAGGAAATATGTGACACGCGTGTTTTCAGGGGTTTCACCTTCGGCTCGGACCACTATCTTTTGGGTGCACATCGGTCGGTTGGTAAACTCTGTCAGGCTAAAAGGAAGAAAAAGGTAGTTCGCAGATTTCGCGTAGGAAAGTTCAAGGAGGAGGAAGTTAGGGCTCGTTTCATGGCAAAGTTCACAGAAGGTTTTGAGGGGCTTCCTTCGGAATGCGGGGACATCGAGGCTGAGTGGGCAAATTTTAAGGAATTTGTTTTGAGTGCAGCTGAGGAATGTCTGGGTAGTGTCTCTAGCGGAGGTAGGAACAAAAGGACGGGTTGGTGGAACGCCGATATCAAAAAGGCTGTGTTGGAGAAAAGAAAGCTTTATTTGGTTTGGTTACAGGATAAAACGGATGAGAAGAAAGGAGCTTACAGGGCTTGTAGTCAGGCGGTTAAGGCTCTAGTTAAAGAAGCAAAGGACCTCGCGTGGAAGAGGTTCGAAGAAGAATTGGAAGAAGCAGGTCAAGGAAAGGGTAAAAAATTCTGGTCGACGATTAAGGATATTAGGCGTGGTGGTGAAAAGGAGGGCTGCGGTAGCATTTTGGGTAAAGATGGCCAGTTAATTACGGATAAGGGAGAAGTACTGGAAACCTGGCGTGATTACTTTCAGGATCTATTTGCATCTGTCAATCCGGTAGTGGCACCTGACAGAATTCAGTTTGCTAACTCGGAGGGTGAGGAAGAAATTACATTAGAGGAGGTGACACGAAAGGTCAGCAGGCTGAAGGCAGGAAAATCCGCAGGTGTAGACGAAATTAGGACAGAATTTATTAAGAATAGCGGGTCTGGTGGGATCCAATGGCTTTGTAGGATTTTAATTTAGCCATGAAGTCCTCAGTAGTACCCGCTGACTGGAGCTTCGGTGTTATTGCTCCGATCTTTAAGAAGGGCAACCGTAAAGTTTGTAGCAACTACAGAGGGATTTCACTTTTGAGCGTGGTCGGAAAGGTTTATGCTAGTGTGCTAGTAGATCGGGTGAGGGTTATAGTGGAAGAGGTTCTGGACGAGGCTCAGAGTGGTTTCAGACCTCTGAGAGGGTGTCAGGATCAGATCTTTTGTCTTAGGCAGGCTATAGAAAAGCTCTTTGAGAGGAATATTGATCTGTACTTATGCATCATCGACTTGGAAAAGGCATTTGATCGGGTACCGAGGCAAAAGCGGTTCGAGGTGCTTAGCGAATACGGGATTAATGGAGGTTTATTGGGCGCCATTAAAAGCATCTACTCAGGGAGCAAGGCTGCGGTAAGGATAGATGGTGAAATTAGTGAGGCTTTCGAGGTTAATGAGGGCGTTCGTCAGGGTTGTTGTCTCTCTCCTCTTTTGTTCATAATTTTCATGGACAAAATCATCAAGCAGGCCAATTTGCAGGGAATGTGGAAATTGGGGATGTAATTATGAAAATCCTGGCCTATGCGGATGATTTAACCCTATTAGCAGATAATGCCGATGATTTGCAGAGGGGGATTGACTGCCTGAATGTAGCATGTGAGGAGTACGGGATGAAGATAAGCGTCGGCAAAACAAAGGTTATGCATGTTGGCAAATTTAGGAAAGGAGTAGTGTGCAGTTTAAATGGGGAGCAGTTGCAACAGGTTTCTGAGTTTAAATATTTAGGAGCCATGTTTTCAGAAGATGGCAAGTTAGTTAGGG
>CM055406.1:89331320-89341654 GCA_029228625.1 Pseudolycoriella hygida
TTGTGACGCATTTTTTTAATCAAAAATGAAAACATTCCAAAAGAATTTTTGCGTTTCAAAGCTTCAGACCATTCAGATCTAGAAAAGCTTATATCCAAGGACTAAGTCGTTTTTCCTTAAAACCCAGAAACACGTGTTATCTAAAATTTTATTGTCTACAACTTTGTCCTTGAAAGCAACTTTCTACCTCTCATAGTTCTGGAGATCTAGGTCATCCTGCCCAATTATGGAAGTGGCCATATACCAGGATTGGGCCATATTTCCCCAAAACCCCGAAACAAGTGTTCGCTTAAATTTAATTTTCTATAACTTCGCCTTTGGAAGTAACTTTCTAACTCTCACAGTTCTGGAGATCCGGGTCATCATGCCCAATTATGGAAGTGGCCATATACCAGAATTGGACCATATCTCCCCAAAATCCTGAAACACGTGTTCGCTTAAATTTAATTCTCTACAACTTTGCCTTTGTCAGTAAATCTCTATATTGCACACTTAAGGAAATATAGACAAAAACTGTTTTCGTATATGGCCAAGAATCTCAATTTCGTCCATTCCATTGGTCCCAGTGCCCAGACCCCTATACCGATTCCCACAAAAATTGTTTCCCAGTCTTGTGACATCAAATGCTTTCATTGGACACCAAAATGCGGAATTTCCGTGCTATACTTGCTGAGATATTTGCGAAAAAGCTTCACCGACCTTCGAAAAACCATGTTTTTGGTCACTTCCTCGACCATATCTCCGGAACCGCTTCATCGATTTTGCTCATCTTCGAACTTGAATCATGGGAGGCATGTACCTTTTACCTTAGTTTAGGGTGATCGGTTGAGCGGTTTGGAAAAAAAATGGAGACGGACGGACAGACAGACGGACAGACGGACATTTTTTTTATTGTTGATTCGTCATATTTAGACGATAATAGATGCATCCCCCCAACTCCCACGTCGACCTACCCCATGTTACAATAAAATTGTTTGTAGTAAACGTATAGGACCTTTGTACTTCGTACCTTGTGTGATTTGACTGCTTTTCTTGAGTTTCGTCCTTAAAAACGCTTTTTGAAAATTTTCACGTAAAAGTTCGCCTTTATATGTAATGCGAGTTGTTTTGAATCACTAAGCGTGTAACTGTGGAACGTCTGCACTTAACATTAATTTGCGTGAATATTCCGCTTTTTTTTGCAAACTTCGAAGCATAATAGAACCGTTAAAAAGTGTGAGATCGTAAAATAGAATTCAAAAATCAAGTCATGTGGATCGTGTCTATAAAATTGAAGAGGGCAATTTTCAAAAACCTGACAAATTTTGTTTATTTACACCCATTTACCAGCATTTACATGTGATTTTTACGTATTTTCAGAGCATTAACACATTTACATTAACATTTTCTTATATTGACCTATTTACATTTTCATTTTTCCTAATATTTCCTAATTTAGCATTTACGTGCCATTTACGTAAATGAAATTAGAGACTGTCCCACCATTTACAATCGCAGTTTACCCCTCGGAATTTTGTTTGATGATTTGCGTCAAAGAAATATCGTCCTTATAAACTCGCCATGAATTAAATAAGAACTTTTACTGTATTTTCGTATTCCACATATTTAAGATCCACAACATCCACATCATATTTTGTTTCTCACAATATTTCAGTATTAGCAACAGGAGCGCATAAAAGAGTGTAAAACAAATAACAAATATTGAAACAAATACCCAGTACCAAATGAGGGAAGGCGATGATGGTGGAAACAGTTGCAGTTATTATTATGCAAGGATTTGTACAATTTTTTTTTTTGTACAAATTGTCTTACTTACATCAGTTTACCGAGCAATTCACGCACCCATTTTCAACCAATGCAGAGAATTTCGTATCAGGCGATTATAATTCATGAGACGCCGGCAGACGTGATGGACACCTTTCATTTCGTTTTTTAGGGCGGATAGATCAACAGAAGTTTATTTAAAGAAATATGTCGCATTCCGCAATGAAGTAACTGCTCTCGTTCATATGAAAGAAAATCCCTTGAGGTTTTTTCCACATATTTGCAATTACCAAATTCATAATTTAGACACATTTTCGTTTCAGCTGTTTTAATCAGCTGGTGAACTCATACAAATAAACTTTAATTTACAAACTCAGGTGTATTCGCTATTTACTTTGAATACCGAACCGAGGGAAAGTCACGTCGATACAAATTCATATAAAAAATAGAACATCGCTTGCAGTGATTACCCCTAAACATTGCGCCAAGTGTGTATGCGTAAATCAAATTTCAATATTAATTACAAGTGCAATGACTTTAAGTTGTTTTGATTATGGCAAGCCATCAAGCGTGTTTTTAGAGTTGTTCTTTTTTTGTTATAGTTATTACTATGAGTCGAGGAATCGTCTAAATTTTTTCTAAATTTCGGTAAAACAGTGAAGTGAAGAAACATTACGAGGATGTGTGAGCATTGCTTTTGTTACTGTTTTAATTACTACATGGGGTGAAAAGTCAGCGGCCTCACATAGAGATGGCGTCATTACTTCAGAATTTTTGTTAACATTCAGTAGTACCACCCTTTACTTGTCTACAGCCAATATTTCCTGACATTTGGTGTCATAGTTTTCGAATTACTGTCAATAGAGTGACGCAGGTTTTTGTTGTTCGTAAAAAATGGAAAATAATGAATTCCGTGTGTTGATTAAACAATGTTTCTTAATGGGAAAAAATACGGTGCAAAGCAAAGAATGGCTGGATAAGTGTTATGGCACATCTTCTCCGTCGTATACAACAGTCAAGAAGTGGCATGCTGAATTTAAACGAGGTAATACAAGCACCGATGATGCCCCACGTTCGGGACGTCCAAGTGAAGCAGTTACTGAAGAAAACATCAAAAGAATCCGTCGTATTGTTTTGGCTGATCGGAAAGTTAAAGTTAGTGAAATAGCTGACATCCTCAAAATATTAACAGAACGGGTGCGACACATTTTACACGAGTATTTGGACATGAAAAAGCTTTCTGCGCGATGGGTGCCGCGTTTTCTAACAATTGATCAAAAGCAGCACCGTCTTGACGATTCAGAGCGTAATTTAGCTTTGTTCGAGCGTAATCCAACGGAGTTTTTACGTAGATTTGTCACGATTGATGAAACGTGGATTCATTACTATACACCAGAGTCCAATAGACAGTCTGCAGAGTGGTTAGAATTTGGTCAAAGCCGACCGAAGCGCCCAAAGGTACAGCGTTCTGCAGGCAAGGTTATGGCCACGATTTTTTGGGATGCGCATGGCATAATATTTATCGACTATTTGGAGAAAGGAAAAACAATAACTGGCGAGTACTATGTCACATTATTGGAACAGCTCGACAACGAGCTCAAGAGAAAACGACCGCATATGCAGAAGAAAAAGGTCCTGTTTCATCATGACAATGCACCAGCGCATTCATCCATAAAAGCAACTGTGAAACTGGACTCTTTGGGCTATGAATTACTCCACCACCCACCTTACTCTCCAGATCTGGCCCCCAGCGACTACTATTTGTTCTTAAACTTAAGAAGATGGCTACAGGGAAAAAGATTTTACTCTAATGATGAGGTGATATCCGAAACAGAGGCCTATTTTGCAGGGTTGGAGAAATCCTATTATACCAAAGGTATCCGAATGTTGCAGGACCGTTGGACTAAGTGCATTTCCCTTCAGTGAGACTACGTTGAAGAATAAAATTAATTTCATATGTAAAAGTTAGTTCTTTCATTGCAAGGCCGCGGACTTTTCACCCCATGTAGTACATGGACGTCTTGAACATTACATCGAATCGAATTGACATGAAATTTTATTTATTAATCGACTAATAAAATATACAGAAAATATAGAATAATTTAGAAAATAATTTTGCCATAATCAAAATAAAAAAATGCTACACGGACCCGTACGAATTCCGGTACGTTTTAACGAAAATCAAGATTATAAGTTAAAATTTTTAGAGATGGATTGCAATATTGAAAAATTTGTCCGAACGACAAAACAAATGAAAAAATTGAAAAACATGTAAAGAACAGTATCAGAATTTTTATTGTTAAAGTTTAGAAATGAAACTGAAGGTAATGCCAAAAGCTCTCCCGAAGTACGTCGTAAGGCCTAATAGATCTAGATTTCATGGACCAAAAAGTTTGAAATTGAAACATTTTTCAGGAAATATGAGTTTGCAAATATGCAAGTGCCATAATTCTAGAGAATTAAGTCGTACTTATAAATTCTAGAAGTTGCTAAATCTCGGTATAACATCTTTTCTCCAAAAAAACATGACACTGCTTTCTCTAAAATGCGCAACTTTGTCTTTGGTAGCAACTTTCTAACAGCGTGATTCTGCAGATTATAGTAACAGAGTCGTTTTAAAACTTTTCCGTGTATTTTATCTCGAAAAAACATAAAAATCACCTCACCAAACAGTTCCCGTTATAGGCCCCGTAAAATAAAAAATTTATTTCTTGCTTAAATGAAATGATGAAATATTTATCAGTCAAAATATTTTTAAACTTTACTAAGAGAAAACTCTCGCTGTATCGCCCTAAAATCGGTGAGAAAATAAGATATTTTTGCCAGGAAGAAAATAGCTTTTTTCACGGCGCAAAGTGAGGAAGTTACTAACTTCACTCCGTTACGCTGATTTTTTTTATGAAAACACTCGTTTTCGCACACGCCCTCGGTTAACAAAGAACCTTTGATTTATTAAGCATAACGAGAGCTAGCTTTAAATTTGAATTTTCATAATAATTCAATTAAGAAAATTTCTAATTTTCAAGAAAATTCAAATCTTCAAGAAAACCGAAATTGGAAGATATGGCGTTTTTTCATCTCTCAATTCGACATCATTCGCCTCATATAACCACACAAAATTATATTGATAGAAAAGGGATATATATTTTTGCCTCTCTAGTTTATTCTTTTTAAGCAGCAAATTTAATGTCTTTATCAGCAAATTTATTCTTTTTTTATGAAATTTTATTCTATTTGTTCACAAATTTATTTTTTCAACAGCAAATTTATTCATTTTTTATCAGCAAATTTATGTTTTTCCTGTCTTCAATTTTAATTCTTTAAATCATCAAATTTAAATGATTTTTTCAGCTATTTTTCACAGCAAATTTATGGATGAGCAGCAAAATTAGTATTTCTCAGCAAGAAATGTTTTCATCTTCATTAGCAAATTTAATATTTTCCAGCTGCAAAACTAGGTACCTAACAAAACTAGGGAGTTTGCGCTTTAATGAAACGCCACAAAAGCCTAGGTGACTAGCAAATGAGGGAGTTTTTTCTTTTACAAAATGTCACAAAAACTAGGTGACCAACGAAGCTGAGGAACATTTCTTTCCTTTTCCACTTGGGTGGTCTGTTACTTTGTCGCTCAAACTGCTTGATAATGCCTCGAATTTATCAGCTTGTAAATTACACAAAACTGGGTGGCTAACAAAACGAGGGAATATGCGCTAGAAGATAAGTAGGGACCTTTCACGAGTATTGTTTAAAATTAATGGGGTGTGACTAATTGATTTATTACCTAGAGGAGGGGTGACAACAATGGAGGGGTGAAATTAATGGGTTTTGAGTACTTTTCTTCAGTATGGGACAATAGGAGGAATTTGACATTAATGGGCAGTGGTGAATAATTTATTACCTTTCGGATGGTGATAACAATAGTCCAAATTCAGATTAATGGTCTGGCTAAATATTTTATTACTTACGGGATGATGATGACAATAGCTCTAATTCAGATTATTGTCATCCAGTTGCAACTTTTTGGCGTGTACTGTCTAATGCCCTGTAATAAATATTTTGAGGATGACTTTTATGCACAGAATTAATGGCCTGAATCAGATTGATATTTTAATTTTGAATGTGCGCAGCTGCCCGCGGTTTTAGCGATGCTCAAAACATTATAGAGATGACCAAACCCTACGCTGATAAAATGCGGTTATACAAAAATGTTGAGTGAAATTTACAGAAAAGTCTTTAGATATAATTAGTCATGACCATTGATTTTCATAACTATTTGACAAAATTCACGTGCATCTGTACCTTAATATCAAATTTTACACATCAAAAATACTCGAGGGGAAAATCCCGTATGATTTTATATCAATATGACAAAAGCCAATTGTATTGGATTCTTTTAAATTATTACCTCACAATTAAATAAAAGACCCAAGTGTGCTATTTTAAAATACTTGACCCTAGCTAATAGATTTACTGAAGGGATTTTTGTTAAAAATTTTACACCCCTTACCGCTGAATTCTATAGGAATTTAGATATCGTTTTATAAAAATGATATTTTCTCAGTCATCGTATTTGTTACATGAAAAATTATTGTTAAAGTAGGGTTTTGAATAGCCGGTCAATTATTGTCCTTTACATCGATAATTTTATGAAAATCAATTCGTAGTTTTTATTTATAACTCTTTATTAAAACACTTTATTTTTTTTTTGACACATTTATATTTGGTAAAAGTTATCAGAATTACAGAGAATGATTAAAGTAAGACTATTATTTATGATATAAGACTAGCCCTGATTTGTACAGCTTCAAATGTAAGTTTTCTGCAACCTCAATTTTTTCGTTTTTTTTTTTACCACTCTTCAGGTCCTTTTTCACGGGCAAGACCATGTCTACCGCTTTTCCTATTTCTGTTGCATCCATACAAACTTCACCACTGTTTGCTAGTTCGGTTAATAAAGTTGTGAGGAACGGTTTAATGTAACTGGTTTTCGGTAGACGAATAACACGAGGTTTTTTCTTTTCAGCCTTTTTGAGAGTAGACTCTGGTTTGTTATTTTCCATATCATCGGGTAAATTCTGCGCTGTAGTCACACTTTTTGTAGAGACGGGCGTTCTTTGGTTTCTGAGAGTAGAATTTGATTCCTCATGCTTCCCCGCACCGGGTACATTCTTCTTCGGTGTTGTTACACCTTTGAAAACTGCGAAAATAAAGCGGGCACATGGACACGGGGCTGGACATCTGCGGTGGTTCCTTTTCCTTTTCAAAATTTTAGATTTTTCAGTCATGTTCTGACTCGGTGGTGATTTCATTTTATGTGATTTTTACGTCTCTGCTAGCTTCTTGCTCGACCCCGACTGACTATGAAACTATTGGATCTGTTCTTTTTCACTTATTTTCTCTTTTTCTTCTAAAACCGTAACGAAGAATTGCCCGGACCTGGTCGTATGTGAAGTTTTCGTCGTCATCATCATCATCATCATCATCGTCATCATCATCATCCGAACTTTCGTTAGACTCTTCGTTTTCGCTCTCTTCACTCTCATTTTCACTTTCGAATTCATTCTCTTTTTCAGCATTTTCCTGGTCTGCGTGTTTTATTTCCATGTGACGTCTCAGGTTGAAATTATTCGCGAAATTTTGATCACAAATCGTGCAAGTGGTAAACATCTTAGGATAATTTATTACTAGACCCACACTCACCAATAGTTGCACAAAGAATGAATTCGTGTAGGTTGTTTTGTTAGTTTTCTTTATCTATTATTCAAAAATTATTGAGAAAAGTTTTTCTCTCTCGCAGTCACCACCTTTTCGTAAATTTCATTAAAGAAATTGTTTTTCTTCTGCTTTGACAATCGGACGGAGTAAATCCGGTAAAAAATTACCTCCAGATTGTTCAATTATTTTCCTTTTCTCTTTTAACCCACCATCGCATCGGCAAATTTTCCTTAATATTTTTTTGAACTTTTTCAATTTTTTTATTTCACTCCTTTTCCCGGTGTAGATATCTTAGCATTGAGCGACATTAGAACTAAGGGACAGCGAGAAGAGCAGGTGGGCGGCTATAAAGTGTTTTTGTCTGGCGTTCAGTCTGGTAGGGCAAACTGGGGAGTTGGAATGGCTATCAAGCAGGAATTAGAAAAATGTGTCTTGAATGTTCGCTGCGTAAATGAAAGGATTATGTGGATATCTATTAAGTTAGCTGGGGGTATTTATCGGCTGGTTAGTGTTTATAGCCCATGCGAGGGTAGCAATGCTGGCGACCTCGACGCCTTTTACGAGCAGTTAGGAGATGTTGTGGCAAAAAGGCGAAGTGAGTGTGTGGTTTTGTTGGGCGATTTTAATGCGAGGATAGGAAACAGTAAAACCAATGCAGGTTATGAAGGGGTGGTAGGCAAATTCGGGGAAGATACTTTGAACTCAAATGGGAAGCGGTTGTTAGATTTCTGTGATTTCAATGGGTTAGCAGTAACCAGCTCTTTCTTTAAGCACAAATGGATCCACCGGTACACTTACGTCAATGAAAGTTGGGATCATAGGTCAATAATTGATTACGTAATTATAGAACAGGACAAGAGGCAGGAAATATGTGACACGCGTGTTTTCAGGGGTTTCACCTTCGGCTCGGACCACTATCTTTTGGGTGCACATCTGTCGGTTGGTAAACTCTGTCAGGCTAAAAGGAAGAAAAAGGTAGTTCGCAGATTTCGCGTAGGAAAGTTCAAGGAGGAGGAAGTTAGGGCTCGTTTCATGGCAAAGTTCACAGAAGGTTTTGAGGGGCTTCCTTCGGAATGCGGGGACATCGAGGCTGAGTGGGCAAATTTTAAGGAATTTGTTTTGAGTGCAGCTGAGGAATGTCTGGGTAGTGTCTCTAGCGGAGGTAGGAACAAAAGGACGGGTTGGTGGAACGCCGATATCAAAAAGGCTGTGTTGGAGAAAAGAAAGCTTTATTTGGTTTGGTTACAGGATAAAACGGATGAGAAGAAAGGAGCTTACAGGGCTTGTAGTCAGGCGGTTAAGGCTCTAGTTAAAGAAGCAAAGGACCTCGCGTGGAAGAGGTTCGAAGAAGAATTGGAAGAAGCAGGTCAAGGAAAGGGTAAAAAATTCTGGTCGACGATTAAGGATATTAGGCGTGGTGGTGAAAAGGAGGGCTGCGGTAGCATTTTGGGTAAAGATGGCCAGTTAATTACGGATAAGGGAGAAGTACTGGAAACCTGGCGTGATTACTTTCAGGATCTATTTGCATCTGTCAATCCGGTAGTGGCACCTGACAGAATTCAGTTTGCTAACTCGGAGGGTGAGGAAGAAATTACATTAGAGGAGGTGACACGAAAGGTCAGCAGGCTGAAGGCAGGAAAATCCGCAGGTGTAGACGAAATTAGGACAGAATTTATTAAGAATAGCGGGTCTGGTGGGATCCAATGGCTTTGTAGGATTTTTAATTTAGCCATGAAGTCCTCAGTAGTACCCGCTGACTGGAGCTTCGGTGTTATTGCTCCGATCTTTAAGAAGGGCAACCGTAAAGTTTGTAGCAACTACAGAGGGATTTCACTTTTGAGCGTGGTCGGAAAGGTTTATGCTAGTGTGCTAGTAGATCGGGTTAGGGTTATAGTGGAAGAGGTTCTGGACGAGGCTCAGAGTGGTTTCAGACCTCTGAGAGGGTGTCAGGATCAGATCTTTTGTCTTAGGCAGGCTATAGAAAAGCTCTTTGAGAGGAATATTGATCTGTACTTATGCATCATCGACTTGGAAAAGGCATTTGATCGGGTACCGAGGCAAAAGCTGTTCGAGGTGCTTAGCGAATACGGGATTAATGGAGGTTTATTGGGCGCCATTAAAAGCATCTACTCAGGGAGCAAGGCTGCGGTAAGGATAGATGGTGAAATTAGTGAGGCTTTCGAGGTTAATGAGGGCGTTCGTCAGGGTTGTTGTCTCTCTCCTCTTCTGTTCATAATTTTCATGGACAAAATCGTCAAGCAGGCCAATTTGCAGGGGAATGTGGAAATTGGGGATGTTATTATGAAAATCCTGGCCTATGCGGATGATTTAACCCTATTAGCAGATAATGCCGATGATTTGCAGAGGGGGATTGACTGCCTGAATGTAGCATGTGAGGAGTACGGGATGAAGATAAGCGTCGGCAAAACAAAGGTTATGCATGTTGGCAAATTTAGGAAAGGAGTAGTGTGCAGTTTAAATGGGGAGCAGTTGCAACAGGTTTCTGAGTTTAAATATTTAGGAGCCATGTTTTCAGAAGATGGCAAGTTAGTTAGGGAATTTGAGGAAAGGAGGAGAATGGGAAATGCGGTGGCCAGTCAGTTGAGGTCTCATGTGTTTAACAGGAAGGAATTAAGTAGTGGCACAAAGTTAGCTATTCACAGATCAATCTTCAGGCCAACAATTTTATATGGTAGTGAAAGTTGGGTGGACTGCGGATACCTTGTGCATGACTTGGAGGTTTCAGATATGAGGGTTCTTAGGAGCATAGCAAAAGTGAATCGGAGGGAACAGGGGGACAATCATATCAGGAACGACGACATCAGAGAAAATTTAGGGGTTAGGTCAGTGGAGGA
>CM055406.1:89352425-89368887 GCA_029228625.1 Pseudolycoriella hygida
TGTAGGTGGCTTTCAGGTCAATGTAGTTGTTGTGTTTGAGTCGCTTCGTCAGCCGCTGCCCCGCTCGCCCGAGATGTGCCGTTCACATAACTGGCTGCAATTGAATTCACTACCGTCACATCCCACAACAATGACCTACCTCGGCTCCACGGGTAGCTGGTGATACCGTCAGGGCGTTTTCCGTCACGCCTGGAAAGGCCGTATGGTTCGAGGTTATTAGGGAAGTCGGCAGAAGTGAACGCCATTGAGAATATTTTGTTTAACTCGCCATGTCTTGGGTACTTTCCCTTGTTTATAGAGCACGAAAGTCCGTGGTGGCCTTTGGAATCGACTATTTCACCGCAACCACATCAATGCTCGCATACTTTATTGCCCAGCCGAAGTGCAACTGCTATTCTCGCTGAGTCATTGTCTAGAAGTAATCCTAATTGGTGGGAAGGAACTGCCTGGAGCCACTTGGAAGAAGGTTTTGTGGATGACGCCAGGAGACGAGCCCGATCAGTTGGACCACTCGATGAAAACAACTCGTCGAATGTAGCGTTGGATCGCAGATTATCCCAAGAGAACTGGAGTTGTTTCAACTTAAAAGTTGGAGGCGTTAGTTCCGTTGGGTAAGCGTTGATCATCGAAGCTAATGTTGGGTCGAATAGTCGCAGATTTGATTTAGCCAAAATAAGATTTGAGAGTTCCTTAGATTGGAATACTGAAGAAAAGTAAGCTGGTTGAGCTATCTCTACTGTACTCCTGATTCCAAGACCGGCCAATGACATTGGAAGCGATGCCTGAGTCCACGCCCTGTCACTGAATTCGTTATTCGTGATGGTTTTAAGAGTTTGGCGAAAGAAACCATCGATTACTGACAATTGGTCTTTATGTAGAAAAGCGGGGGACGTGCGCAGTAGGTATATTAGTCTTGGCGATGATAAGGAACTACGCAAGAGTAGCAGCGATGGATGAATATCGAGCAAAGGAAGACGTTTACACAAAGTTTTCACCGTCTCTAGGCTCTTGGACAGCGAATGGCTTAAGCCTTCTTCCATGATTGGTGCGCCCAACAGATTGAATGATGCGTCCGAGAGCACTTTTATACCAGGCAGCAAATTGTTCAATACTTCCACCATGGCATGCTGCTCCTCATTCGATGAATTGATGAAGTAAACTTCACATTTACTGGAGTTCAACGATAAGCCGGACTCATCACAGAAGGTTAGGACTCTTTGGACATCGCGCACAATTGTGGGAAATTCGTCGCCTATGGTGCCGTCGTCCAAGAACCATGCATTCAGCTGGGATTGCAATGAATGTGTCAAGGGCTTCAAACCTACGCTGAATGCCAACGGAGCACATGGATCACCCTGTTGAGTACCTCGTTTCGACAGTATGATAGCATCACCAAAGAAAAGGTTGCTTGGGCATCGATAAGCTTGCTGCAACATTGGGAACAGAGAGGGTGCTGTCGTTTTGATTTCGTTTAGAAGAAATTTTCGAAAGATCTCATTGAAAGCGTTTCGGAAATCAAGTTTGATCATTAAAGTCGGTTTGGAATGGTTTGCGCGAACGAATGCACGAACCGCGTGAACCATCGCCTCTGAACCACCATGAACCGCAAATCCATTCTGAATTGGCCGCAACGTTTGTGACATGGGCTCCTTAACCGCGAAAACGCCGATCTTACCGGCTAGTCTGCGCCAAACCAAACCGATGGCAATGGGTCTAATGTCGCCGTTGTCCTTCGCTAATGCGATGAGTGAAGCCGAAGAAAACCGGACGGATATCGTCAAATATGTTTCCTGATCGGATCATGTTTACCAGCTTAGCCATGGCGGATGTAAATTTCACAGAGGCGTCACCGCATGAAAACGAAATCAAATCCTTCAAGTGCCTGGGTCTCAGACCGTCTATACCTCCGGACGAGCTGATAGGGAAATGTTTAATGGCATTCAATATTTGATCGGAGGACGTTTCAAAAACCTCCATATTCGGTATTGGTTCCACATCTGAGTCGAAGATCTCGTCCGGATGTTTCTCCTTCAATTTATCTACATTTTCCGGGGTGTTGTCCGCCATGCCTTCCAAAGAACTAAGGACTCTAACGGCTCCAGAGATGTCTCCTTCGCCAATTTTTCTCTGAGCTATTTTGACTGTTAGTTTTTCCGAATTCTTAGGCTAATTCTTAGGCAAGTCGTACGATAGAAGGCTGAGCAATTCGCTGAACAAGCTCGCTACGGTGTTGAGTTTGGCAAAAATAGATAAATTGTGTCTCACGATGTTCGGACGGTGTTTGCCCTTAAAACAGCTCTTTGGAATCGTATTCAACACGATGATGGGGAAGCTCAGTAAACGACATCAAGAAACCAAGTCGTTTTTGGACACAACCAGCTCGATCTCCTTCGTAAATTCCTGGCAAACGACTGTACGAACCGACTTCTGGAGAATTCTCACAATTGGAATAGAGCATTTGCACTTATAGATGAGTTCGCCGAACTTTTGGATAATGCTGGTCGTGTCGAGTGGGTCGAAATCAAACCGTGCCGGAAAGTTCTGGGGGTCGCCGGTTGAATCCAGATGGCTATTGTGGATTCTCATGTGAATGTTCAGGCCTCGGTCGTTTTTCGCCAAAAACCCACATACGTTGCATGTTGCTCTGTCATTTATCGGATTGCACATCGTGGGGACGGTTGGGTTCGGTTCTGTTGACTGGTTGTTCAAGTCGCTAGCTACTGACGGCAAGTTTAGAGAATGGGAATTGCACACTGCTTCTTCGAATTCTCTGGCCGAGTGGCCTCTAGCCCAATGCACCCGGATACCCGCCATTGTAGGAAATATTCTGTGGCATAAAGGGCATTCGCATCCGCCTTCGCCGTCGGACTCCGAATCCATTCTTGCGACAGCACCTCGTTGTATTTGATAAGGGTGTTAGTATATTGCACGGCTAAACGGCGACAATAATGGACACCTCGAGCTTTGTCCTTGGCTATATGGTTCAAGATGGCTTCGGTTTTGGCTGTCAACACTGGTCCAATTGTCTACATAGGTTATTGTTATTAGATGTAAACAAATTTTATAAAAGTGCCGTGTATGTTTATAATGTTTCGTGCCGTGTAATTAGAGTAATTAAAGATCCGGTCCCGCAGTCGGATGTCCGGTTGGCAAATTCATGCCAAATAACTGTCCTGAGGCACCACACATTCACCAAATAAAAAACTTGCCTTCCGTATGCAGCCCCGCCCAACCAAGAAGGTAACGGATCCCGCAACGGTATGTGAACTTGTATGGAACTTGAGCCGAATTCTATTTATTGAATATCTTGAAATTCTCAGAACTATCCTTACGTCAGCACCAGACGTCGACCACTCCTGAGAGCACCCACAATTCACTTCAAATAGAGGGGTCTTTTATTCCAAACTTTCACCGGCTTATCGCAGAGTTTATAAATTTTATGGAGCTCGATCAAAACACGCTTTAACACGCGCTGATATCACCCATTGTGACTTCTAAATTGGAATGTAAGGGCTACTTGAACCAGATAGGGCTGAGCAATTAAGTCAAACTGGTTTGGGTGCCTGGGCACTCCGGAGTGAACGGTTATGAGAAGGCTGATAGGCTGGCAAAAACCGGCTCAACGGCAATCTCATACGGACCTGAACCTCACATCCCCATCCCGAATTCGCTTTGTGCGAAAGCGGTGAAGGACTGGGTGAGGGCGGAGCATAGAAAAAGCTGGACAGCGTACGAAGGAGGAGTGCATACCAAGCATTTCTTCCCCACTCCTAACGAGAAATGGACTAAGGAGCTCCTGACGATGGGCCGGGATCGCATAAGAAGGGTAGTTAGTGCGACGACCGGACATTGCGGACTCAACAAGCACCTCACGAAGATGAGAATTTCAGGTGACCCAGACTGTTCCTGTGGCTTGGAAGAAGAAACGGGCTTTCACGTTATATGTGAATGCCCTAAATTCCATCAACTAAGACTCAGGACACTAGGCGACTACGTCGTGCACCCTTCGAAAGTGGCCGAGCTAGGGCCTATCATATTAGACAGGTTCCTGGTCGGCACGCAAAGGTTTTCATGATTTTTTAAATGATGAGCGGGAAAAAGGAACAAAGGGTCACAAGATCTGTGTTCCAGACCACGAAAGTGATCGTCCCAAACTGATAAAAATCTAAACTTGGTTTATGTCACCCAACAGTCCGCCGAAGCTCACTGCTAGATACTACTGTCGAGGGGTAAGATACAGAGGAAAAATGTGAAAATGTTAACATCAGATTGATTATTTATATAATCAACATAGTCATTTTCGTGGTCAACTATAGGAACACGACACTTAATTTGACCCAGTGTTTTGACCACGATAAATTATAAAGTTTTTGATTGTCAATGGGCAAAAGGGCTATTGAAATGTAAATAATGAACACTTTTTAACATAATTAAGATTAATTCCCTTGACTGAAAGTCAAAGGGTCTTATGAAAATAAATACCTATGAGAAAAATGTATGATATCTACATGAAAAACCTTAAATACCTGCAAAAAATTTTCCTTGTTAGCACGATAACTTGATTAATTCCTAACCAAGTTTCCAAATCTTTTTTTTAATCGCTGCGGAATTAAATTCCCGAGGTTAAGTTCGAAGATGGGGTATGTGGGACTACGGATGTGGAAGTTATTCCGGAAAAACCGATTTTTGTTTCGTTTTTTTCTGGAGTACTTGAAAAGTATTAGAATGATACATCGAAATGTAGTAGAATGATATATAGAGAATATTCAATTTGATGGTTTGCTCAATGCAACTGTAACAGTCTCTTATGGATGTTTGTGTATAAAGTTTATAGCTAGTTACACAGTCACGGACAACTATCAAGCTAATAGTTAGACAACTATCAAGTTGATAGTCAGACAACTATCAACTTGATAGTTGGACAACTATCAAGTTGATAGGTGGACAACTATCAAGTTGATAGGTGGACAACTATCAAGTTGAGAGTTGAACAACTATCAAGTTGATAGTTGGACAACTATAAAGCTGATAGTTGGACAACTATAAAGCTGATAGTTAGACAACTATCAAGTTGTCTTATCTGGGTTTACTTGCAGACCCCTTTCCCGGCACCATCGCTCCACTATTCTCAGAGCCATTCTCAAGCAGTCTCCCAGAGTGCTCTCGAACTTGCCTTTGATCAGGATGGTCAGATCGTCCGAGTATCCCTGGGTAAGGAACCCGCTTTCGTTTAGCTCCCTTAGAAGGGAATCAACCAAGCAGGGGTGAAAGAATGCCGCCTTGGGGACATCCCTTGGCAACCCAGAGATCAGCCTTGGCGCCGCAGACGTCGGCCTCAACGGTCCTATCTCTGAGCATCCTATCTATCCATCTGACTACAACTGGCGCTACTCCCCTCTCTACTAGCGTCCTGGCGATCACTTCGAATCCCGTGTTGTCGAAGGCCCCTTGTATGTCCATAAAACATCCAAGAGATATTTCTTCGACGCGAAAGGAGTCTTCTATCTCAGCTACAAGACCATGTAGAGCGGAGTCTGTAGACTTGCCTGCCTGATAGGCATGTTGTTTTACGTGCAGTGGAGATTCGGCAAGAATTTCTTCCCTTATGTGCAGATCAATGAGCCTTTCTAGTGTCTTCAGTATGAATGAAGTCAGGCTTATTGGTCTGTACTCCTTCGCCTTATTATGTGACGGTTTACCTGGCTTCGGTATGAAAGAGACTTTCACCTT
Source organism: Pseudolycoriella hygida (assembly GCA_029228625.1). Classification (NCBI taxonomy): domain Eukaryota; kingdom Metazoa; phylum Arthropoda; class Insecta; order Diptera; family Sciaridae; genus Pseudolycoriella; species Pseudolycoriella hygida. The sequence goes on from CM055406.1 coordinate 89,358,156, forward strand.
TTCCCATTTCTTTGGAATGTGGCCTAGAGCCAAAGAACTGATCATCACCTCTCGCAGTGGTTCCAACAGAATCTCTCCGCTTTCTTTTAATAGCGCAGGAAAGATGCCGTCGTTTCCAGCTGACTTGAAAGGTTTGAACTTTCCTATGGCCCATTTTAGCTTTTGGCCCATTGTGATAATTTTTTTGGCGAGCACCCAGTCTTCTTCCGATGGGGGAGTAAGATCTGGTTCCGGCCCGTCATCTTTGTCTTCCCTACAACCTGGAAAGTGTACCTCAAGCAAGTGCCTAGCCGTCTCTTGGCCACAACTTGTAAATTCACCATTGGGTTTTAAGAGGGAGCTTGGCAGTAGCTTTGGGTCTTTCGACAGGATTTTATGGATCCTTGCATAATCTGGAATATGTTCCATTTCCTCACAGAACCTTCTCCACGCCTCTCTTGTCTTTCCTTTGACTTCTTTCCTGAAGGCCTTCTGAGCTGCCTTATAGGCTTCCCAGTCTGCCTCATTTGAGGTCCTTAAAGCTTTATTCCAGGCTTTCCTTGCGGCGAGCTTGAGTTTCTCTACTTTGGCACACCAAATTTTCCCATCTTTCTTCTTGATGGACTTGGTTTCTGGGCACGAGTGCTCATATGCAGATGTGAGTAGAGCCGTGATTTTATCCACAGCTTCACTCAGCTCTGTTGGTGATCTCGGCAGAATTGTGCCTAGTTTGTCTTTGACGTTGGACAACTATCAAGTTGATACTTAGACAACTATCAAGTTGATAATTAGACAACTATCACGTTGATAGTTAGACAACTATCACGTTGATAGTTAGACAACTATCAATTTGATAGTTAGACAACTATGAAGTTGATAGTTAGACAACTATCAAGATAGTTAGACAACTATCAAGTTGATAGTTACAACTGTCAAGTTGATAGTTACACAACTATCAAGCTGATAGTTGGAAAACTATTAAGTTGATACTTAGATAAGTATCAAGCTGACAATCATCTCAGAGGAATTTTGACAGTGAGGTAGCAATAGCAATGTTGATCTTGCATTTGTAATTTTTCGACGGGTTGAAACTCTCACACATACAAAACAATCGTTATAAGAATCGGTACTTGATTCCTGAGGAACTATGAGTTCTATTTTATGCAAAATATTCGATTAGAGGTTATATTTTGTATATGTGAGACTTACAACCGGTTGACAAATTACGAATTCAATATCAACGTTGCTATTGTTATCTCACTGTCATAATCGACGATGGACAATATTGGCCTAATCGTCTGGTAGTAAGGATCGGAACAGGTCAGATCGACTTGATCAGGTTCAGGTCAAGTCACGACCTGATTACTGACCTGAGCCTGATTTTGAGATAATTAAATATAATATAATATAAAATATAATTAAAACAACTTTATTGTAACTGTATCGAGCTTTTTTGAAAAAAATTGAATTGAAGATTGAAGTAATGTTCGATCAGCTTTAAATACTCTCGCTGCATGTGTGTTAAGATAGCCTAAATCCAAAATTTCTTACGTAACGACGTAAGGATGTAGCGACTCAAATTCCTTAGTACTTTGTTTTGGTACAAGATTTGCTACAACATTTATAGTTGACTCAATCATTTCCAAATACTTGAAAATCCTGGGTACAAACCCAGTTCCATACTTACTTTTTGTATGAAAGCTTGCACATATGCACATCTACAGGTACATGGTACAACTTTTTAGTTTCATTGAAAACTCGTTTCGACGTTTCCTTGCTATAACGAGTATTGTAGTGATAATGAAGTTAGCAAAGCAGCAGCAAATTTATTTTTAACAACAAACTTAATTGTTTTAGTGCTTACAGAAAACGAAGCAAAGTCGAAGTGGCAGATTAAAAAAAACCTATTCGGTCCGACGGCTCGCCTGGACTTATTGATAGCTACCGAAACGCCCAGTAATGTCGTTTCTCGCAGCCGGACTTTTCGGCGCTTGTTTTACCGTTTACAGTTGGTACAGAAATCGCTATAACAAAGAAACGTCGTACGGCGGAGATACAAGGTTTTCAATGAAACTGAAAACCTTGTACCAAGTTAGTAAAAAACTCGCTATAGCAAGTAAACGTCGTACAGCAGCGTCGTCGAGCAGGTAGAAGGTTTTCTATGAAACCTACCCAGCATTTTCATATAATTGTTAGTTGACTATAAAGGTAGTATCAAACCTAGAACTTAAGTACTTACTGAAGAAATTTTGGAATTGTGCTACTCACTGTCTCATTGATTCTATTATTTGACCCAAACAAAAAATTGTTTATCTTACAAATCCGTGCGAATAGTACATTGAATTGAAATTCAAATTTCGTAAGACAGATAAAATCTTCGGTCATTGCTCAATAAATTTTTTATTTTTTTAAATTTGCCAAATATTTCGGTCTACATTTTAGACCATTTTCAATGGCATTCTGAAAACGACAACAATAATAATTTTATAACAATTACATTTGGTAAGAAAAATTTACGTAGACTACACATACCCTAATGAGTGCAATTATTCTTCAGATTGCATCACATATATATATGAATGAAAAAATGTCGTATGTGACAACGTTCAATCTGCAATTGTATTGATTTAAAAGTTAATAAACTTAATTTCTTGGAATTTTAATACAAAAACTAACTAGACATTTTTTGTAAAACAAACTAAACAGTCATTTGTATCACATTTGTTGTATCACAGACTATTTTAATATTTTAAAAGGACAACTTCATAAAAGTTAACGTGTCTACTTCCGACGTGTCATATGGACATTTATTATCACACTGATAAAATTGCATCTTATCAAGGGTTATAAGTATTTATCATTTGAATGTGTCTTTTATGATGTTGTTATATGTATTCGATAAAAATTTACATTCCTGTTGTTTGTTCATAGTGTTAGGTGTTGTTTTTATGGCTATCATTTCCATTATATCTCTGTTTTTTTGCCTAGGTACCTTACATAATATTTGTACGTTATCCCAATCAACTAGATGGCCCGTCTCTATAACATGTTCACATAGTGCACTATTCACTATAGTGAAATTCAAATCATGAAATCTATTTGCGTCTTTTGACATGTCACTCTAAATTTATTAACATTAACATTAATAACAATTCACGCATTCAAACGATTTCAGGTCAAGCAGGTTGATCAGGTTCAGTTCAGGTTCGATCTGATATCATCAGGTCAGGTTCAGGTTGAGGAAATGTCGACCTGAACCTGACCTGAAAACTTCAGGTCAACAGGTTTCAGGTCATAGGTCTGACCTGACCTGACCCACTTCGATCCTTATCTGGCTTGCAGATAAAGTAGGTTTTTAGACTCGTACGAAGTTATCGCCAGAGTCTATTAGAATTGTTTTAGTCAATTAAATTGTTTTATCACCTATAGTCGAAGTAAGAAATAGCGCCTTCAAAAAGATTCCCATTCGTTTGATATTGGGGCAGTTGTTAGTTGATATTTTCATAGTTTGTAGCTAATTGCTAGTAATAGCTGATAGTTAATAATAATTTGATAGTTGACAGTTTCATAGTAGATAGTAGATTATGGTTGATTGCTGATACTCAACTATTGAGTATTGAGTGATTAGTCAACGATCAGGTTGATAGTCAACTACCAACTATCAAGTCGATAGTCAACTATTAAGGTGAGAGTGAACTATCAAGTTCACAGTCAACTATCAAGTTGATGGGCCACTATCAAGCTGACAGCTAACTATAAAGTTTACAGCCAACTATCAAAATGATAGCCAACTATCAAGTTGTCAAAAATATGAGCTATAAATAAGAAACCTCGACAAATTACTTCATCATTTATTACGCACATTTCGATCAGAAGCCATCTCCGTCATTATTATCAACAATGAAGTTGATAGTCATCTATCAAGCTTATAGTCAACTATAAAAACGAAGGGGACTAAACATTTCAATCAGTCGAGAATCAGCTTTCGTAGGGCAAACTTCGAAAGCTCAGTAAGAACTCAAAAAATGACCTGATAGTTGACTAACTATAAACTTGATCTCTGTCAAGTCGACTAACTAAAAACGTGATAGTTTGTATTTATTTTATTTTGCATTGCATAGTTGACTAACTGTCAACTTGATTGTTGACTAACTATCAACTTGATTGCTGACTATCAGCTTGATTGTTGACTAACTATGAACTTGATAGAACTTAATAGATTGATTGTCTAATTGATAGTTAACTTTGTATCAAGTTATCCATCAAAAGTTGATAAACTGTCGATAGTCTTACGAGTGCGACGTTTGCATTAATTATATGTCCTCAAGTAGAAAATAACTATTAAAGCGGATGGTCAACGATCAAGTTGGATAGTACACAAAAATAATGGTTTTCCAAACAAACATTTTAAATAAAGCATTGAGGAAGTATCGTTGGAAAAACTAATTAAAAACTTTTACGAGTGCGAAGTTTGCAGGGCGAGCGAAGCGAGGTCCGTAATCGCACGAGTTTAATTATTTGTTCACGAATAGAAAAAAACTACGAATTCGGATAGTAAATGTCCATAATCGATGATCAACTATCAAAGTGGGTGGTCGACTATTAAGTCAGTTATTAAAGTTGGACAGTACACAAAAACAATTGTTTTGTAGACAAAAATTTTAAAGAAAGCATTGTAGAAGTGTCGTTGGAAAAAGCCATAAAAAACTTTTGCGGTGAAATATTACAATTTAAACGCTGGGGACGCCAATAACATTGACAAGTTTATATTTCTTACATTGGCTTATTTCTATTTGTCCTTAGCTCTACAAGTGTGAAGTTTGCGGTCCGAGCGAAGGAGGTCCGTAATCGCATGAGTTTAATTATTTGTTCATTAATAGAAAATATGGCAGATATTCATTTAATAAATGGACGATGAACTATCAAAGTGAACAGTTTTTGTATGAAAATAAAAATAAAACAGTGAATCCGCGTTTCAACAGAATGCAGTGAATTTAAAATAATTAATATAAATTGAAAAATAATGCTGTTGATATAAATGAACAGAATTTTAAAAATCTAAATAGTCTAAATTCATGTAATCATTCTTCGGATGAACAAAGAAGTTTTGTGACCGTATGATCATTTCCAACAAATGTCAACTTTCATACTTACTCCCTTCCCTCGAAGTTATGGTTTCATATTTTCGCTTTCACCCCGTGGTATGAAGTTTGTTACTTTCGTTTTTCTTTCGGCGCAGCTGATAAAAACCATTTTCACTAAATACAGTTCGTCCATTTTACGCTTAAACAAATTTGAGTTATTTTTGGTTTGTCAGAGATTTAAATGTCATAAACGTCACATTACATAAGATATATGCGCTAGAAAGAGATCGCAACGTGCGTCTGATGTATGTATCTTTACATAGAAACCTATGTAGTCTGACATTAATGACATTTAAATCTTTAACAGTACAAATTTTGTTTAAGCGTAAAATGAACGAACTGTAATTGCATAATCTTCCTCTGGCCTTCCCAAAGGCCGGGGGCAAAATCCCCCAGTGTATTATCGTCCAAGACGATAACATTGTCTACTGATACAATATTATCGTCCATGAGACAATAATATCGTCTACTGAAACAATAATATCGTCCACGAGACAATAATATCATCTAGTGGTACCATATTATCGTCTCATTGACAATAATACACTGGGGGATTTTGCACATTCCCTTCCCAAACCCTCTCCTATCAACGAAAAATTATTCGAAATACATATTTCCGAATAAGAATCGATTTAATTGGAAAATGCATGGAGAATGTCTCCATATGAATTTTAAATCTTATTATATGGCTATTGTCACTGCCACCATGCTAAGACAACAATGAAATGAAAATATTCAATTTCATTTGTTTTTCTTGGTATTTAATTGAATGAAATATAGTTTCAAAAATAAATTGAACAGTGTTCTTGTAGTAGGGTATGCTTCTCTTCAATATAATGAAAAAGTAAAAAATCAGTCAAGGGATCTGACCCACCCAAAAGGTGGGACCTAGGTAGAAGATAATAAATTTATTTCAAGCAAAAAAAAAAGACTGCTCACATTGGCGCAGCCTGTAAAAAAACGATCTTTTCAACAACAAATTACAATAAATAAAATTCATCTACTCTACTATTCCCTAATGTTGCCAGGATGCAAGCCGCATTGCCTCTCTGAATAGCGATTGAAATCTTTTGTAATAAAAAGTCTTTCGAGCGTGACTCCCCTGAAGCTGCTCTCATTAATGACCCTAGTTTGCCTATGAATTTCTTCGTTTCTGGACCCATGCAACCTAAAGTTTCAAAACCAATAGGAGTGAATAAATAATTTTCTTTTAAAGATATATAATGATTATGCTTATGTCTCTCCGCGTTGTCGGCTATTGAACGCGCTTTCCTAGAAGATTCAGTGACGTATGATCGAGCTAAAGTGTCTCGATCACATTCCAGAGAAGAGACTTTCCCTGACTCCACGGAATTAGGGTCATACCATCAGGTCGTTTGCCATCATCTCGGGAAATACCTGGTGGTTATATTATATTTGGGAATCCTGCAGAAGAAAATGCATGAGAAACAATTTTATTGACTTCGTCGTGCCTAGAAATTATCCCTGCTTTTTTCTTGCAAGTCAAACCAAGTCAAAGGATTTCACCATAAAGCCACAAATGCACTCATGTTCCTTACATAGTTGAGAGCCTAAACGAAGACCAATAGCAATTCTCGCGGAATTTTTATCTAATAGCAAACCTGTATTACTCAATCGGACCACCTGCAGCCACTTTGAAGATTCATTAGTAGATGACGCAAGTAGTCTTGCACGAGTCGCAGGTTCACTAGAATCAAACATCCCAGAAAACTTGCTGTTGATCTTCGGAAGATCCCAATTTCTCTGTGCTTTTTTCTGTTCGTCGTTTCCTGGAATAAAATGAATTTCCTCAATTAGCCCTAAAATATTATCATCAATTATTTGCAAATTAAATTTTTCTAACAACTTATTTGACAGATCAGATGAAGAATACACAGATGATAAATAGGCCGGCAATGCCAAGTCCTCAACTTTCCGAATACCCAAACCCCCAAAAGTTAAAGGAAGAGTAGCTTGGTCCCAAGAAGACTTAGACATTCTAACGTTTGTAATCGTTTCAATAGTTGAACGAAAAATTTCGTCAACATCTTTTAAACGATCACGTAATAAAAATGTCCTAGAAGAACGCAATAAGTAATTAAACCTACAACTACCTAAAGACTTCCTGAAAATACACAAGGCGGGGTGAACATCCATCAACTGTAAACGATGACACATTAGCTTGATCGTTTCAATTTTAGATGAAAACATTCTCTCTAAGCCTGACTCAAAAATTGGTGAGCCCATATCTCAAGAGAAGACTCATCAACTTTCTTAATCCTTGGTAACAATGCAGAGATCTCAGAGTACATGTGAGCCTCATCTTCATCAGTAGCATTAACAAAAAAAACTTCGCATTTATTTTTATTTAATGACAAACCTGACGAATCACAAAATTCTAACACTTTCCTAATATCCTCCAAAACCACTGATAGCCTATCACCCACACTACCATCATCTAAATACCAGCCATTCAGCCTAGACGAAAGGGAGTGCGTCATCCTCATAATACCGATACAAAAACCAGGAGGACCTAATGGATCACCCTGTTGAAACCCTCTCTTCGAAAGCAAAGGCTCATCGAGAAAATAAAGATTCGAATTGAGTCTATAAGCTTGTTGAAGTAAAGGAAATAATTCTGGACATATCTCCTTCACTTCACCTAACATAAACTTCCTGAATAACATATTAAATGCATTGCTAAAATCAAACTTAACTAATGCCATCGGCTCATCATGGTCAGCTGTGCAGAATTTACGTACAGCATGAACCAAAGCTTCTGCCCCTCCCTGAACAACAAATCCTAACTGAACAGGTTTCAACTTCTCAACAAAGCTATCTCTAACATTATAACAGGCAATTTTGCCGGTCATGTTCCTCCAAACAATACCAACCGCTATTGGTCTCACATCATCCTCCCCTTTCATAAGTGCAGTCAATGAAGCTCCAAAAAAAATTTTAGAGACATCTTTTTGAACATTACCAAACTTAATGATGTCCACTAATGAGGTTATTGCCCGCAATAGACGATTTGCTGATTCACCACAAGTAAAAGAAGTCAAGTCTTTTAAATACCGAGGTCGCAAACCGCCTATGCCCCCGGAAGAACTCACTGGGAAACTCCTTATAGCTTTCACGACATCCTCAACTGCAGTAGCTGACAAACTACTTTCAATTTTTATCTCCTCAAAATCCCCCCCAATATCATCAGGGTGCTTGGCCTTCAACTTGGAAACAGTTTCCAAAGTTTGAGGCGCAACAGATTCATTAGAGCATAGAACTCTAACGCCACCTTTGATATCACCCTCACTGACTTTCCTAGTAGCTACTTTTATTACAACACTATCTCCATTAACAGATTTGTTTAATGTAAATGGAATCCCTGCATCATCTAAAACTTTTGAAAAAGTTTCATTAATATCACTACAATTCCTAAACAAACTCAAATCAGATCTAATTACATTAATATCACCTTTCCCCTTAGATTTATAATTCATCCTTGAATTAACATCGTTTTTCTTTAATAAATGTTCAATTTCCCTACAAAGTTCCTGACAGACAGCAATCCTAACGGATTTCTGTATAATCCGAGTCAAAGGAACTGAAACTCTACACCTATTGAGCAGTAATCCGAAATTGTTTAAAATTTCAGATATACTTCTCTCATTTGCCAGCCCACCCGAATCAGACAATTCGATGTTAGGTAAATCATTACTAGCCTATGTTTACTCATATGAACATTCAATCCGCGAGTATTTTTGGCTAGAAAACCGCAAACATTACAAATTACCCTTCCAGCAATAGACGTTTCTTCAAAATATGCGTCTATAACAGGCTCTGGGCATTTACTTTTACATTTTCTTGCCAACCGTTCACGAGTTGGATGTTTTACCTTATCATTATCTCCAATTGAAGAAAAAATCCTGTCGCAATGAAGACTTGAGCAGTACCATTCGCCATCTATCATCCTTGTGTATTCGTCACCATTGACTAAACTACACTTGTTAAGATAATACTTGTTGCATCCTTTGCACAGAATCCAATTTTCGGGATTAAAATCCTGGCAACTATCTACTAAACAAAAACAAATATGATCACTAATGTTTGTTAAACCACTAGACGATTGACCCATGATTCAATTAATAAAATTTACAAAAAAAAAAGGAATTAATTTAAAAATTTTCAAAGAGCAAAAACAAATTATGTCTTTTTACTTGCACTTTGTAGATTTTGTTTTTTGGTTTCATGCGGCATCAAAGAAAAATTAATTTTTATTTAAAACATTTGCTATATTTCGGGTGTTTGGTTGTACCCTTCATCAGGCTGAAAAAATCCAGGAATAAATCCGTTTGTTTACAATTACAACTTTGCTTTTTTAATGTGAACTGTTTTACCTTGGACATAATAAAGAACTTGTTAAAAAATATCACAGTTTCAATGATTGGGATAAAAGAGTTTCGCTCTCTAATACACTAAACATAAAAAATATTGCACGAAGTACGAATAAATTAAAATAAAAATGAATCTAAAGGACATTATAAGAAGATTGCACTTGTTTATTTAAATTGCGCCGAGCTGATCTGTCATGTCGAGCTTAAAAAGTCAAGTGTTTTGTTGACCTGTTTGGCCAGTGTTGTTAGCTGTTGTATTACGTTTTCCGTTCTTTGGTTTGTCTAGCATTTTCATAAGGTTTGTGTACGAGCTATGTAGTCCATCCTTGTCTATTTGCGTATTAACTGTGTTCTGTGCCCGATGTATGTACATCTTTTCGGCTATCAGGCGTTGCCAGTAAAACACGACGGGTCTAACTCTACATGCAGTTAAAGAGTCACATGTTTTTGACTTCGACAATGTAACTGTTTTAGAACAAATACCCGATTACTGGCAACGCCTGATAGCCGAAAAGATGTACATACATCGGGCACAGAACACAGTCAATACGCAAATAGACAAGGATGGACTACATAGCTCGTACACAAACCTTATGAAAATGCTAGACAAACCAAAGAACGGAAAACGTAATACAACAGCTAACAACACTGGCCAAACAGGTCAACAAAACACTTGACTTTTTAAGCTCGACATGACAGATCAGCTCGGCGCAATTTAAATAAACAAGTGCAATCTTCTTATAATGTCCTTTAGATTCATTTTTATTTTAATTTATTCGTACTTCGTGCAATATTTTTATGTTTAGTGTATTAGAGAGCGAAACTCTTTTATCCCAATCATTGAAACTGTGATATTTTTTAACAAGTTCTTTATTATGTCCAAGGTAAAACAGTTCACATTAAAAAAGCAAAGTTGTAATTGTAAACAAACGGATTTATTCCTGGATTTTTTCAGCCTGATGAAGGGTACAACCAAACACCCGAAATATAGCAAATGTTTTAAATAAAAATTAATTTTTCTTTGATGCCGCATGAAACCAAAAAACAAAATCTACAAAGTGCAAGTAAAAAGACATAATTTGTTTTTGCTCTTTTGAAAATTTTTAAATTAATTCCTTTTTTTTTGTAAATTTTATTAATTGAATCATGGGTCAATCGTCTAGTGGTTTAACAAACATTAGTGATCATATTTGTTTTTGTTTAGTAGATAGTTGCCAG
>CM055406.1:89369387-89390567 GCA_029228625.1 Pseudolycoriella hygida
CAACCTTTCCCTCGCCGTCTGCACGTTGAGCCTTGGCCACCATACTACGCAGCCATGACTTATCGCGGGCCTTACTACCGCTTCGTACATCCACAGCATTGCTTTTGAGGATAAGCCCCAGCTCTTCCCAATAGCACTTCTGCAAATCCAAAAGGCCGTCAGAGCTTTTTGAGCTTTGTCCTCTACATGGGCGACCCAGTTTAGCTTGCGGTCAAACGTAACTCCCAAATATTTCACCTGGGGGCTAATTTTAACGTCCTTCCCGAAGATCCTCACTTTCCCAACAAGATCTGAGCCTGTGAGTCTTCGGCTGAACAGCACTATGTCCGTCTTATCTGGGTTTACTTGCAGACCCCTTTCCCGGCACCATCGCTCCACTATTCTCAGAGCCATTCTAAAGCAGTCTCCCAGAGTGCTCTCGAACTTGCCTTTGATCAGGATGGTCAGATCGTCCGAGTATCCCTGGGTAAGGAACCCGCTTTCGTTTAGCTCCCTTAGAAGGGAATCAACCACCATGCACCATAGCAGGGGTGAAAGAATGCCGCCTTGGGGACATCCCTTGGCAACCCAGAGATCAGTCTTGGCGCCGCAGACGTCGGCCTCAACGGTCCTATCTCTGAGCATCCTATCTATCCATCTGACTACAACTGGCGCTACTCCCCTCTCTACTAGCGTCCTGCCGATCACTTCGAATCCCGTGTTGTCGAAGGCCCCTTGTATGTCCATAAAACATCCAAGGGATATTTCTTCGACGCGAAAGGAATCTTCTATCTCAGCTACAAGACCATGTAGAGCGGAGTCTGTAGACTTGCCTGCCTAATAGGCATGTTGTTTTACGTGCAGTGGAGATTCGGCAAGAATTTCTTCCCTTATGTGCAGATCAATGAGCCTTTCTAGTGTCTTCAGTATGAATGAAGTCAGGCTTATTGGTCTGTAGTCCTTCGCCTTATTATGTGACGGTTTACCTGGCTTCGGTATGAAAGAGACTTTCACCTTTTCCTATTTCTTTGGAATGTGGCCTAGAGCCAAAGAACTGATCATCACCTCTCGCAGTGGTTCCAACAGAATCTCTCCGCTTTCTTTTAATAGCGCAGGAAAGATGCCGTCGTTTCCAGCTGACTTGAAAGGTTTGAACTTTCCTATGGCCCATTTTAGCTTATCCATTGTGATAATTTTTTTGGCGAGCACCCAGTCTTCTTCCGATGGGGGAGTAAGATCTGGTTCCGGCCCGTCATCTTTGTACAACCTGGAAAATGTACCTCAAGCAAGTGCCTAGCCGTCTCTTGGCCACAACTTGTAAATTCACCATTGGGTTTTAAGAGGGAGCTTGGCAGTAGCTTTGGGTCTTTCGACAGGATTTTATGGATCCTTGCATAATCTGGAATATGTTCCATTTCCTCACAGAACCTTCTCCACGCCTCTCTTGTCTTTCCTTTGACTTCTTTCCTGAAGGCCTTCTGAGCTGCCTTATAGGCTTCCCAGTCTGCCTCATTTGAGGTCCTTAAAGCTTTATTCCAGGCTTTCCTTGCGGCGAGCCTGAGTTTCTCTACTTTGGCACACCAAATTTTCCCATCTTTCTTCTTGATGGACTTGGTTTCTGGGCACGAGTGCTCATATGCAGATGTGAGTAGAGCCGTGATTTTATCCACAGCTTCACTCAGCTCTGTTGGTGATCTCGGCAGAATTGTGCCTAGTTTGTCTTTGACGTGTTGTTTGAGAAAGTTTCTGTATTGCTCCCAGTTCGTTCGCCTGGGATTTCTAAATCTTACCACTTTTGGAATGTATCCTTTCAGACTGAACTGTATAGTTCTATGGTCCGAAAAGCTAGGTTCCAGTGAGACTTTCCACGATCCAATCTGATCCGCGATACACTCTGACGCGAGCGTAATATCCAGAACTTCTCTTCTGTTCCTCGTAACGAACGTTGGGATCGAGCCCTTATTCACAATACGAAGCTCAGAAATAGCTATGGATTGTAGCAGCAAGCTTCCTCTCGGGTTGATGTTTGTACTACCCCAGATTGTATGATGCGAATTTGCATCACAGCCTAGAATTATAGGTACATCATTTTCTTTAGAGAAACTTACCGCCTTCTCGAGCAGTTCTGTGAATGGCGTTGCTGTTGTATCCGGCATATAGCATGATATCAACAGCAGATCGCCTCCTTCTGCCTTTGACCTAGTGATCCTAACAACGGTTGTGTCTTCATCTGAAAACTGTCGTAGTAGCATCGCTTGCAGATTTGGTGTCACGTAGATAGCTGCTCTAATTCTTCCGCCTGTACCGGCGCTGAAAATCCTATTTCTGTAAGGACCAAAACCAAGAATCTTGTTTTTATTTGTCCAAGGTTCTTGGATGAAAATTAAATCTGTGTGCCCCATTGCTAGGCCTCTGCAAAGATTGGCAGTGGCCGCTTTGCAATGGTGCAAGTTGATTTGTTTTATTTTTATGTCTTGTGCAGCCATTTGACTGATAGAGCATTTAAAGTTCTAATGAACAATTTTTCCCGAAGGGGTAGACATCGGCGTAGCCTTATTCCCTCCTTTCGGTGTATCAACCTTACTGTTCTTCTTGGTGGACTTTCCGATTCCAGTTCTGGCTTTCGCTTTTGAACTGGCCTCGTTCGGTTTCCCTTTAGAAGCAGTCGGTGTAGACAAATTTGGTTTGTTTGTCTCGTTAACCTTACCGTTCCCTTGGTGAGATCCTTGGGTTCCAGCTCTGGCTTTTGCTCCTGAACTAGCCCCCTTCGATTTCACTTCGAGTCCAGTCGGTGTGGATCGACCTAACTCAAGTGGGGTCCCTGTCGTGTTTGAACTTCTTCCTTTACGATTGGGCCCTTCCACTTTTTGTTCGGTCGATATATCTCTCAGTTTACCTTTTTCTTCCTCCATCGCGATTCCCTCAGTGCCAGTTTCCTCACCATTTCTGGTTGAGTCGGTTACTTCTGGTGCTGGAGTTTCTGACTGTCCTCTTTCCATCTTGAATTCAATAGAATTTAGGAGCCAGTAGGCCTTGAAGCCTTTAGCTTTCAACAGCCCAGCCGACTCCTCATCTACTTTCAGATAGAATTTGGTTTTGTTACCATAATATTGCACCTGTTTTACTTCCCATAATTTGGTTTTCAGCTCAGGGTTATTCGATCGTAGGACCTCCATAAAATAGGTCGTCGAAGTATCCCAAGGAACAGTTACAATCATCCTTAGCATCTTCTTCGGTGTGCATATGGATGCCCATTCACTTTTCGAAATAACTCTGAGCTTAGCTTCTTTCCACGGCTTCATCTTTGGGATAGTTTGCTTTACCCAGCTTACCGCCCGGTCGTCCGCGCAGCGCAGCTCTAAAGCTTCTTCTCCCACAGTATAGTCATTGAAGCTTGGAGCTTTCACCCCAGATCCAATGAATTGCTCCAGTTTCCGGACTAAATTGTTCAGTACGTTTTTTACCTGGTCGCAGTTCAGGGTCTCGGTCGCCCCAATCACAAAGTGTGTCAAGGAGTCCGCAACGGTTTCAGCAAACGTCGCAGTTTCACGTTGTGATTGCATCGGTGGGGTCTGATCCAAGTTACGCTTGGGGGGGGGCGTGTCCTTTCTGGTGCCGTCAGGACTTCTCCCTCTCTTGCTGTTCCTTGGCTTCTCCACAGTGACCGCCGTCGAGCTCGAATTCAGCAGGGCCTCACGGGCTCTGCGCCTTCTGTTCTTTTCGGCGCCACTGATGTTCTTCCGCTTCGTCGGTCTCTTCGGTTCAGTCTTCGGTTCAGCCTTCGGTTGTTCTGAGCTGTTACTCTCAGTTACTCCAGAAAACTGAACCGCATTTTCATTCGCTTTCTTTGATGTTGTAGGCAGTAGCGGTGGCCAGATGATTTTTCCGATGGTGACGGTTCGACCGTCGTCATCCATTTCTTCATCGGTTGTTAAATGTAGAATCTCGCCTTTGTCTACCTCCATGTTCTTTTCCGAACCTTTGGTTGCACAATTTGCCGGTGATTCTCCATCTGTAGTTGTATGTTCTTTCCCGCTCGGATTCATTCTGCACTAACGTTCAGGCGAGAATACAAATTTGAATTGAAATTGATTCCCACTGACGGAAAGAGATTTCATTCAAATTTCGCGCGTAACGTTCGAGTTTCCGACCGGCAACACTGGTCCGATAGAATGTCAGTCGCGTTTTCCACAAGTGTGAACAGCACTGCAGACTGTCACACAAAACTTCTTTGCCGATCTTAATGAAAAATTTTTCACTTTTAAAAACGAATTTTTCACCCTTCTCGGCACTTGATTCCACAAAAACTTAGTAAATCCGTAAAAATCACAGTCCCGGCTTTAATAATTCTCGTATTTAAATAAATTTTTCCTGCGTTTGACCGCACTATTTTGATTACAATTGCGCATAATACTCCTTCGATGTTGTTCGCACAGTTGTCAAACCAAGTTTAGGAGAGTAGGCACAATGCCCAGAAGCTTCGATTTACGTTTACCATAAAAGCACCCAAATAACCTAATTTAATTGGTGATCAAGAGAAGCCATTCTGTTAGTTCAATTCTTGTCACCTATTAGCCTGTAGCAAGTTCTTACGGAGAAAAGAAAAGTCCTGCATCTATGAAGAAAAGCCAACCTTTTCGCAGAATTCTTTGTCACTTCCATTATAACTGACAAAACAATAAAACAATAAGATTTTTGTTGTAAAATAGGACATTTTTAATCAAACATATCTCAGCCTTCTTTTCGAAAAACTTACAAAGTTGAAGGGTGTTTTTACATTACACACTGATGGATTGCATTATATGATCAGCCAACAAGAGCTTTTAAGCTTTTCTTTTTTTTCTTTTCTTTCCAAAAAAATCAAGAAAATGAAGAACAATTTCACTAAATCTTGCATCTAAATCTCTTAAAAATCCTAGTGCGCTTCTTGTCAAAATATCGAATTTTTAGTGAATTATTTTGATTTTTTTTCATATTTCAGTGGGAGTAAAATTGTTTCCCGTCGTCGCCTGCGCTCGCCACGTTCTCTAACGTCAAATATTTTACTTTACGCTGCGTTAATCGGTCTAAAAACACAGGCAGGACATCAAAAAAGTAGTGATTTTTCAATTTTTTTTCATGATCTCAAAAATGTGGTTCCGCTGAGTCGCAGTCGAATATATTCATGGATGTTTCTTCAACTTTAGATGCTAGGGGGTACAAGCCTTCGATTAAAATACTAATATCTTCGTATATCGCCGCGCTGTTGTCCTTCCGGACCCACCGAAAATGACCATTTTTTGAACTAAAAATGAATATCTCTCCCTACCACGTCGGCTTAGGAACTGTTCATACCTCAAATATTGTTGATCTTGTCCCCGCCCACAGACCCTATAAGTTTTGTGTTTGTTTGTTTTCATTTACTGAAGTATATATATACAATTATATACAGTATAATATACATTTTTACGATATTCTTACATGACCTTTCAAAGTATCATACAGAACCTCAATGACAATGCAAAAGTCAGCTCTCTTTTGTTTCAAAACTCTCAGAAAGGACCAAGGAATCGAATGAGCCACCTGGCTTCGATATCTGGAACCACTTGTATTTTAAATGGTTCAACTCTTCGCGAATTGACTCTTAAAGGGTCAGCTACTGGAGCACTTACGATACGCGTACATTGTACAACTCGAAGTCTTCCACCAAATTTTCATTTAATATGTTCGTTTCTTCTTCTTCAATGGTCCCCCCCTTCCGTACGAAACCGTACAATTCCAAAAGCCCCCCCTTTCAAAGTACGTACAAATTTGAGGCCCCCCCCGAATCGAGGACAAGACAATATCTGTACGCATCCTAGGAATTCCAGTGATTTTTTTTCGATAAATTTCGTTTTTCTGAGGTGAAAATTGTTCTACGACATAATGGAAATGCTACGTTAGTTGTTGTATATATTGACTTAAGTTCCTTGTTGCGCCACGACTTGAAACCAATTCCATTTTGCTATGTTACTCGATACGAAAACATTTCTTCTACGACTTTTTTTGAACGCTAAGGCCTAGTTGGGTATTTTCCTGTGCCGGACAAGTTGAATATTAGAGGCCTTTCAAGAAAAAAGTTATTTTTAAATTGCTATCTTCATTAGGCTCCAATTCCTTCATTTTGACGCCAATTTGGAGTTTTGGATGTTTGACAGCGCGGTAGCATTGCGGCCGTGACACAAGTCCCCATACGATCAAAAAAATTAGAATTTTTTTTTTCGTAGACTGCGGAACCATATATACAGCTAAGTTTTGACTTTTTTTCCTTGCGTCGTACCTCCCTGAGACCTAGTTAATCGGATTCTACGTAAAATTTTGATTGAAATCGAAATTTTACTCATTAAAATCCGTCAAGTGGATCCGAAGATATGACCTTTAGAAAATCGTCATTTTCCTTACTAAATGCGCTGCTTCATAGAAGCCAAAGAAAATGGATTATATCCTACGTTAGTTAGTTAGTAGTTCCAGAGCCATTTGTATGAAAAACGACTGGCGGTCAGATCTTCTTTAAATTTTGCCGGGATTTTAAAAAAATGGGGTCACCGGCCTCGTTTTGGCGCTAGGGCTCCTGGAAGCTCCCATACAAATCCCATATAAAATAATGTGTGTGGTAAGTGTCACGGTTGGGTAAGTGAGTTATTCAACTTCCATTAGAGTTTTTGATATTTTTCGGATATTATTGACATGAGTGAGGTCATCCGATGGGGCTTCCAAGGTTTATGGGATTCTTGTGGATTTCTCTAGCACTTTTCAGCTTCCATTAGGTTTTTTTTATATTTTTCGATTGTTCTCGACATGAGTGAGGTCATCCAATAGGGCTTCCTAGGTTTATAGGATTCTAGTGGATTCTTGTGCATTTCTCTAGCACTTTTCAACTTACATCAGGTTTTTATATATTTTTCGATTGTTCTCGACATGAGTGAGGTCATCCAATAGGGCTTCTTAGGTTTATAGGATTCTTGTGGATTCTTGTGCATTTCTCTGGCACTTTTCAACTTCTATCAGGTTTTTTGATATTTTACTGTTATTCTCGACATGAGACAGGTCATCCAATGGAGCTTCCTAGATTTAAGGGATTAATAAGGATTTTTTGGATTTCTCTAGCACTTCTCAACTTCCATCAGTTTTTTTGATATTTTTCGATTATTCTCGACATGAGTCAGGTCATCTAATCGAGCTTCCTAGTTTTAAGGGATTCTTAAGGATTTTTGTGGATTTCTCTAGCACTTTTCAACTTCCATCAGGTTTTTTGATATTTTTCAGTTAGTTGGTTTCAATTGCTTCTAAAACTACTGATATCACAACAAAACCCCTTTTAAAAGGGATATGTGACGCAAGTCCTTGTTCCTTCTTCCAAAACAACTGATATCAATTTGAACGACGCTTAACGCTTCGAAACGCAAAAAATATTTCAAATTATTTTCACATTTGATTAAAAAAATGCGTCACAAATGCCGAACCCACCAGTGTTATAGTTTTTCTGTTCTTTAAGTTTTATACGCAATAATTTGACTTCAAATTTTTGCAGTGTGAAAGCTGAAAGAACAGAAAAACTATAACACTGGTGGGTCCGGCATTTGTGACGCATTTTTTTAATCAAATGTGAAAATATTTTGAAAGATTTTTTGCGTTTCGAAGCGTTAAGCGTCACCCAAATTGATATCAGTTGTTTTGGAAGAAAGAACTAGGTCCCACCCCTTGGGACTGATTATTTATTATTTTGTTACAATAAAAAGAGGCTCATGTCAGATTAAAACCAAAATTCAACACAATTTTACTACTATTCTTCAAACTTTCTTCTTCAAATATTATAAAAGTTAAAAACGTGTTCTACGATAATAATTTTGAATATTTTTGTTCGTTCAAAAGGGTAGGTTTGGGATAGTTGCACAATCATTAATTAAAAAAAATTTGGTCCATAATTACGTGAAAAGTTTGCAAGACCTCCCCAATAGGATTGGTCGATTTTCTACTTTTATTTTTTTTTTTTTTTTTGCGAAAAGTACCTACCGCCTGGACACGATTCCAGTTCCAGGTGTCGAAAAAATAATTTTGGTGCCTTCGGTTTTATTTTTAATTCTATTTCCAGCATGTTCTGAAAAAGCAAAATGTTAAGAAAATCTGCCTTCCTTCAGAAAATTTTAGTGTACAAGCTGGAAATCGAATTAAAAATAAAGCCAAAGGCACTTAAATTATTTTTTCGACCCCTGGCATCGTGTCCAGGCGGTATTCTTCGCAAAAAAAGGAAAATCGACCAGCTCTACTCCCCAATTCATGAATAATTGAGGAAAAGATGTAAAAATCAGGCCAAAGATCTTGAAAGTGATTCAACTTTCAATTTTTTATTGTCAGTCATTAGAAAATATGTTTTAGTAACTCGCTTTTTTACCGAACAAAATTCACATTCGTATAAGTTTTCTAATTACTTCTTGCTCCTTTTCAAATCCCGTCCCTTTTTCATCGATTTTTCGACCCCTCTGGCTCTCGTCTCACACTGCTTCATTTTCTGAATAACTGAACCTCTCCGGTTGTATCGAATCTCTAATATTAGCGATTGTCGCACTAAACGCGCGGATAACGACCCTTGCTTCGCTATACACGCAAACATCACACTAGTAACTGTTTGTCAATTAAGCACCTACAAATTCTATTCGCAAACAATGAATTTAACTCGTGCGATTACGGTCGTCGCTTCTCTCGGCCCGCAAACTGTGCACTCGAAAATGTTTTTAGACCCGTACGAAGTACGAAGGTCTGATGCGTTTACTACCACGTTTGTTACATTGCGAATTCGAACCCGGGAGTAAGGGGGAAACATTTTTTGTTGCCTCCAGATGATAAATCAGCGAAAAAAATAATGTCAGTCTGTCGGTCTGTCTGTCGGTCTGTCTGTCTGTCTGTCCGTCAACACGATAACTTGAGTAAATCTTGACCGATTTTCAAAAACTTTTTTTTTCCTGAAAGGTAGTCGAAAAATATTTTATGGGATTGAATCTGGGCACTTTCGGTCCAAGGGCCGCCGAGCTAGGGCCGTTTAAGTGGTTTTTGGTCTTTTGCACATAACTCAAGTATATCTTTTCTGATTTTCACAAATTTTTTTTTTGGTTGAAAGATCTGGGCATGGCCGAATATTTATGGAAGAATTTTTTTTTAATTTGAGTCCTTGGACTTAGCTAGGGCACTAAAAACGAGTCTCTGAGGGCTCTATGTGTTTTTTGTACATAACTCGAGTAAATCTTTACCGATTTTCAAATTTTTTTTTTGTTTAAAAGATCTGGGCATGACTGACAATGTGTGGAAGAAATATTTTTCGATTTGAGTCTTTGGACTTAGCTAGGGAACTAAAAAAGAGTCTTTGTTAGGGCCCTACGTGTTTTTTGTACATAACTCGAGTAAATCTCTTCCGATTTTCAAAAACTTTTTTTTGTTTGAAAGATCTCGGCACGGCCGACAATTTATAGAAGAATTTTTGCCTGTGTTAGGACTCATGTCGGTCCTAAGGTCGGCCCTAGCTAAAAAAAATTTTTTTGCTATGCTGCAGAGCAAATTGAGGGAAACATTTTTGTCTATGGAAGTATGTGTCCGAGGCCTCTACTTCGAGCCCTAGGTCAGTATGAAAGTCGGCCCTAGCCCAAAAAATGGTTTTTTGCTATATTGTAGACAAAATTGAGGAGAGCATTTTTCTCTATTTGGAGGTCAATTTTGTGCGTTCGGAGAATTTTTTTACACCGTTACTTCGGTTTTTGTCTCTCTATTTTGCTTCAACTAAATGTTTTGAGCGCGAACGCAAAATTCTCTTTTTACCGACGATTGATATCCGAAATCACACGATTCTGTACGAACGACAGCATCTAATTTGGGCTCTCCGTGTATGTCGTTCGAACCTTGACACGCATGGATTTCATTATTCACTTTGAATAAAGATCGAATTTTTGTTGCAAATTATAAAATCGGCTCTCCATATTTATAAAGATCGAATAAACATTATCATTGCGTGCAGGCAAGCGTTCGCTTTTTTTAAATACAAACGGTTCTCCTTCTGAAGACTTGTTGGAATATTGTAATACAGCGGCATTCTTAACTAATTTCTGTATTTTGTGTACGATTAGTTCAAACCGTTTCTTTATTATTACAACCGGCAAGTATCTTGAATATTTTCCCGTTTTTGAATTGAGTTGTTAGTGGATAAATGTATGTTGGAACTGGCAGAGATGATCACGCAATCAAAGGAATACAGTCTGATCCAAACAGTACTGCCCTTAAAGTTGCACAGATCAACCTGCACCACTGCACAAAAGCCACTTTAAATTTCTGTTGCGCTCTGAAGAAAGATCACACGGACGTCTCTTTTACCCAAGAACCCTGGGTTAGGAGCGGCAAGGTTCATGACCTCGGTCAGCTTCACAACCGTCTATTTTATAACAGAGGGGAAAGTAAACCGAGATCGGCCATTCATATTTCTCCCGACGTTGACGCACTGGTTCTGAACCAATTCACAGACAATGATGTGGTAGCCGTTAGGGTTTGTAGAAGTCAAATGGAAGGCGGTGACCTAATAGTTGTCTCGGCCTACCTACCATATGACTCTTCCCAGGCTCCTCCAGGTTCATCTCTGGCAAATGTCGTTGATTTCTGTGAAAAAGAACGGATCCCCATCTTGGTTGGTATGGATTCAAACTCCCATCATACGATTTGGGGAAGTTCAAATATCAATCGTAGGAGTGAAGAGCTCGTTCAATATATGTTATCCACAGATCTTGTGGTTCTAAACAAAGGAGATAGACCGACTTTTGTCAATAAAACCAGGAAGGAAATTTTGGACGTTACTCTCGCTTCCAGCGGTCTGTCGCAACAGATTGAGTTTTGGAGGGTTACAAATGAGGAAACCTTTTCGGATCACAAGCTGATCAAATTCAACCTTAGAGGTAGCTTCCCGCAAAGGAAACCTTACCGTAACCCCAAAACGACGAACTGCAACGAATACAGACGATTGCTGCAAGAGAAGCTAGAACAGATAGAGCGAGTAGATAGATGCCACACGATAGAGAAGCTAGAGCGTGCAAATGTAGATATTACATCACCGATTGTTGAATCTTACTAAGCTGCCTGTCCCCTTCTCAATCCTAAGCCCTATAAAGGAACACCATTTGGAGTAATGAACTTGATAGGAAAAGGAAGGAGTTAAGGAAAGCTTGGAATAGAGCTGGTAAGGTTAATGTACAGCAAGACGCAAACAGGGATAGATATAGATTTCTTCTCAAAGAGTACAACCAGGCCCAGTCAGACCTCAAAGAAAAACATAAAAGGAAGATTTTCGAGGAAGCAAATTCCGTTCCGTCTTACGCGCGAATACACAAGCTATTAGCGAAAGATGCTACCGCTCAAGTGGGGTCCCTTCTTAAGCCGGATGGCTCTTTCACATCTGATAGCAGAGAGACAGCGGAGCACTTGCTGCAAACGCACTTTCCGGGCAGTGTCCAACCCCAAGTTGCAGAACAGTTCGAACCACTGAACCCTCACCTCTTACCTTAGGATTGGTTGTTTGCAGAAAAACTTGCCAAAAGAGGAAAAACTAAATGGGCCATTTTCAGGTTTTATTCGTTCAAATCTGCCGGACTTGACGGAGTCTTCCCTGCTTTGCTCAAAGAAGGCATTAATTTGCTTCTCGATAGATTAAGGTCTGCTTTCAAGAGTTCGATCGCTTTAGGATATATCCCCAAGTTTTGGGAAAAGGTTAGAGTCGTCTTCATTCCTAAGCCTGGCAAAACGTCCCACTGTAAAGTTAAAGAATTCCGCCCGATTAGCTTTACGTCGTTTTTGCTTAAAGCTCTGGAGAGACTCTTAGACTTCTATATCCGCGGCGAAGTGCTAAAGAAATTCCCGTTACATGTCAATCAGCACGCGTATTAGATTGGCAAATCGACAGACACCGCGCTGCACCAGATGACTCAAAAGATTGAACGCATGCTCAAAAATGGTAAGGTCGCACTCGGTTGTTTTATGGACATAGAGGGGGCTTTTGATAATACGGATTTTGAGGTGATTACAAGGGCGGCAGCTGAAAGGGAAATGAACAATTTAGCCATCAGATGGATAGTCAGAATGCTGAGCGGTAGAACTGTCGAAGCTACCATCTGCGGGACTAACATCAAACTCGGAGCAACTAGGGGCTGCCCACAAGGTGGTATTCTCTCTCCTATACTCTGGTGTATGGTGATTGACTCGCTCTTGGTTAAGCTTAACGACTCAGGTATTTTCACTCAAGGCTATTCCGATGACGTGTCTATCCTAATCTGTGGGGATTTCGTTGCTACTACAGGCGATTTGATGAGAACCGCAGTTGGGGTAGTTGAAAGATGGTGTCTCGAAAATAAGCTGATGGTTAACCCAATCAAAACTAAAATCATTTTCTTCAGCAGAAGAAAAGCCGAAACCGCTTCAGAACTGGGTACCTTTAGGTTGTTCGGAAAGCGGCTGTTAAGTACCTCGGTGTGATCTTTGATCGTTGACATGGATACCTCACCTAGAGGAAAAACTTGACAAATGCATTGGTATCTTCTGGTTGGGTAGAAATGCTTTTGGTAGTACGTGGGGTCTTTCTGCCGAGGCTATCTGGTGGATATTTACGGCGGTGGTCAGACCTATTCTTTGTCACGGATGTGTAGTCTGGTGGCGCAGAGTGGAAATAGGAACTGCCAAGACAAGACTAGAGAAGCTACAGCGTCTGGCATGTCCCTGCATGACAGGCGTGAAGGGTTCAACCGCTACTGCGGCCCTGGTAGCGCTTCTCGATGTTCCGCCGCTTGACCTGCTTATAAAATCTGTTGCTTTCAACACCTCTGTCAATATCCGGTGCAGCGGTTGGTGGTCTCCCGTTTTTGAGGAAGGACACTCCGCCATAATTAGGGTAGTGTAGGACGAACGGTTGCTTATGCCAAGTGATCAAATCAAAGCGGAATATATGCTCGACGATTGCTTCGATTGGATTATCCCTGAAGCAGATGACTGGCTTGGTGAGAATGAAATCTTTCCTCCGGCTGAGGGCGTCGTCTACTTCACGGATGGTTCCAAGAGAGAAGATTCATCAGGAGCCGGTTATTCTTGCGACTTTTTGAACATAGAAGGCAGCCTCCCAACCGGTTTCTTGGCATCCGTCTATCAGATCGAACTCTTTGCTGTGTCGAAACCGTGCGATGAACTGATCAACAAAGTTTCTGGGGAAAATATCTATGTTTGCACCGACAGTCAGTCCGCTATTCAAGCGGTAAGTTCTCCTTGTATCAGGTCTAGAACCGTACTCGACTGCAAGGTCAGCCTTAACGAGCTCGGAAATACCAACTCCGTGACAGTTCTGTGGGTTCCAAGTCACAGCGGCATCCCAGGTAACGAAAGAGCGGACGAACTTGCTCGCCTAGGCGCCAGTAAAGCTTTTGTTGGTCCAGAGCCAATGTTCGGTATTCCAATGTCGACAGCCCGGCGCGCCTTTTCGGCCGTGGTGACGAAACCGGATATCACGTCATTAGTGTCTGTCCCAGATACAGACTCGTTAGGAGGCAAATTATGGGTAAACCAGAACTAGATGATGAATTGCATTTTATTGTCTTCTATCTTCTAGATGACATGGAAAAAGAGTGTCTATGACTGCTGTCATAGACCTCGTTAAAAAACTATCAAAACGTTACAATACAATAAATTAAGCGTATCTGTACAAATGTCTAAATCGAAAAGTAAAAAATCAAAAAACGTTAAAAAGCGAACATAGATGAACATAGAAAATCAAATTCAATAAACAACAAACAACAAATAGTTAAGATCGAGTAAATCTAAGTCAAAAATATCAACCAAAAATTCTAACAAATAGTTAAGATCGAGTAAATCTAAGTCAAAAATCTAAAGAAAAAAAATTCGTCAAAAGTGAAAAAGCAAATTCAACCGTCAAAAATAGTATATCGTCGTAAATCGTATCAAATAAATCAGTCGTCATAGAATACGTCGTCGTGTTATCATCGAAGTGGAGCCAGAATGTAGTAACGGCCAGCCAATTACAGAAACTCCGGCGAAAAGTAAACTGTGCAATCAGAAAATAAATTTAATTTTTTGGAAAACATCAGATAAATGAAAAAGGTTAATCACCGGGTAAGTGCTTTCGGTTTTAAATGATTTTTGTGAAAAGAAAGCACCAAAACAAACACATCATCCAACAAGGCCGAAGGTACCGAACACCGAGTCATCAAGCTTGCGGACTTCTCTTCTGAATTCACGTGACGGAAGGGTCGGATCGATGTGGTTGGCAGCAATATTAAATAGTCGACATGCGAAGTTTAGTGGTGAGAATTGTGAATACTCAGATAGCTCCGATCTGATTCTCAACCCTATGGTTATAAACAATCTGGCTGTTTTTCTTCTGAAAACCAGAAGGTTTCCTATGAGTTAAAGAAAATCAAATCATAAGGCTGTGTACGTTGAATATAAAATGGATCCGGTTCTCCAGCACAGGAAATCAATTCTATTTAATTTATTTTATTTTATTTATTTTGAACTTGTCATAATTATTTGTAATTTGTAATTGTATTCCCTTTGTTTAATTAATAAACGAAGAAACTAGGGGGAGGTACAAAGAATCATCGATTCAGGTGCCAATACCCCGACGTTCGTATCTATCTATCTATGTGTCCGAGGCCTCTACTTAGAGCCCTAGGTCAGTATGAAGGTCGGCCCTAGCCCAAAAAATAGTTTTTTGCTATGTTGTAGACAAAATTGAGGAGAACATTTTTCTCTATTTGGAGGTCAATATTGTGCGTGCGGAGAATTTTTTTACACCGTTACTTCGGACGGGCTTTTCAATATTGCCCCACGGGCAATTTCCAATACAGTCTAATGTGAACGCAATATTTACTTAAATACGTTCCAGTCTTTTCGTAACATCAACTCTGTTTACCGCAGCTATTCTGATACGTACGGGTCCCTTCAAGTTGATAGTTGGCTTTGAAATTTATTCTGGCATAAGGTGATATTTGACAATTAACATGATAGTTGACTATCATTTTTATTGTTGAATATAATTCATAGTTGACTATCATCTTTATAGTTGAATATCAATTTCATAATTGACTATCAAATTTGATAGTTGACTATCATTTTCATAGTTGGCTATCAAATTTTAAAGTTGATTAATAATTTGATAGATTATAGTCAATTATGAACTGAATATGGCCCTTCTCTGAACATCACTTTCTTCACTTCCACACATTAAAAAAAATCATAAACTATCAAACTGTACTCATCATCAGATCTACAACTTTGCCGAAGACACCAATGTTCTATATATCATAGTATCGTTCCTATACAAATCAATCTACAATGAGAGAATCCTAAGATTGCGCAACTTTTCATAATTTTTGTTTCAGCTGGATATTCATGAATACAAGTTAAACATACTTTGCATAATACTTGAGATGTCAAATCGAGGGGAAGTCACTTCGATTTAACTTCATATAAAGAATCGAAAATGGCTCATAGTGATTACAACTTCCCATCTAGCTAGGTTTGTGTCTCTAATCAACATGACATGAGTTTTTAGACTTGTACGAAGTAAATGGAGTACATGTGTTTGTCACGACGTTTGTACCCAGTCGAATTTCACGCTGGGAGTTGGTGTGTTTTTAGACCCGTACGAAGTATCTGTCTTATGTGTTTACCACGACGTTTGTATTCAGTTGAATTTCGGCCCGGGAGTTAATGGGTTTAAAGTTCAAAGTTTTAAAATAAGACAAATATACAAAAAAAATGTTGTCCGTCCGTCACGATAACTCGAGAAAGTTTGACCGATTTTCAAAATCTTTTTATCCTGAAAGGCAATCGAAAAAGTGAGGCTAAGTTCTGGGCTGGGCATTTTTGAGCAAAGGACCGGCTAGGGCCGCTTAAGAGGTTTCAAGATTTTCATATATATTCTTTTGTTCGAAAGGTCTACGAATGCTAAATTTACGTCAATATTTTTACGAACTTTTTTGAATATTCAAAGATTGTTGGTCCCACACGTTTCATGATGGTGTGCACGTATAGTGTCTATTTGGAGTTAATGCTTCTACGCGCACGCGTTAAAGTGAGACAACAGAATAGACATACATTAATAGAAAGTGATGTTGGACGAACATTTGTGGAATAAGTAAAATTTCATTAAAAGTTCGTAAAAATTTTTTTAAGAAAAGTTTTTGATTTTGTGCTGTTGGACTTAGCCACACCCCTAAGACTAAGTCTCTAGTAAAGCCCAACATGTTATTTCTACATAAATCGGATTTACCCTAGACGATATTTAGTGTTCTGAGATTTTCTCGTTTTAATAAATCTATTACCTCTCGCGCGGAAGTCTGTAAGAAAAATATTCATGACGTTCGACGCAGGGGCGGATCCAGAATTTGTGTGACCTTGCCGGTCGTAGAAAAAATTTAGAGTAACAAAAAGTTTATGAAAATAGCATATTACATGACAAGGAGGTGAAAGAGCTGATTTAGACCTAAGTGGTACTATTCTATTAAAGCACGTAAGAAAGCAAAAGACGCTTTTAGTGCGCCTTCATTTTAAAACTTTTATGCGTTTAATACATAAGCGACGCATAATTGAATGCGATATATGCGTATTTCGTAGGTGGCATCATTAATACGTACAACAACTCTCAGTACACATGCATTTTTCCCGATTCTCTCTAAACTGTAAGATTTTCATTGGCTGTTCTGTTTACGTAGAATTCAAATAGAAAAATTTAAAATCGTGGCGCGCTAAAAGCGTCTATTGACAAGTGGAAAATAAAGTAGGGCAGTAATTGACACTTTAGGAAACAATAAGGGGCCATTCAAACAGTGCGCACGCTTTTTTGGTGAGAGGGGGGTTTGAGAAAATCGTGCGCTCCATACATTTTGAATTTTTTTTCATGTACTTTTGCGTGCAAGGAGGAAGGGGGGTTTAACATCCGTTTTTTTAGTGTGCGCACTATTTGAATGGCCCCTAACGACAAAAAGTGATCCCAAATAAGTTATTTCTGGGTGTAAATTCTGTGAGGAAATTGACGTTTTTTATCCGTCTCCGCAAAGTTAAATTAAAAAAAAATTGCACTAGAGCCGATCTTAGAACCGACCTAGAGCACTTAGGAGAGGCCCCTGACCCATAGAGCCGTGAACAAAAATACAAACTCTGAGCCTAAAAATTAGTTGAAAAGTGAAAAAATCATATTTATATTTCGCTACGACATAAATATTCATTTACTTTTAACTTGCACATATAAAAATATGTTTAAATGTCAAGTATACGAAAAATATGATTTTCACATTTTTTCACATATTTTCACAAAATTTTCAAATAACACATTTGACGTGTCTATCTCATTTTTTCGATGGGTGATTGAAAATTAGCCAATTTGGACTACAAATGTGCCGAGATGTGCACTAATAACACAAAGATATAGTCAAATGGTGTGGTATGCGTAATATAGTACTCCTTATGTACCTTAGCCTCTATCCACCTACTCCTACATCCTATCCTACCCGTGGTGACACCTGTCATAGTGAGCAACCCACATGAACGATCAGGTAACCAACCCTGGTGTATTAGTGTGGGTCACTTAGCAGAAGGATGAGGGGGGCTGTCTTCGGGTAGTACCTCAACGTCACGTAGAGCGAGGGCCGAAGGCAGTTAGGCGCTATCAAGATGGGATAGTACCTCAGCATGGTGGCGGATGATCTCACCAGCAAGGGACAACGGCAGCATGCAAAGTCCGAGTCAGCAGGACTACCATCACTCACCAACCCGCACCGGCCAGCGTGGTGTTTTAACGGCTAAAACCCCCCCGAAGATGAAGAGCACAACCAGGAAAAATCGGCCCGCAGTTCCCAGCCGCTCGTTGATCCCTGACTCCGACAACGGTCAGACCAGACGACGAGCAGAGGGTGCTAAGAATCCCTGGGTTACAATAGGTTGTCACACCGGACTATACATTGCCACGTATAACACTCGAACGCTATCATCGAACGAAAAACTTCTCGAATTAGAGTCGGCACTGGAAAAGATCAAATGGGACATTGTCGGATTGAGCGAAGTCAGGCGACGTGGTGAAGAATGCTTGAAGTTGAAATCAGGAAGCACTTTGTACTACCGTGGAAGCGATAGCCAAACAGCGATGCATGGTGTAGGACTGCTCCTCAGCAAACGCTGGTCGAACCGTATAATCCAAATCAACAGCATCTCCGACAGAGTCATTTATGTGCGGCTGAAGATAAATGCGATGTACAGTTTGAAAGTCATCCAAGCGTACGCACCGACGACGGATCACGACGACGAAGAAATTGAAAGCTTCTATGAAGATGTCTCCCAAGCGATTGAAGAAAACAGAGCTCAATATCAGTTGCTAGTCGGCGATTTCAATGCCAAATTGGGAAAAAGAGAAGACGTTGCAGAAACTTCGATTGGAACGTTTGGTTACGATCAGAGGAACGAACGAGGAGATACTTTGCTGAATTTTCTCCAACAACAAGGAATTTTCGCAATGAACTCATTTTTCTCCGGTAAGGTTCAGAGGAAGTGGACTTGGGCCCGTGCAGACGGCAGAACAAAGAACGAGATCGATTACATCATATCGAACCGCAAATCGATTGTCAAGGATGTTACTGTGCTTAACCGTTTCACAACAGGCAGCGATCATCGAATGGTGCGAGCCAAAGTCGTCTTGAACACACGGACAGAGCGAGAAAAGTTGGTCAAGAAAAAAGTCGTTTTAGACATGGAACGCCTGAAAGAACAAAGCGACGCATTTAAGGAAGCTATGGACAACGAACTGAACGGAACGAATTCACAAACTGCAACGATTGATGAGCTGACAGAAAGAATAGTGACCTCAGTGAGAAGCCTCCTGGAAACCAGATGCCGATCTACATGCACTAAAGAGTCGAAGCTCAGCAAGGAAACGCTAGACCTAATAGCAGAAAGACTGGATTTGGTGAAAGGTGGAAAGCGAGACACTGTTGAATACAGAGACAAAACGGAAGCCATCAACAAGAAAATGAAAACCGATCTGCGACAATACAACGTGAAACTGGCCATGAACGCTATCGAAGCAAATGGGAATATGAAAGTATTACGAGCGAAACGGGCGAACGGGTACAGACAAATTTTTAAATTACGCGATAAGGCGGGCGTCATACAAACAGATCAGGACAAGGTATTGGACATCGCGCGAGAGTTCTATGAGGACCTTTTTTTACGTCGGTTCGAGCCAAACTACCGGCAGAAAGAGCAAAAGCGAGACCGGTGATAATGAACGTTGGTTCCGAAGATTTGCCGGACATAACGATTAACGAAGTACAGGCTTCGTTAGACGAAATAAAGAACAGAAAAGCTCCAGGTGACGACGACATTCCGATCGAAGCAATCAAAGAAGGCGGACCCACACTGCTCAAAATGACAACGGATCTGTTCAACAAGTGTCTCGAACAAGAGAAAATACCAGAATCATGGGAAAACGCAGTCATCACTTTGCTGCACAAGAAAGGAGACATCACGAAACTGGAAAACTCCAGGCCCATCAGTTTGATCTCGCACCTCTACAAACTGTTTATGAAGGTGATAACGAAACGGATCACAAAGAAGCTAGACTTCTACCAGCCGATCGAACAAGCAGGGTTTCGTTCCGGATTCAGCACAAATGACCACTTGAAAGTGATGAGAAGTCTAATAGAAAAATGCAACGAATACAAAATCATCATCGCGATATGCTTCATAGACTTCGAAAAAGCGTTCGATTCGGTCGAATTATGGTCGATTTTAGACTCCTTGGACGATTGTCGGATTGACTCGAGATATACCCGGATGATAAAACATATATACGAGCACGCAACGTCGTGCGTCAAACTGCATAAAACCACCGATAAATTTCGAATTGGAAGAGGAGTCCGTCAAGGAGATACCATTTCACCGAAATTGTTCACGTCAGCTCTGGAAACGGTTTTTAAAAAGCTTGATTGGAGTGAAATGGGAATCAACATAAATGGGAAGTTTCTGAACAACCTTCGATTCGCCGACGACATTGCCCTGACATCAACGACTCTGGAACAGATTGAAGCGATGCTGTTGCAGCTCAACGAGGAAGCCCAAAAAATCGGTTTGAAGATGAACATGTCGAAAAAGAAAGTGATGACAAACATCGATGGTGCTACACCAATCAAGATCGGAGACGAGGAAATTGAAATCGTGAATTCGTACAAGTATCTCGGCCACGTCATGAAGCTCGGTCTCGACAACCAAACGGCTGAAATAAAGAGAAGGATCGGTCTCCGTTGGGCGGCGTTCGGCAAGTTACGGTACATCTTCAAGAGCAACATGAGCAACAGTCTGAAGAGGAAAGTGTTCGATATGTGTGTGCTGCCGGTCCTGACATACGGAGCCGAGACTCTCACGATCACCAAAGCATCAGCGAAAAAATTGAGAGTTGCACAGAGGGCAATGGAAAGGGCAATGCTAGGAATCACACTCAGGGACAAAATGACAAATGAGTGGATCCGGCGACAAACAAGAGTCATCGATGTCATGACACGAATAGCGTCGCTCAAGTGGAATTGGGCTGGTAATATTGCCAGAATGACCGACGATCGATGGACGAAAACTATAATGCAATGGCGGCCACCAACGAAACGACCGATGGGACGTCCACCGGAAAGATGGACCAACGATATCAAAAGAACGGCAGGCACGACGTGGCAGCAAGTGGCAATGGACCGAAAAAAATGGCGATCTATGGGGGAGGCCTACATCCAGCAGTGGATATAAAAGGCTAAGGAAGAAGAAGAAGATAGTCACATTTGCAAATCACATATTTTCCGGGTCCGGCATTTGTGACGCAATTTTCTTAACACAACGTAATTTTGTTTTGAAAACAGCGCTGTAATTTTTCAGGAAATTAAAACTTTGAACACAAGGTTCTATTCAAACTAACTTCTGCGTATTATCAGCGATAGCGTCACCTCAAGCGATATCATAAATTTTGGAAGCAGACTCACGAACTGCGTCACACTCTACCTTTTAAGAGGTTTATGTTGTGATATCAGTGGTTTTGGAAGTTTTCAGTTGTTGGAAAAATTTCTATTTTTTGAAAAAAATTTTCACCGAAAAAAAACTTTCGCAAAAAAAAAATTTTCT
>CM055406.1:89406594-89421570 GCA_029228625.1 Pseudolycoriella hygida
TAGCCATTCCAACTCCCCAGTTCGCCCTACCAGACTGAACACCAGACAAAAACACTTTATAACCGCCCACCAGTTCTTCGCGCTGCCCTTTCGTCCTAATGTCGCTCAAAGCTAATATATCTACACCATAATCCATTGCCAAGTCCACCAACTCACCCTTGCGACCCCTAAAACCCCCATTAACGTTTAGACTTCCAATAAACAAACCACTAACCTTTTTACATTGCCTGATCGCCAACGATGGGGTACCGTTCGAGTCCCGCATTGGTCGTACCCCGTGACCAACACTCGTCCGAGGCTGCCTATGACCGTTTTTACCAATAATGAATACGGTGGGACGGCCTGGTAAGCCGAACCGCACTGGAAGTTCAAGCCTCAATGGGGACATCACACACGTGCCTGAGATGCCAAGCGCAAGCTCATTTATTTTTGCCAAAAAAGAATTGCTATATGAATAGCGAAGAAGTTAACCGTAACCGCAGACAAACACCTACTTGAAACCCTATACCAAAATCACAAACACAAAACGCCGATTGTTTTGCATGAAGAAAACAAAACAAACACCCGAAAAACGCTGTAACTTTGAGGTTATGTGAGCACTACGTTGCTTGAAAAGAAAATGCAGATTTTAATTGATACCCAAGAAAGTTACAAAAACACACACTAATTTAACTTAACTTATTTACGAGAAACTGTGATTTAAAACGCGAAGAGGGCAAAAAATAAACGAAACTTACTCAGAGCAAAACAAACACGTCCATATCTGCCGCCATCTTGACTTGAACTTTTTTTTGGTTGATGTTAGATGTTTGGTGTCAAAGGGAAAGTTGTTGTGATGGGTATGTAGTGTGTCGGGATGACCAGCAAAATGGTGGACGATGGTATGGGATGGACTTGGGGTAAAAAAATAATTTTTTTTCTTTGTAACTTTTTTTTGGTTGAAAAAATAAAATTATACGCCACCTTCTCCTCTGAAGACATAGTCATTTTCAAGAAAGTGTTTACTGCACACAGTTTGATTTAACGTCGGTGCCTTCCCAAGCTTCAGCGCAACGATCCACTTTTTTTTTAAATTGCTTTCTTTCGGAAATAAATGCAATTTTGTAGCATTTTCTTTTCGGAACTCAGAATTACATTGCGGAACGCAACAATTACGTGTCATGTCAAAAAAAACTTTTAATTGAATTGAAAACGACGAATTCAATTTAGAATATCATGTTGTAACTATGACAGTTTTAAATTTAATCATAATCATGCGCGAGGGCCATCTGTTGATAATTGAACAAATTTGTTCGACGAAATAATAAAGTCATCGTTCAACGAAATGCATGACCTATACCGAATGCCATTGTGATATTAAAATAAAATAAATTTCGTCGTATTTCGTGGAATAAAATGTATGAATTTGATAATGTTTTGGTGCGTTTGCTGTTGTTGCGTGTGTTAAGTAAATGCAAACGCGAACACATGCGTTATTTGCTTGGAAAATCAGAAAAATACAATGCTAAAGCCATGTTCGCACTTAAAATTCTGCGACTCCTGCATTGATGTGTTATATAATAATAATAATAATAATCTGCCTTAACAACCCATGAAGGGTTAGGGGCTAGATCATTATTTACTAGTTTCGCTACTTTTTGTGGTTCTTCTATTTGAGATCCTTTCATTACAGGAAAGTTTTTACTGTGCCAGTGGTAAGCTGTGCGACAAACCCAGTGCCATCCATGAAATGTACTAGGAACGAAACTAGTAGGAGTAGAATACCGGCACCTCCCAACAAGCCGTACGATGGCGCTACACTCAACTTCACATGACTTGAACCGATTCAATTAGCTTTGTTTTGTTCACAAATCTAACAATCAGAACAAATCTGTCTGCGGCTGAGTTTCGAACCAACGCACTGGCAACTCGATCTCATAGTAGCAAGCAGAAGTGTTAACCACTACGCTATCGAGTTGCATTGATGTGTTGATGGTGCCAAATATGAACGAAATGGGTATGTTGACACCACCAACATGACCCATTTACAGAACTGTTATAACCTTGCGTTTATCTATAAGCTTAACAAATGGCGAATTCTTCGATGTTTAATTTTTTTATTTTGACATTTTTTGACCGAAAAGGTTTACAATAAAAGATGTGTATCGTAATGGAGTTCCTTTATATCTTGGATCCGCGATGAATTTAGGTAAATCAGCTAACATCAAAATTAGAGGAGCTTAATCTAACGTTCTGTTTCTTACTTCACATAAAAAAGTCAAAGTTTTGATGTGTGTGAGTTGAAACGTCTGCTTGCTGCTGTGATATTGAGTTGCCTGTGCGTGCCGGGCCGGTATTCTACTCTTACTAGTTTTCGCTACTAGTCTAATACACACTATAGAACAGAGTCTCATTTTGCGAAACCAGTCAATAATGATCTAGCCCCTAAACTTTTATGGGTTCATAAAGCCGTTCATAACAACTTTTCGTGTAGCAACTACGCCTGACGTATTTTTATATTAGCTTCTAGTTAATCGAAAAATTTACAGTGAACGTAATAATTGAGAATCTTGAAATTCAACTCAAATATTCCGTAAGTGACAGGCTTTGAACTGTAAAATTCGCTGTTCGTGACCATTTTAAATATACTATATTTAACCAAGAAAACATTTTATTTTTTGTTCTCGGTCACCATGTTCAATCGTACAAATACACATACATACATCACGTATCGGAGCGGCGCGCAAAATATGCAGTAATGTTAAGTAAACAAACCACGATCTATTTTGGATCTCACTGGTAATGGTAAACAAAAATCTATTTTTCTTTGAATTCATTTATTGAAAAGAATTTCTAAAGGGTGTTAAATTAATCACTTTAAGTGTAAGTACCATTAAATTTGGCTAGAAAATCAAATTTAAAGTTACATTTGCCAAAAAAAATTGAATTGAAAAGTTACATGATGCAACTGTAATATCATAATTAGATCTGTCTCCATCGCCATCATTTTTTTAGTCAGGTAACTCGCAGCGAAATTGATTTCTCATTAATATAGTCAAGTGACTTGTGTGGTATTTTTTTGAAAATTGAATTGAAAATTTACCAATAAAACTGAATAAATATTTAGATATTATTTACCACCCTACTACGGTTAACTAAATTAAAACTACCTGAAACTCAGTTGTAAGGAGTGAACTTTTAACTAAAAACCAAAACGTAAAACCAAACATTACTTTTAACTCCTTATTGACTGAGTAATTATATTTTCTTTTAATTTTATCTACTAGTATAACTTTAACGAAAAAAACAAACGAAAAACCATATCACTACTTATTCTATAAGAAACATAAAATTGAAATACCAACATACAAATCAATATTTAAAACCTTACTGGTAAACCCAACGAAAATTATAGCATCAGTAAGCTAATTCCCAAGAAGTGCGAGTACAAATTCATACAAAAAACCAAACGTAAAACCGATCATCACTCGATACTTGGGCATTGCTTACAGTAACTACAAACATTAGACTACAACAATTAAATATGCAATCAAAACAAAAGTTTTCTTCCAAAAATGACATTTTGGAGAACGTCAGCAGTTGTAGACAAAAACAGTTAATCCAACGAAAACGGACACGGACACGGTAAATGACATATATGACAGCAAACAGAGAGATGTGAAAAATCTTATAGCAACTAAAAATAGCAAAATTTTACAAAAAAAATGTAAAACGAAATACATGACGCTCTAATCAACTATATATATTTTAACTTAAAACTCATTTCTCCATTTATTTTTTCTGATTTTTAGTAACTAATTACAATATCAAATCACACATTCTTTTTCTTCCCTCAATTTCAGCTACAGTTTTTAAATGGAGAATCTCCAACTCTTTTTTCACAACTGCTCTGAGAAAATGCGTACTTTCTCTCCTCAAAATGGGGGAGAAAATTGATTATTTCAAAGAGAACATGTTAAATGACAAATGCGGGAGTGAAATACTTTTCACTCCCGCAAAATGACAGAAGAGTGAGTGAAAAGAAATTGTTTAATATGCGCTTTTACTATTGAACATTTATTTCAACACATTTTTCGATATTTATGAAACAAATAATAGACAATTATTTTATAAACAACATCGTACACAATAATTTTCACTTCTGTAACACTGGCACTACTACACTTTTTTCCGATTTAAACACACTTTTTCGGTTACAAATTTTTGAAAATTACGTTGACAATGTTATGCTGCTGATTAAGGAACTTAATTAGAGATATGAGCGCAGTTTACACTTCATCATAGTATTTTTGAAATTATAAATTGTGGAGACCGAGTTCCGACTTTTTTTTTTTAAACAAAATATTTATTTTCTTGATTAATTGTAGAAACAGTTTTTTTTCGGAGATAAAGTACTTATTTTCTCAGAGCAGTTGTGAAAAATATAATTCATAACTGGGGAAGGATAGAAAATTCCTTAACTTGAGTAAAGCTTGTGACCCTCGCCGAATAAATTGTAACTTGGGTGAATTGCGGTCCCTCGCTACGCTCGGGGCGCAAATTCACCCTCGTTACAATTTATACATCTCTGGTCGCAAACTTTACTCTTGTTAAGGAATTTTCTATTTCCTTCCCTAGTTATGAAATCTACTATTCTTTATTTTTTGCCTCCTTTTCACGTATTCGAATTTTGAGTCAAGAGTTATAATATCCGTCGGAGAAGGCTTATGCATATTACTGCAATGGCTATCTTATCCGAATAGGTAATCCAAGTCATTTGATGTTTTAATTCTTTATTTTCTAAAATGTTGGACTTAATAGATACGTAGATCTCATGAAGAGCTTTCCGAAAAGTCGCAGTGCGTTGAGCGAAATAATAAATTTGATGATAAATCATATCTTACATGAAAAAGGCCACGTCCTGAAAAATTTTAACCAACAATACCTGTCACGTCAGCTTATTTATACATTATGCGAAAGTATTTCTCAGAAAGGATGGTATTATGAACGATGCTTCGGATTCATTGATGGCACGGTGAAACCTGTTTGTCGCCCAACCTATCATCAGAGAGAGGTACTTTAAAGGTCCCCGCTCAGTCTTCCGCTTAGCTCTCCGGATTGTCTTCGTGTCCTCTTCGTTTGGTAGTAAAACAATTGAAAAATGTCAAACGGAGGGGACACGGAAACAAAATAGAGCTAAACGGACGACTACGCGGGCGGGCACCATAACTTGTACAGGAAGTTTAATTGGAAAATGTTTAATTTTCTCTACGATTATCAGTACTACAGCGGTCATAGACGGGTCCATTCGCTTAAGTATCAATCAATGGTGTTACCAAATGGAATAATTATGAATATGTTTGGTTCAGTGAAAGGGCGGCGTCACGACGGATACATTTTAGGGAGAAGTGACTTGCTTGGCAAATTGGAACCCCAGTTCAATACATGGGAATGTCCGCCGTATATAATATAATAAATATATAAGAATTGCTGTTGGTCTTCGTTTAGGTTCCCAATTAGGTGAGGAATATAAGTGCATTTGTGGCTTTATGGTTAAAAAGGACGGCTTGCATGGTTTGTCATGCAAGAAGAAAGCAGGGATAATTTCTAGGCATGACGAAATTAATAAAATTATTTCTCATGCAATTTCTTCTGCAGGGTTCCCAGATATAATACAACCACCAGGAATTTCTAGAGACGATGGCAAACGACCTGATGGTATGACTCTAATTCCGTGGAGTCATGGGAAGTCTCTTCTCTCTGGGACGTGACAGTTCGAGACACGTTAGCCCCTTCTTATGTCATTGAATCTTCTAAGAAAGCGCGTTCAATAGCCGATAACGCGGAAAGATTTAAGCATAATCATTATATATCTTTAAAAGAAAACTATTTATTTACCCCTGTTGCTTTTGAAACGCTAGGTTGCATGGGTCCAGAAACCAAGAATTTTATAGGCACATTAGCGTCATTGATAAAGATAGCTTCTGGGGAATCACGCTCGAAAGATTTCCTATTGCAGAAAATTTCAGTTGCATTTCAAAGAGGCAATGCAGCATGCATCTTGGCAACATTAGAGAAAGGAGAGTAGATGAATTTTATTTATTGTAATTTGTTGTTGAAAAGATCGTTTTTTTACTGGCTGCGCCATTGTGAGCAGTCTTTTTTTTTCGCTTAAATAAAACTGAAGAATTTTTCGTTCTCAAAAAAAAACTTTTAAGGGGAACCTACTCAAAATCAAAAACGTTTCAACAAACGCATGAGTAAGGTTAGGGTGTCGGTAATTCAAAACAAAATTACTTTGTGTTGAAAACAATTGCGTTCAAACAAAGGTCGGACCCAACGACGAAATAATTTTTCTGTACCTTCAGTTTGTGCGCTGCAAAATTTGACGTTTGTTTTCTTATTGCGGAATTGTTTAAGGTAAATTTAAATTTTGCGGTGGAAAAACTGAAAGTATTAAAATTATTCCGCTGGTGGATCCGGCATTTGTTTGAAGCAATGTTTGTTAACACAAACGAATTTTGTTTCGAAAAAGGCGCCTGTAATTTTTACAGGAAATGAAAACTTGACAGCAAGGTTCCATGAAACACTTCTGCGTATTACAGCGATAGCGTCACCTAAAGCGATATCATTAATTTTGGAAGCGACTTTCGGACTGCGTCACAGTGTTTATCTTTTAAGAGGGGTTGTTTGTGATATCAGTCGTTATTGGAAGTTTTTCAGTTGTTGAAAAAAGTTCTAATTTTGTGAAAAAAAATTTCTTAGAAAAAGAAATTTTCTTAGAAAAAAATTTCTCCGAAAAAAAATTTTCTCAAAAAAAAAAAATTCTTCGAAAAAAATTTTTCTCCGAAAAAAATTGTTTTCCAACACCTTCGGCTACCATCGGAACACTTCGTATCACCTTCGGCTACCTTCGGAATACTTTGTGTCACCTTTGCCTTCCTTCGGAACACTCCGTTTCACCTATTCTTCCCACTGATTCATATAACTTTCCTGAAGAAACCAACTGTCTAGGTATTCTTATACAGAATTTAGCAAAAAATCCAAGATAGCGTCACTTTGACAGTTGGCAGCCGTTTTCTAATGACACCAAAAAATTCTCCTGCTGAAACTCTATAACTTTCTAGAAGAAACCATCTCTCTAAGTAGTGTCATTCCGGAGCTAAAATTCGAAAAGCGAAAAAGCATCAACAAAAATCCAGCTGGCAGCCATTTTCTTATGATATCAAAAAATTCTCCTGGTCAAACTCTGTAACTTCCTAGAAAAAACCAACTCTCTAAGTGTTGTCAATCCGGAGCTAAAATTCGAAAAGCGAAAAAGCATAAACGAAAATCCAAGATGGCGCCGCTATGACAGCTGGCAGCCATTTTTTTATAATCCCAACAAATTCTCCTGATGAAACTCTATAACTTTCTGGAAGAAACCGTCTCTCTAAGCTAAAATTCGAAACGCGAGAAAGCCTAATTTATTGCTTGGGAAAATTCAAGATGGCGCCGGTTTGACTGCTGGCAGCAATTTTCTTAAGATCCCAAAAAATTCTCCTGACCAAACTCTATAACTTTCCCGAAGAAACTAACTCTCGAACAATTGTCACTCCGAAGCTAAAATTCGAAAACTCCGAGCATTACCTAAAAACCCTCAAAATTGACCACTTTTCCACATGCCACGGCTTTTCCAGAATTCTCCCGGAAAAGCGGCATATGAAATTTTTCATTTAGGGCCGAGACTGACGTTCCCTGAAAATTTCAGGAAGATCGGCTGTCTAGTTCTCGAGATCGAAAATTATTAATAGATAGAACATAGATAGATAGACAGAAACCGACAGATCAGAAAAAAAGTTTTCATAATGATGAGAATAATAGAAAAATTATTTCTCCATATTTGCGGTGTGGGGACTGCGTCCCGCCCTCCCCTACCGCTGCGGGCATGATAACACATATTTACGCACCATATTGGAATATTGTTGCTCCATCTGGAACAACACATCGATCAAGTTGAAAGAGTGCAGAAAAAATTCACTCGTCTGTGAGTGGAGTAGCAATGGGAAATGCGATCTCTGGTTTTGTACCGTTTTATAGAAGATTCGTGGATGACATTCTAGTTTTCGTCCCGGAGGACAAGATAGATCATTTATTAAAAACGTTCAACAGTTACCGTTGAAATTCACGATCGAAGAAGAAAAAGATATGTCGATAAAAAAAAAAATCCTGGACATGACATTAACAAGAGACTCGTTGGGGAATGTCACAAGTAAATGGTACAGAAAAGAGATCTCATCAGGAAGGTACCTTCATTTTCATGGACACAATCCAGTGACACATAAACGAAATGTGGCTACGGCGAACACTGACAGAGCTATCAAGTTTACGAATCCTGCACAACGGCCAGAGAACATCGGAACTGTAAAAAACCTACTGCACGAGAATGGATACCTCAAAGCGTTCGTCGATAAAATCGTAAAAGAAAGATTGAATAGATTCTACAATGGCAGAGACAACAACAGAAATGTAAAAAAGCCACGATACATTGCTATACCATACGTCCCGGGATCGGAAATCTATTCACGAGAACCAAATATAAAGTACCGAAGGACATGAAATCTAAAGTCGTTTACAAGATCGACTGTCTTGATTGCCCAGGCCAAACAAAACAGTGTGTAGGAAAGAGAAAGAGAAAACATCAACATCATTAACATACATGCAGTTAAGAACAACCACCGATTCGATTTTGAAAAAGTCACCATTTTGGAACACATCGCGAACTTTCATCAAAGAGTTATAGCCGAAAAAATGCACATTTGCAACACCAAAAATGCAGTTAACCTCCTTCAAGACACGAATGGGTTACATGAATCATATTAGACCTGTGCGCTGGTAAATATTTATCGGCGGCGACGCAAATAATTGTTTATTATGTCGGCGGCGGCGCATATCGGCGCTCGAAAATTAATCGGCGGCGGCCGATAAAATTTTGAAGAAAATACTTATGAATTTTGTTTAAAAAATTATGCTTAAACCCAAAAAAATGAAAAATGTAACGAGGCTGCAAAAAGTATATTTTTAAGCTGCAGATATCATAAATTCTCATAAGCTACCAAATTTTACTACATTCAAGCATATTTAACTATATGCAACCATATTATACTACGAATCTGAATAATTGTGATATTTTTAACCATTATATGCTAACTATTGCCAACAAAATGGCGAAATTTGAATAAAGCTGACTTCAACGCCGCTATCATTCTAAGCATATTTTAATTCACTACGGTGTTAATTCGCTACAATATAATGTAAATTTCGATTAGTCACGGTGTTAATTAGTGAGTGTACTAGTCAAAAGTTGAAAGTCTTATTATACTACCGTACTGTATTGCTTAAAGTGAATTGTATTCTCGATTCATCAGATCTATTGTAATGGCGGCCGCAACTAGAAAAGGAAAAGACGAAATTGGTTCAAATAGCGAATTAAAAAATGATGATAAACAATCATTAAGCTTAAGCACTTTATGTGATCTTATGATCAAATTGGAAAGCAAAATTGACGACATAAACGTCAATATCACAGCGAAATTTGACCAACAAACAACCAACATTCATGATGACCTTCATAAATCATTGGATTCATTCTGCACTAAATTTCAAGCGAAAGTGGAAACGTTAGTAACTCAACAAACGGAGCGGATTGACTCCATAGAATCGATGATGGACAACATGGATAGGGTATCCAAGCTGAACGACGTAATAATACGCGGTGTGACCTACAAAAAAGATGAAGATTTGTCGGGGATTTTCAAGTCTATCGCGGAAACCATTAAATTCAATATGGCCTTTCATTGCTCTGTCAATAATATCTTTCGATTAAAAAGTAATTGTAATTCACCCATACTAGTTCAATTCATATCGCAGCTTGATAAGCGTCAATTTATGGTGAAATACTTTGAAAAAAAGAATCTAAAGCTATCACACATTGGGTGGGATGGAAGTAGCCGCATTTACTGTTCAGATAACCTAACAACAACTAACAACTCGATCTATAACCAAGCAGTTAAGTTGGTAAAAGCTAAGTTAATTACGAAAGTGCATACACGTCAGGGTCTAATCTTCGTGAAATACCCAAATAGCAACGATTTTTTGAAAGTAACCCAACTATGTGATCTACCCGACCTTCCTGCTGAAAGCGATGAGAACCCAAACGCAACAATCCGGCAAAACAAATGAATCTGAAATAATATACATTGTCGTCACTGTCAATTTGTTTACATAGTGTTCTTTAGAAGATTAGAAGAAGATTAGATTAGAAGATTAGAAGTGGCAAATATATGAGTGTTTTAAGTGTATAAAATGAAAATATTCTATCAAAATGTAAGAGGTTTAAAGACAAAGACTAATAAATTTAAAGAATCAGTCTTGATTAATGATTATGATGTGATTATTCTTTCTGAGACTTGGCTAAATGACAATATTTTCAATGGTGAACTATTTATTGATAAATACATTATCTACCGCAATGATAGAAATTACGTGTTGGCTGGAAAAAAGGATGAAGGCGGTTGCCTCATTGCAGTCAAATCAAATATCGATCTCGTAGAATATGTGAATTTGAAATGAGTTGTGATGAAGTTTGGGTTTCCGTTGACCATACAAACGGTTGTAGTACTTACCTTAATGTGAAATACGTTCCATGTAAATCACCTACTAAAACTTATAAAGACTTTTCGAATAAACTCAATGAAATTATGATCAGTGTGAAACCGTCCTCCGAGTTAATGTTGTTTGGAAGACTCCATCACATGGGTCAGATCTTCTAGTGACGATAAAATTTGTGAACTCTCGTTAGTAAATGGTGCATCTGCTAGTATTATGGTAGAAATGCTGTGTCTAAATAATTTAAATCAATTTAATCACTTGCGAAATTCGTTGGATCGTACACTTGACCTAATTCTGTCAAATTGTGAAAGTAAAAAAACTAAAGTAAAAAAGGCGCCATCTCCTCTTGTTGATGAGGATGCATATCACCCTGCTTTCGTTGCTTACATAGACACAGCACCGATGAAGTTGCTCAAAGAAATCCGACTGCCAAAAACAAATTTCTTTCGTGCTGACTACGACTATCTTAATGCGAAGCTAAGTAATATTGATTGGGTAAGTGAGCTGAGTCTTCTCAATACTGAGGATGCATGTAAGAACAAAATAATAAATTTATTTAAAGCGAAAAAAAAGACTGCTCACATTGGCGCAGCCTGTAAAAAAACGATCTTTTCAACAACAAATTACAATAAATAAAATTCATCTACTCTACTATTCCCTAATGTTGCCAGGATGCAAGCCGCATTGCCTCTCTGAATAGCGATTGAAATCTTCTGTAATAAGAAGTCTTTCGAGCGTGATTCCCCTGAAGCTGCTCTCATTAATGACCCTAGTTTGCCTATGAATTTCTTCGTTTCTGGACCCATGCAACCTAAAGTTTCAAAAGCAATAGGAGTGAATAAATAATTTTCTTTTAAAGATATATAATGATTATGCTTATGTCTCTCCGCGTTGTCGGCTATTGAACGCGCTTTCCTAGAAAATTCAGTGAAGTACGATCGAGCTAACGTGTCTCGAATGGATGTATGTAATAAATTTTACGCAATAATCCAATCATTTATTGATACTTTACCGAAATCCCGTGGTCGAAATAAAGATTATCCTTCTTGGTATACTAGCGAACTAATTGAATTAATTAAGCGCAAGAACAAAGTGAAAACGAAAAAAAAAATCAGATAAATAGGCTTACATTGACGAGTACAACAATCTCAGGAAAATAGTGAAGAGTGAAATAATTAAATGTCATAATGAATATATTCGTAACACAGAAGAAAAACTATTAACTAACTCTAAATGTTTTTTTTCATACACAAAAGCGATTAGGAAAACAAACTCGCTACCTAATACTACGACATTTACCGAAGAAAGTGCCGATCATAGATCTATCGTTTGCAATATGTTCGCCCGATTTTTCAACTCCGTTTATCAAGCAAGTGACAATTTTGACGATTTGTCCAAGGTAGACTGTAATAACGAAATTCTCAATAATTTCACTATTAGTGTAAGTGACATTGACTCGGCTCTAAAAAACGTTGACTGTTATAAAACTTCCAGCCCTGATAGTATACCGATAATCTTCTACAGCAAGCTTAGAGATTCCATCTCACTGCCACTATCGATAATTTTCAACAAGTCCCTGTCAGAAGAAATATTCCCGTCAATTTCCATATTTCCATATTTCCATATTTCCAATTTCCATATTTCCACAACACCTGTCTATAAATCTGGAAGGAAATCAGACGTCAAAAATTACAGACCTATTAGTGTTATTTGTGCTGCTGCTAAAATTTTTGAGAAAATGGTCTACATAGTTATTTTCTCACACATTAAACACTTAATTAGTCCTACT
Source organism: Pseudolycoriella hygida (assembly GCA_029228625.1). Taxonomy (NCBI): domain Eukaryota; kingdom Metazoa; phylum Arthropoda; class Insecta; order Diptera; family Sciaridae; genus Pseudolycoriella; species Pseudolycoriella hygida. Next base: position 89,419,013 of record CM055406.1, read on the forward strand.
CAACACGGTTTCTACAACAGAAGGTCGGTCCAAACTAATCTGGCGGAGTATGTGTCATTTTTAAGTCATCAAGTAATGAATGGTGGTCAAGTGGATACAGCCTACACAGACTTCTCCAAAGCTTTCGATGTTGTAGATCATAACTTACCAATTCGTAAACTATACCAAATGGGCATCGGTGGCACTATGCTGAAATGGTTTCAATCCTACATTACAAATAGATCACAAGCTGTTGTCATTGGCAATACTAGTTCGTTCCATATCACTCCGACATCCGGCATTCCACAAGGTTTGCTACTGGGTCCACTATTATTTCTTGTGTTTGTCAACGATTTGGCACATCAAATGCAACCAAATTGTCTTGAACTAGCTGATGACCTCAAAATTTTTCGTAAGATCTACAGCGTTAGTGATTGTTATGCTCTCCAAGCCGATATCGACGCACTTGTGACTTGATGTACATTAAACAAAATGAAGCTCAATATCGACAAATGTAAAATCATGACAACAACGCATAAACCGAACGTTCTCCAATTTGATTACCACATTTCAAACTTTGTTCCTGGCAAAGTCTCATCGTATAAGGATCTTGGGGTCATTACTAATTATAAAAGTCAAAACTTTGTCTGTTTGTCTGTCTGTCTGTCTGTCTGTAAATTGTCGGTCACAAATTTCCAGCGTGAACCAACATACGTCCGACCTGCTTGAAGAGTTCCGAGGAACTAAAGCAAAAAGTCGTTTTGCATTGCCTTATATGATTCAAAAAAAGGCAATGCAAAAGAAGATTCCCATGTGAATCTATCTACGTGCGACCTGCTTGAAGAGTTCCGAGGAACTAAAGCAAAAAGGCGTTTTGCATTGCCTTATATGAATCAAAAAAAGGCAATGCAAAAGAAGATTCACATGCGAATCTATCTACGTCCCACCTGCTTGAAGAGTTCCGAGGAACTAAACCCTTTTGCATTGCTTTTTTTAACCCAAAAAAGCAATGCAAACCTAATTTCGGAAGGGAAGAGAAAACCACAAGGTAAACCTAGAGGCAGAGAACGAGAGACGTTCCTTTTGTTAATTCTGGACCGCAATGAAGCAGTCCAACAAAAATAAAGCGCTCTTATTATGGGTACAGTCTCCCATATAAGAACAGTATCGCCATCCACACCTAGCATCGTTTTGCAACGACGCTTAGCGCTGGACATCACCAACCGGCGATACTTTCAAGCGAATTGAAAAGTGGTATTTCTACATTTAAAACTGCGTACTTTCTGTGAAGTATAACATTTATACAACGAAAAATGATTAGTAATTTTGTATGAGAAATTTGTTCAAGTAATTTCAGGGAGAATATATTGTTATGTGTGTGTGTGTATAAATGTAAAAAGGAATAAACGAAAAAACTATTTTATGCACGTGGCTTCATTCAGTAATATTCTCAATGTATTTACGTTTGTTTATTAAGTGGCGTATTCAAATATTTTTTTTTATTTGTATGAAATGAAATCATGTGTGGTATTCAAATATTTTCTTTGTAAGGAATTATTTGTATGGAACGAAATGATGTATAGGTTTTCTTTGTATGTACATTTTTTTGGTTGATGTTTAAATCTTTGGTTTCTTCGGCAAAGTCTTAGAGTTTTATTAGTAAAAGTCACCAGTATTGGTGGAAATGTCGGGCAGTTGAACGTTGGGTCAATTTTTATGCTTTTAAAAGTATTTTGGAAGGTATGAGAGAGAGACCATTGGTTTCTTTGGCAAATTCTCAGAGTTTTGTGAGTAGAAGTCACCAGTATTGGTGAAAATGTCGGGCAGTTGGACATGGGGTCAATTATTATGCTTTTAAAAATATCTTGGAATGTATGGGTGGTAGACCATAGGTTTCTTTGGCAAAGTCTTAGAGTTTTGTTAGTAAAAGTCACCAGTATTGGTGGGGCAGCTCGGGGGAAGAAGCAGTACGGCGGTAACCGGTTGTATGGAGAAATGGTAGTACGGGGAAAACAATAGTAAGGAGAAAATGATATTACGGAAGAAACGGTTGTACGCGAAACAGTAGTACGGTGGGAACGGTTGTACGGGGAAAACAGTAGTGAGGAGGAAATTGTAGGACGGGAGAAACGGTTGTACGGGGAAATAGTAGCACGATGATAACGTTTGTACGGGGAAATGGTAGTACGGGGGGAATGTTGGTACGGGGAAATGGTAGAACGGTGAAATGGTAGTACGGGGAAACGGTAGTACGGAGAAAATTGCACACTCTTACATAAATTTTAGTATTAATGTCGCAAATCTCCGACCTAGCGGAGAAGAATGTTTAATGTTTAATGGTCTGGCTAAAATATTTTATTATCTACGGGATGATTATGACAATTGCTCTAATTCAGATTATTGCCATCCAGATGTAACTTTTCACGAGTATTGTTTAAAATTAATGGGGTGTGACTAATTGATTTATTACCTAGAGGAGGGGTGACAACAATGGAGGGGTGAAATTAATGGGTTTTGAGTACTTTTCTTCAGTATGGGACAATAGGAGGAATTTGACATTAATAGCCTGTGGTGAATAA
>CM055406.1:89422070-89438409 GCA_029228625.1 Pseudolycoriella hygida
AGAGTTTTGTTAGTAAAAGTCACCAGCATTGGTGAAAATGTCGGGCAGTTGGACATTGGGTCAATTTTTATGTTTTTAAAAATATCTTGGAATGTATGGGAGTTGGGCGATAGGTTTCTTTGGCAAAGTCTCAGAGTTTTGTGAGTAGATGTCACCAGTATTGGTGAAAATGTCGGGCAGCCGTCAAAGTGACGCCATCTTGGATTTTTTGCTATCTTCTGAATTAGAATAGCCATACAGTTGGTTTCTTCGGGAAAGTTGTTGATATTGATGAGTAGAATCTTTATGAATCCAAAGAAAATGGCTGCCACCTGTCAAAGTGACGCCATCTTGGATTTTTTGCTATCTTCTGAATTAGAGTAGTTACACGTTTGGTTTCTTCGGGAAAGTTGTTGATATTGATGAGTAGAATCTTTATGAATCCTAAGAAAATGGCTGCCACCTCTCAAAGTGACGCCATCTTGGATTTTTTGCTGTCTTCTGAATTAGACTAGTTACATGTTTGGTTTCTTCGGGAAAGTTGTTGATATTGATGAGTAAAAATCTTTATGAATCCTAGGAAAATGGCTGTCACCTGTCAAAGTTACGCCATCTTGGATTTTTTGCTTTTAAAAGTATTTGGAAAGATATGAGAGCCAGAACATTGGTTTCTTCGGCAAAGTCTTAGAGTGTTGTTAGTGGAAGTCACCAGCGTTGGTGCAAATGTCGGGCAGTTGGACATTGGGTCAATTTTTATGCTTTTGAAAGTATCTGGAAAGGTATGAGAGACAGAACATTGGTTTCTTTGGCAAAGTCTCAGTTTTGTTAGTAAAATTCATCAGTATTGGTGAAAATGTCGGGCAGTTGGACATTGGGTCAATTTTTATGCTTTTGAAAGTATCTGGAAAGATATGAGAGACAGATCATTGGTTTCTTTGACAAAGTCTCAGAGTTTTGTTAGTAAAAGTCACCAGCATTGGTGAAAATGTCGGGCAGTTGGACATTGGGTGAATTTTTATGCTTTTAAAATTATTTTCGAATGTATGGGAGTAAGACGATAGGGTTGTTTGGTAAAGTTTCAGAGTTTTGTGAGTGGAAGTCACCAGCATTGGTGAACATGTCGGGCAGTTGGACATGGGGTCAATTTTTATACTTTTAAAAATATCTTGGAATGTATGGGTGGTAGACCATAGGTTTCTTTGGCAAAGTCTTAGAGTTTTGTTAGTAAAAGTTGCCAGTATTGGTGGGGCAGCTCGGGGGAAGAAGCAGTACGGGGGTAACCGGTTGTATGGAGAAATGGTAGTACAGGGAAAACAGTAGTGAGGAGAAAATGGTATTACGGAAGAAACGGTTGTACACGAAACAGAAGTACGGTGGAAACGGTTGTACGGGGAAAACAGTAGTGAGGAGGAAATTGTAGGACGGTAGAAACGGTTGTACGCGAAACAGTAGTACGGCGGAAACGTTTGTATGGGGAAAACAGTAGTGCGGGGGAAACGGTTGTATGCGAAGCAGTAGTACGGTGGAAACGGTTGTACGGGGAAAACAATAGTGCGGGGGAAACGGTTGTGCGAGGGAAATGGTAGTACGGTGGAAATGGTTGTACGGGGAAAACAGTAGTGCGGGGGAAACGGTTGTACGGGGAAAACAGTAGTGCGGGGGAAACGGCTGTACGAGGAAAACAGTAGTGCGGGGGAAACGGTTGTACGCGAAGCAGTAGTACGGTGGAAACGGTTGTACGGGGAAAACAGTAGTGCGGGGAAACGGTTGTGCGGGGGAAATGGTAGAACGGTGAAATGGTAGTACGGGGAAAACAGTAGTGAGGAGGAAATTGTAGGACGGAAGAAATGGTTGTACAGGAAATAGTAGCAGGATGATAACGTTTGTACGGGGAAATGGTAGAACGGTGAAATGGTAGTACGGGGAAAACAATAGTAAGGAGGAAATTGTAGGACAGGAGAACGGTTGTACGGAGAACAAGTAGCACGGTGATAGCGTTTGTACGGGGAAACGGTAGTACGGAGAAAATCGTGGTACGGGGAAACGGTTGTGCGGGGTAAATGGTAGAACGGTGAAATGGTAGAACGGGTGAAATGGTAGTACGGGTAAAACAGTAGTGAGAAGGAAATTGTAGGACGGGAGAAACGGTTGTACGGGGAAATAGTAGCACGATGATAACGTTTGTGCGGGAAAATGGTAGTACTGGGGAAATGTTCGTACAGGGAAATGGTAGAACGGTAAAATGGCAGTACGAGGAAATTGTAGGACGGGAGAAACGGTTGTACGGAGAAAAAGTAGCACGGTGCTAACGTTTGTACGGGGAAACGGTAGTACGGAGAAAATTGCACACTCTTACATACATTTTAGTATTAATGTCGCAAATCCCCGACCTAGCGGACAAGAATGCTTAATGCCCGCGTAGCCCCTAGGGGCGGGGGTATTTACTAGTTTTCGATAATAAGCTTTCGTTTCACCTGCACATAGACATGATTACCCGCAAGGCTCTCCAAATGACTGGCTTTATTTTTAGGTCCTGTCAAGGTTTCACCAAACCGGAAAGCTTTATCGCCCTGTATAAGAGTTATGTGCGCAGTCGGATCGAACACTCTTGCATTATATGGTCACCAATCCACGAAAAGTATGTTAGTCAAGTTGAGCGCGTACAACGTAAATTCACGCCTATGCTTTTCTATAAATTCAAATGGCCGAAACAAAAATACCACGAGCGTTTAAAGCACCTTCAACTACCTCTTCTTGAAACAAGACGTTTACAAATGGATGAGATGTTCCTCTACAAAGTGATTCACAAACGAGTAGATACAGATTTGGTAAATATGGTCCGTCCCGCTCATGCGACTTCCACTCGTCAAAATCAGGCATTATACATCCCGACATTTAGTACCAACGTTGAAAATAATTCACCCCTAATTCGTATGCAATCATAATGAATTTTTTAACTCTATCAATATCTACGATCCATCAATGAACAGGTTCATAAAGATGGTTAGGAACGCTTATGTTCTGTGAACAGAAACTTCATATTAGTGTCAAAAACATTCCGGCAGTTAACTCATCTTAAAACTAATGATAAAAAAAAATAAATAAAAAAATAGGTGTTAAAACACTGAAGTAACATAAAAATTGAATACTTTGTGTAATAATAAATGAAAAATAAATTTACCCAAAACTTTACTGAAAATAAAATTATAAAAATAAATAAAAAAATTACTTAAAAATTAACTTAGATTAAGATCTGAAAAATGTTGTTTATTCTACTTGTGCATAGATAGATAAAACTGTTATTGGCCGTAAAAAGCTGTTGATTTATCTTTAAATAAATAATCAAACTCCATCTATGGTAGTGCTGTCCCGTTTTGGGGACCCTCATAGTATAACTATACTTGGTTTTATGGTTTTAATGGTTACAAATATCACAATTATCCAGGTTCGTAGTATAATATGGTTGCATGTAGTAAAATATGCTAGCGGATAGATAGGAATTTATGATATCTGCCGCTTAAAAATATACTTTTTGTAGCCTCGTTACATTTTTCATTTTTTTGGGTGTATCGATAAAAAATTTAATTTCTCACTCAGTGTATGAATAATTATTTTGAAATAAGTTTAGTATTGTTTGCACTAAAATCAGTCCGTAGCTAGCACACTTAACTAGAGGCAGCTCAACCAACCTTGAAGAATTAAATGTCAAATTTCGCAAAAAGTGACATACCAATTGTTTATAACATGAAAAATTCTTAATTTTTTGTGGTCGTCAAAAGTTCTTTATCGATCAAGTTTGTTTCAGACAGTTAAGAGTGTAAAAAGCGAAAATAAACAGACTTAACCTTGGACTTATTCTTCTTTACTTATTACGTTGCAGGTGTCAAAGTGTCATCAAATATTCTCGAGTCGAAATTAGAATTTTATACTGGTTAGGAAGAATACTTTTCGCACAAACAGTGAAACTTTTATTCATGACTTTTTTTAAGTAAATTCAGTGCTTTTCAAAAGCCTTCTAATTTCTGGGATGAAAAAGATATAAATTTTCATCCAAAATGCTACTACGTTTAAGTAAAACACCGTATTTACTTAAAAAAGGTCATGAACGTTTTCATAAAACATCATGAAACTTGTGGTTTGGTTTCCTTGCTGCTGCGGATAAATTTGTAGTTGATTTTCTCGGGTTATGGGTAGAGGTGGGGGGCATAACTTTTTGTTAGAATCAATGTTGCATTGAATTTAATATAAAAATATTTGAATCACATAGGCCTAAATTCATTGTACTTTTATTCTCAATAAATATCTCAGGTTGTTCAGACGTGACTTTAAATCAGTAGAATCAGTTCCGTTGTAACAGAAGAAGATTTTATCAGAATCCCCTGCGACTCCAATAGGTTATGGGCCCAGAAAACAAACAGTGAATTCAGAGAAATTATCCGCATAATTCAGAGAAATTCACCATTCCTATTTGGATACAGTCAGATATCCAGGAAAATTTTGTGGTCAGCAAGAACTACATATTAAGAATCGACGACAGCTAGATATTTGAAAAATTCTGTAGTCAGTTTGAACTACACTCCAAGACTTTTTGAAAGAATAATTCGAAACTCGGACAGAAAATGGTGGATCTAAACAAACCAATCATTGATAAACTAATCAATACGAATTACCAAATTTGAAAATATAAAATGGAACTTGTGTTAATCAAAAACGACGTTTAAGACATAGTCAACAGTGAAGTACCACCGAATCCGACGGCCGTTTGGAAAAAGAAAGACAACAAAGCAAGGGCGACAATCGGATTAGCAGTTGATGATAATCAATTCGTTCATATCAAAAAGGCTACATCAGCAAATTAATCTTGGCTAATATTGAAAAATCGCCATGAAAAACCATCATTGTCAAATAAAATATATCTCTTGAAACGGATATGCAATTTAAAAAAAGGAAGAGAACGACGACATGGAAGAGCATATAAACAAAATGAACGTTTCGGTCGAACAATTGGCAAATCTCGGAGAACTGAAAGAAAATCTGGTCGTTGCTATGTTACTTCGCAGTCTTCCCGACTCATACGATCCATTGATAAATGTTTTCGAAAATGTACCGGAAGTAGACATGACTGTTCCGTTCATCGTTGGTAACGACGAATTTAAGAAAAGAATTGACTCGAAGCCTATTGACATTGACAACTCTTACGAGAATTCAATTTTGAAAGTCTCAAACGGAAAACGTAAATTTCAAAGAGTTTGCAGTTATGGTTGGAAAGGATGGTAATTTAAGAGCAAACTGTTTCGCGTTCAAGAAATACGTCGAGGATACGAAGAACAAAACAGAATCTGCTAAACCAATCACATCACCTACCGCAATTGAGTCATCTAATGGAATTGTAGCTGAAGAGGATGATGCATTTGAATATTTATTCTAATTAATGTCACCATTGAGGGGTTGGTATTAAATTCAATGATAACATTGAGGGGTTGTGTTAGAATCAATGTTGCATTGAATTTAATATAAAAATATTTGAATCACGTAGGCCTAAATTCATTGTACTTTTATTCTCAATAAATATCTCAGGTTGTTCAGACGTGACTTTAAATCAGTAGAATCAGTTCCGTTCTAACAGAAGAGAATTTTATCAGAATCCTCTGCGACTCCAATACTTTTTGCAGGCCCGAGCACAGCCCGGCGTTTTTAAAATTTTGGAAAACTGCCTGTGTCCACTCGGCGCTTTAAAAAAATCAAAAAACTGCCCGTGTCCATCCGTTCACGGCTCAAAATTAAATAAATTAGTGCCGTTTTAAAACAAGGTGGAGGTATTAATCAGTTTTCTCTATACAAAATAATTTTATTTTTACTGATACTACAACGAAGTACCTGTGATGTGTTAATCAAAGGACGATTCAATGTCGACTAACTTTTATTCAAATATGTATTACATACGATCTGGCCGTAATGATGGTGTGTGAGCAGCTAAGTTCCTAATGTTAGTTTCATTATGAACTATCCTAACTCTACAACTCCCCTCAAGATTAGTTATACCTACTAATCTTAGACTAATTTTAGATTTATTAACATAATTAATTCAATTTACCGATAGTTATTCGTAATTAATAGAGAAAAAAAAATATTCGGTAATATAATAAAATGAGAAAAAAAAAATATATATCTTCAGAAATAATGATATGCCCACAGCTCATTTGTAAGATTTCCCGCTTCTTAATGTTGATGGGCTGAAAAGCAAAGTTGTGTTTAGATTAGGTTGAGTCTGTTTCGAATCAGATGTATTATCAATTCTCAAATGGTTCGAATTCCGTCGAACAGTGCCGCCGTCTTTTGTTTTTATTATGTATGATCTCGGTGTATCACACTTATCTAATATTTTTGCAGGTTGCCATTGATTTGTATTTTTATTTTGTACAAAAACTTTTTGTCCTACTTCAAATTCTGGCCGCTCTTTCGCATTTCGATCGTAATATTCTTTGTTATTCAACGATTTATTAACTAATTGACTGTAAGCGTTTTCATTAATTCTGGGCTCTAACAATTTATTTGAAATTGGTATTTTCGTCCTTAAACGACGGTTGAACAATAGTTGCGATGGCGAAAATGTTATATCTTTTGTGGGAGTGTTTCTGTATTCCAGTAATGCTACAAGGATTTCTTCGTCGCTTTTACACTTCTTTAGTATGTCTTTTACAATCCCCACCCCACGCTCAGCCAACCCATTCGATTTGGGATAGTTTGGCGATCTAGTTATTATATTGAATTTCCATCTTTCGGCGAATTGCTTACATTCGAAAGAATTAAATGGAACGTTGTCTGCTATGACGCGTTGCGGAACTCCTAATCTAGAAAAAATTTCTGTCCATGCCCGAATTACTTCCCCGGAACTCTTATTTTTCATTCGCTTCGCCTCTATCCACTTGCTGAAATAATCAACTAATATTAAGTAAATTTTATTTTCGAATTCAAGGATATCGCAGGCAACCTTATTGAATGGTAGCTCTGGAATGTCGTGAGGAATTAGTGGCTCTTTGGTAACCGATTTCGCGTTTAAATTACATTGTCTACAGTCACGGACTTCTCTTTCAATTTCATCATTCATAGACGGCCAGTAGAAAATTTCTCGGGCCCTCCTCTGCGACTTTACAATCCCCAAGTGCGATTCGTGGAGTAATTTAACTACAAGTGGCCTCAAAGTTCGCGGTACCACAATCCGATCATTGTAGAACAGAATTCCATTCTCAATGAGTAAGTCATTGCGAATCTTGTTGTAGTGCCGAATTTCCGGACGGACCTTAGTCTTGTCAGTTGGCCAACCATTGACACAGTACTGAGCTACTATCTTGAGATTTACGTCTTCTGATGTTGCAACTCTGAATTTATCTTCCCACTTACCGGTAATGTTCAAGGACGCGACTGCCTGTGTGAAAGAAACGTCTTCTTCCGCGTTACCCGTCTCAATATGATTTCTACTTAAATAGTCTGCTATGTATAAGTATTTACCAGGGACATATTCTACCTTCAAATCATAATTGAATAATTTAAGACGCATTCTTTGAAGCTTAGCCGAGGGAATTTTGTGGATATCTTTTTTCATTATTGATATGAGGGGCTTGTGATCGCTCTTAACTTCTACCTCCCTTCCGTAGATGAAATAGTGAAACTTTTTACATGCGAACGTAATGGCTAAGAATTCCTTCTCTATTTGAGCGTACCTCTTCTCGGTATCTGAGAGACTTCGGGACGCGTAGGATACTGGTCGGCCTTCTTGCATTAGGCATGAGCCCAGTCCGTGTTGGGATGCATCGGTCTGTATGACAATTTTCTTGTTTGGATCAAACGGCTTAAGAACTGCTGAACTAGTTATTGCCTCTTTAATGGACTTTACAGCGTCCGAATGAATTTTCGTCCATTGGAAAATTGTTCCTTTTTTCAGCAAGTCACGCATTGGTTCAATCAGTTTGGATAGCTTGGGGATAAATTGACGTAGATAATTTACCGTTCCTAAAAACCTTTGCAAAGACTTTTTATCCTTAGGGTCTTTCAGCTCGCGAATCGCTTTAACACGGTCGTCATCGATAAACATACCGTCACGTGAAAATATATGACCTAAGTAACGGACTTTTTTAGCTCTAAATTGAAATTTTTTCGGATTAAATTTAACATTAACTTCTTTTGCTCTGTGAAGCACTGCAAACAACGTTTTGTCGTGCTCTTCAATCGTCTTTGCATGGATCAACATATCATCTACAACTGCTATGACGTTTGGAATGTCCCCAAAGGTATCATGCACAAACTTTTGAAACAGTTCAGTCGCTACACAAATACCATAAGGTAATCTGTTGAACTGATAGTTTCCGAAAGGAGTACTGAATGTACATAGCTTTCGTGATTCCTCGTCGATTTGTAACTGCCAAAATCCTTCTTTCAGATCCAAGACAGAATACCATTCTGAGTTAATCAGCTTTTCTGATACCTCTTCTAAGGTTGGAACCAAAAATTGCTCTTTTACTAAGCTCTTATTCAAATGATTCGGATCGAGACAAATCCTAAGATCTCCGCTCGGTTTTTTAGCAATCACTAGGTTGTGGACCCATTCCCTTGGCTCATCCACTCTAGATATTATTTGCTGCTTAACCATGTCGTCTAATTTCACCTTTAACTGTGATCGCAATACAGACGGTACTCTACGCGCAGATCTAGCTACCGGAATCGCATTGGGCTTTAGACAGATACGATACTCTTTTGATGATTTTCCGATTCCCTTAAATACCTCGCAATGATCCGATATAATACTTCGCCTCAATGACTCATAGTGATCACTTTTTGACTCAACCTGAATCTCATTTAAAAATGCAACGTTGCTTTCATTCGATCTCCTTATTAAGCCCCACTTTTCTATTGTAGGCAAGCCCAGAATTGGTGAAAAACTTTCATTAATCACGATAAATTTTTCACGCGTAGCATTGTTTTGTACATACACAATACAAAACACTCACCTAATGGCGTTATGCGTTGCCTATTGTAGGCCTCAAGTATAATATCAGTTGGATTGATGGTGGCACTGTCATCAATTCGCTTCAGCAAAGGAAAAGGAATTATATTTACTTCCGATCCCGTGTCGAGTTTGAGAGCGATTATCGTGTTGTTTAATCGAACAGACTCCACCCATCTTCTTCGATGCCTAAATTTGAATTGAGGATTTCTTACATTATTTATGTTTACAATTTTAACTGAATGAATAAATTTATCACCATCATCTACCGTAACGAATTGTACATTCTTCATCCTACAAGAAACTGCAAAATGGTTTGGTTTTTTGCAATGGTTGCACACTTTCCCATATGCTGGACATTTGTTCTTTTCATGGCTGCTACTGCATCGCTGACATGTGAACGAACGTTGTTTAGCATCTTTATTATTGTTTTTTACTGGACTTGGGCGCTGATGCCTTCCAATTTCGTGTAACTCGTGCACATGCTCCATAGTTTTATCACCCTGCATTATTTTGGATTGACCACGTGCTATTTCAGTGGCTCGACTCAGTTCGATAGCCTCTTCCAACTTGATGTTTTTCTTCAACATTTTTTCTTGTAGGTTTTTGTCCACAATTCCCAGGACGATGCGATCGCGTATCATGTCGTCCTTGCAATCGGCGAAATCACACGTTTTAGCCAGCTTTTTAATGTCGACCAAAAATTTCTCGAAGGGTTCTCCTGGCTTTTGGTTCCTCGTGTAAAACGCGAAACGTTCATATACGATGTTCTTTTTTGGAATGCAGAAATTTTCAAATGCAGCAACTACACTGGTGTACACTTTTTTCGCATCTTCTTGTAATGGTAGCGTATCCATGAGGTCTATTGCCTCTTTTCCTGCAGCGTTGAGAAATGTAGCTATCCTCACCTCGTCCTTTTTTGTCGCACAATCCGCCGCAATTTCGAAAATATCATATGCCTTCTTGAAAGATCGCCAATTTTCTGCTAGGTTCCCTTCGAAGCTCAAGTCTTCTACCTTTTTTACAAAGTCCATTTTTATATGTCGTTTCTTGTTGCCACGTCGACGAACACTGAATTCACACCTTTGTTTTGTCAATTTATTTTTTTCACGTAGATCTCGAAGTCTTTGTGACGTGCGTGCCGCTTTAATTCCACTTGCAACTACGCAATGATGTAATTTTTCCGGTGATTTGTATAAAGGTTTTGTGTGTACTCCCATTTCAATTATAGCTTTATTATTTTACTATTACCGTCTGCGCCATGTGATGTGTTAATCAAAGGACGATTCAATGTCGACTAACTTTTATTCAAATATGTATTACATACGATCTGGCCGTAATGATGGTGTGTGAGCAGCTAAGTTCCTAATGTTAGTTTCATTATGAACTATCCTAACTCTACAGTACCGAAAAGCCGAACTGGGCTACGACCAGGGCCTAATATTTGGGAATCATTTTAGAGAATTTTGGGAATCTTTGTGAATTTTTGGGAATCTTTTGGGAATCTTAGGGAATCTTTGGGAATCTTTTGGGAATTTTTGGGAATCTTAGGGAATCTTTGGGAATCTTTGGGAATCTTCGGGAATCTTTGGGAATCTTTGAGAATCTTTGGGAATCTTTGGGAATCTTTTGGGAATCTTTGGGAATCTTCGGGAATCTTTATTAGAATTGGATTTTGAGCATGATTGATGAACGAATTGGCAGAAACAGTTCAATATTTACATAGTTTTCCATGTTGGACGTCATTTAATTATCTTTTCAGAAGCATTTCATTTAAACCAATAATCGAATAATTTCAGAAGAAAATTGATGAATGCCAACGTCTTTTGCGTCCACTTTCGCATTCATTAAATACCCCATAAAACCATTCTCTTTCTTTGCTCGTGGCACCTTTTTCAGATCTCCTATATCTAAGGCTCGGCCAGTAGTCAACAACAGGATTTGGATCGAACTTCCCATGTTGACGTAAATGTACATATAATCCCAAAGAGCCTTTGGTGAAAAAGATGATTAAACCGTCTGAAAACGAGGAGGACTATTTAGGATTATATTGCAAAAAGACAAAAGGAATTTCAATTCCTTTGCCGGAAATTATACGTCGTCGACGACACAAAAGTATGCTCTGATGCTTCATCGGAACAAAGTGGTAGAAATGTTTCATTGACGCCAACTTTTGTGATCCAACATTCGGGAAAAAGTCATTGTGTCCAATCAAACGATATTCCATCGGCTTCAAAAATGAAGCAATCTTTTAGCGAACATGTTGTGAGTCTGTGGTGGCGGACCCGGTGAAAAAAATGTTCGACGATTTGTACGCTTGGATGAGCAAACAAATTTGCTGAGTTATAATGGCAATGCCAAAAAAAAATTTGTCACTTTTATTGCATTTTCGTCAACGATTTGCAATATAAACGGACCCGTATTTTTTTATTTTTCGAAAAAATCAAATTTGGACATACAATTTTTTTGAATTTATTCGTTTGCCGCGTATTTTCCACATAAATCCATTCAAAATACGCGAACGAAGAACATTTGAAAAAATAATTTATTCAATATTGAGTTTCTCAAAAAAAGAAATTTGCACAGATTTTGAACACGTTTAAAGTTTTCGTCAAATTTTCTTTTGTTGTTTTGCATTTTACTTCAAATGCAGTGGAATTAATTCAAATTTCTTTTGTTATTGTTTTGTCATTTTTTGGAACATGGAGCTTGCCGATGCGGATGCTCTTAGAGATCAAGCCAAGGGGTGGTCACGTCGATTACGGAAACTCACATACACACAGCTTGTTGCGAAGGGGTAATCACTACGAACGAATTCGACTTTTTATTGAGAATTTAATCGACGCGAGTCGACGTGACCACCGCTCGGTTTGATCTCTGAAATATAAAAAATGGTAATTTAAATTGTTCGCCACCGTATTTACGTTCGAAAATATTTTGTTTTATTTTTGACTAACTTCAATCATAAATATAGGCGATGAAAAGCTTCAAATCGTTCCTAATTTCACCGCAAGGTCTTATTCGACGAGAGGATGGATCATTGGCGTACACCGTCAAATGTCCGTTTCGTCCATGTTCCCGTCAGTATTTACTGACTTACCAGCGATATCCTAGTTACTACGTACATAGGAAAGGTGTAAAAAAAATGAAAAAAGTTCTAACGTGAAGGCAAATAAGTGGAACTAGAGCCGCCTCAAAAAACTTTTCCGGAGCAATCATTCCGTCACTAAAACAAGCAGCGTAAAAATACATTTCGATAGTCTTAGGGTCATTCACAAAGTATGCACGCAAGAAGGAAGGGTCAAAAAACTTCTTTTTTAGCGTACGTGCTTTGTGAATGGCTACTTACCAAAGTTGATCAAAAATATTTTTTATTAGGAAAGCGACGGCGATCAACAGTCGCACAGTAGTGTAGAACAGGATATAGATGAAAGTACAGAAAGTACACCATTAGTCGATCACACGTCGACTTTTTCTGATAATGAGGAAGGAAGTCGGAAAGTGGGTTAGTTGTGATTAATTACAATTACAATTACAAGTACTGTTACTCTTACAAATATGTTAACCATAATAATTATAGATCCGATTCCATCAAATGTATAGTAGAGATCATTAGCGACATTTTCGTGCACTTTGTTATAAAAGCATGAATTTTTTACCATAAATAAACATTGATGAGAGGACTCCAAAACGAAAAGGAGACCTTAAAAATTCGACACTAGCGCCGCCTACGTCCGTTCAAAGTTTTGCGTGTAGGGGTTACGTAAATGAATTATGGCTCAGTTAGTTTTCAACTTAGTGGAGTCGAGTTTCAGCTTAAATGAAAGAGGAAAGTCTATAGTTTTTTGAAATTATAAGTTTTCCCGAATTTTCCATTTTCCTAATAGTTCCACGGGTTTTTTCTCCATTCAATTCTGCGCAAAACTCCTGAAGACGGAGATTTTGTATCTTGAAAAGGGAATGCGCTAGTGGCGATTTTCGACAACCAGTACATGATCTCATATTAAACCAAATCAAGTTTTATGAATAAGTTACTGCGCATTGAGGTGGAGTTTCAATTAGAAAATTTTTGCCTACACTTCTCTTACGATACATAAAATGTTCGGAACTCCTCATCCAGAGGATCCACGATTTAGAACGGTGAGATTTCCACACTTTTTGTATAGATTTTTAGGTTCTGTCCTGGACTTAAACCTTATTTGAGATATTCACGATCTAGTTCTTAGGGAGCTTATCCTGAAGATCCATCCTGTTCCCATCTAAAGAACTCTGAAATAATGGTAGATTTCACCAGTTTTTTTTAAATAATTTTTTTCTATATCTATGACTTGACATAAAACTATTCGTAACATTGACCATCACAAGTACAAGTAACAGCACAGCTGATTCCGGATTTTTTGCATTTGTATCTTGCCTTGCAAGATTTTTTACAACGGCATCTTATTAATATGCGACTATCTTCGGCCAATTCGGGAATATCGGTCCAATTGCGAATCAAAAATACCTCGTATTGTATGTTCACAAACGCTTCAGTTAGTCCTTGAACCATAAATTGCCATACATCCCAAGCAGTTTGCTTCCCTATTCCAAAAAATGACGAGACAGTGTCGCAATCAGTAATGGCGTGAAAGCAGGGCAGGGCTATTGCACACAGTTTCCCAATTCTCTTCACAATATCATAAATTGGAATGATTGAAACCCGTGGAACAAAATTTTTCTCTAAAAAATCCAATTTAAAAATTATTTGAGCTTAAAGTCAGAAAAAAAGTACAATTAGAAAACTTATATTTTGCTCATAGTTTCGTTTCTGTTGATTGATCAGCTGGTGCACTCATACATAGAAACATAGAAAAATTTTTGCTTCTGTTGTATGTTCTTCAACTGGTTTATTGCCGTTGTGTATGAAAAGAACACTACTACATGAACCTTTTGTTAACTGCACATGCTGCAAATAATTATCATTTTTTATTAATTTTGAACTAAATTGAAACCAAATCAGTTCAATATTATTAAAAACATATCAAAAACACTCTTATTGTTTTTAGTAAAAAAAAAGAAAACGGCAAAAGAATTCGAAATCTCATCTAATTTGCAAAAAAGTACCAAGCCACAATAATTCCACTGAGCCATTATTTGATTACAAAACTCGTTCTGTCTTTTGACCACATTCAATTCATTCACTCATTCACTCAAGTGTCCATGCGTATTTAGAAAAATGATTTAATTGCAACTCTAAAAGAACACATACATGCAAATTACACACATTTCGCATTATGATTTCGTTATTGAAGGGATTCTGTTTCATATTTTTATTTAACTAAATTCATAATAGTAGGGGTGCTTTCGTCAGAAAATTGGTTCCGCTAGCAGTAGTAAATGTAACTTGTTTGATAGCGTAAATCGTTTTTGGTTAAAAACTGTGGAACTAATTTCTTTTCTGGAAAATTGAAAATCAATTTTCCGGCCGGGAAAGCGATTTATATGAAAAAATTAAAAATCAAATAACTTCTTAAGGGATGAGTATTTTTCAGATTTTCTTTCTATGAAGAGATTGATCCAATGTCGACATTTCATGGAAGAAATTTATTTTATAAAACAAAATGGTGGGAAACTGGTCAACGTTGGGATGTCGGGCAGGTAACAAAAACAAATCGATTTTGATAAAGCGGTATTTTGTGAAATGGTCAAGATTAGATCTTTCTAATTCTACCCGGCGGAACTTCATCCAATTGGTGGTTCTGAGGGTATTCAACTTTCCCCGTATTCCAAGTTCCCCGTATTCCAAGTTCCTCGTATTTCAAGTTCCCCGTATCCCAAGTTCCCCGTAATCCACTACCCCCGTATTCCACGTTCACCGTATGCAACGTTCACCGTATGCGACGTTCCCCGCATTCAACTTTCCCCGTATTCCAAGTTCCCCGTGTTCCACTTTCCCCGTATTCCACTTCTTCCGTATTCCACGTTCACCATATGCAACGTTCACCGTATTCAACTTTCCCCGTATTCAACTTTTCCCCGCATTCCAAGTTCCCCATATTCCACTTCCCCCGTATTCCACGTTCGTCGTATTCAACTTTCTCCGTATTCCAAGTTCCCCGTATTCCACGTTCCCCGTATTCCACTTATCTCGTGTTACACTTCCCTCATATTCAACGTTGACATTCAACATGACCCGTATTCAACGTTCCATGTATGCCAAGTTCCCTGTATTCAGCGTTGCACTTGCTACGTATTCTACTCTGACACTTCCCCGACCAAATCTCTAAGATGACATCTTGACTATATTTTGGCCGATTTTCAATTTTGACCCGTTTTTTCCCATAACTCCCTTATTTCAGAACAATATCACACTCCGGAACATGTTTTCTCGACGTTTTGGACCATACCCGACAACATATCAAAAATTAATTTTCAGTAATTTTCGGGCAGCGGAGCTAATTTTCGTTCATTTTTCCCTCCTGGACACCGAACCGCTCAACCGATTTTCTTAAACTCCCAAAAATAACGGGATTGTGACGGACAGACAAATAAACAAATAGACACATAGATGCATAAACAGACAAACTTTAGACGTTTATAATTAGAACTAGTCGAACCCCCGCCCCTAGGGGCTACGCAGGCTTTATCATTTTCGCTTGTTGTCCATTCAGAGAGCCAGCCGCAAAATTACTCCACTTCCACCTTATACCACTTCCCCCGTATTCCACTTCCTCCGTGGAACGTATGCAACGTTCCCCGTATTCTACTTACCCCGTATTCAACGTTCACCGCATTCCAAGTTCCCCGTATTCCAAGTTCACCGTATTCAACTTTCCCCGTATCCCAAGTTCCCCGCATTCTATTTCCCCGTATTCCACTTCCCCCGTATTCCACTTCCCCCGTATTCCACGTTCACCGTATTGAACGTTCCCCGTATTCAACATTCACCGTATTCCACGTTCACCGTATGAGACGTTCCCGTATTCCACTTTCCCCGTATTTGACACGTCACTGGTCTCATTCCGGCAACTACCGGCCGAGATATAGGTTAATAAGTGTCCCAGCTCTGGACAAAATCGCCAAATAATGACCTATACCTCGGGAGTATGAAACTTTTTCACCCAACATTGTTCAGCTATTTTGTTGCCGCAAGCCTCCACTATCGATTGACACTCAAAAATTATCTCTACTTTATCCAACAACAAAAGTTCCCTAACAACAAAGTGAGGAAACCCCAAAATTTTAACAGTTTTCGCTGCCTAGCTCCTCCGCATGAAGTCGGATCAAAAAGTTTTCTTTTACAAAGTTGTAGGCCATCAAAAACTCTAAGACTTTGCTTCCCCGATCAAATCTCTAAGACGACATCTTCACTGACTTTTG
>CM055406.1:89438909-89452487 GCA_029228625.1 Pseudolycoriella hygida
CGCGTAAGTCAGAGCAGTGTAACATCCCGGGCCAATAAGCGAGAAGTCGTCCGATGTTTTCTCACTGCGGTCGAAACGCAAGAAGGAAGATGTGAGATACGCGTTTTTGTTTTTTGAAAATAGGGACCCAATAAGAGAACAACGCACGACTTCTCTAAAGGGGTTCAGAAATATTCAGTATTTGATTTTGATTTAAAAGCCCTTAAATGTTACATTATTCTATTTAATTGTTTTCGTTGTTTCTCTTATTTCTAGCGTACGAAATGTAGAAAAAATAAACAACGAAAACAGTGAAACCAAAACAATGCACAATGAGAAATTACACTAGTCTACAGAGGTTTTGTATCTTTCCTGTCTGTCATTGCCCAATGTTAGGCTTAGTGTGCTGTTGTAGAATATGGCCTAGTTGAGTGTCCATCACCCCTCAAAGTAGAGTAATTGGGGTCCAAAGAAAAATGTAAGGACATTTTCATTTAGTCATTATTATATGTTACTCAAGTTATATGTAACGTTAGTATGTACGGATTACTAGTGCACAGTCGGGCCTACAAACCTATGCTAATATTGAGATAAATCTTACATATTATGATGGATTCTGTATGGATAAAAAAAGTGAACTTTTGCTGACATTTTGGCCATGGTTGGAAAAGGGCGTAATTTCTAACTATGGTAATCGAAGTTTCCATTTCAAATATTTTTCGAAAGAGAGAGACCAAATCTCGTCATAATTAGAAAATTTTTGATGAGGTGTTTGTTTTGTCAGAAGACGAGTATATGAAAAAAGTCGAGAATTATATAGTTTTTGCTATAATGTTTTCATGCACCGTCTTTCGACAAAACAAACACCTCATCAAAAATTTACTAATTCTGACAAGATTTGGTCTCTCTCTTTCGAAAAATATTTGAAATGGAAACTTCGATTACCATAGTTAGAAATTACGCCCTTTTCCAACCATGGCCAAAACGTCAGAAAAAGTTCACTTTTCTGATCCATACAGAATCCATCATAATATGTAAGATTTATCTCAATATTAGTATAGGTTTGTAGGCCCGACTATGCACTAGTAATCCGTACATATTAACGTTACATATAACTTGAGTAACATATAATAATGACTAAATGAAAATGTCCTTACATTTTTCTTTGGACCCCAATTACTCTACTTTGAGGGGTGATGGACACTCAACTAGGCCATATTCTGCAACAGCACACTAAGCCTAACATAGGGCAATGACAGAGACAGTGGGAACGAGAACGGGAAATAAAAGAAATATCTGGTTTGACGATGAATGCCAGAAGGCCATGGACGACAAAAACGCAGCTCGCCTGAAAACTCTAAGTAGATTCACTCGAGCTGGCCAGGAAGAGTACCGTTCTAAAAGAAATTTCGAGAGAAAACTCTTCCGACGGAAAAAGCGACAGCGTGACAAGGAAATTTTGATCGAAATTGAGAAGTTTGGCAATCGGAAGGAGACTCGGAACTTTTACCGGAAAGTGAACGAATCCAGAAACGGTTACAGTCAACAACCTTTGCTGTGTAAGGACAAGCATGGATTGGTCTTAGCAGAGGAGGAAAGGTGTATCGCGAGATGGGCTGAGTACTTTAAGGAACTGCTTAACCCGAACAGACCGCTCAACCGAGACGACGAAAACGACGAATTGCCATTTCAGACTGCGCAACCATACATAGAAGAACCAACGATGCAAGAAGTTGAAGCTGAAATTTTAAAGCTCAAAAATTCCAAAGCCCCGGGGACTGACAACCTACCCGGTGAACTTTTCAAGAACGGCGGCAACGCGCTATGTATGGAAATGCACGAGCTCATCATACGCATCTGGAATGACGAGGAGTTACCGGAAGAGTGGAAGACCAGCATACTTTGTCCCATATACAAAAAAGGTGACAAATTGGAGTGTGGCAATTTTCGAGGAATCGCTCTGCTGAATATTACTTACAAGATATTTGCAAATATTCTATATCAGCGCCTTCATCCATACACGGAATCTACGATAGGTGAACACCAAAGTGGTTTTCGTGTAGGTCGTTCAACATCGGACCAGCTGTGTAATATCAGACAGATCTTGGAGAAGTGCAAGGAGTACAACATTGAAACACACCATTTGTTCGTTGACTTCAAGGCAGCCTATGACAGTGTTAGAAGAAGTAAGCTATGGAGAGTCATGGAGGAGTTCGGAATTCCCAACAAACTGATCTCGCTCACGAAGCTAACACTAAACGGAGCTAACAGCCGAGTAAGGATCCGCAATCAAATGTCAGAGACTTTCGACATTGAGGAAGGCCTACGTCAAGGAGATCCTCTTGCAACGCTGCTTTTCAATTTAACACTCGAAGCAGCTGTTCAAACCATGGACATAGACTCCAGCGGCACCATTTTCTCCAAGTCCAGTCAGTTGCTTGGTTTTGCAGATTTTTTTGATTGATATTAATTTTATTGTCTACTTTTTTCAAGCCGACATGGAAAAAGAGTAGTTATGACTGCTGTCATAACCCTCCTTAAAAAACCATGAAAACGTTACAAATCATACAACTTAAAGTAGTATATCTAACACAATCACAGCATAGTAAAAATACAAAGAAAAACACAAAATTCAAATATTCAAATACATAAAGTGAAAAAATCCAAATATAGCGTGAGCATGTCAAAATATTGCATGAATTCAACAATTGAATTCGAGTCAAAAGAAAAAAAAAATAAAACTTAGAGTTAAAATTGTAAATAAAGAAAAAAGCAAAACAATATGTCAAAAAAAAAATAAATAAATAAAAATTTAGCAAAATGCGTCGTCGCAAAAAATAAAATAAATAAATGAGAGTTAAGCAAAGAGCGTCGTCACAAGAAATAAAATAAATAAATGAAAATTAAGCAAAAAGCGTCGTCGAAAGTTTGGTCCAAGGTTAAGCAAAGTCGAGCACTAAAGGTAGCTGTTGTCAACAATTTAAGCGTCCAT
The DNA here is from genome assembly GCA_029228625.1 of Pseudolycoriella hygida. Lineage (NCBI taxonomy): Eukaryota > Metazoa > Arthropoda > Insecta > Diptera > Sciaridae > Pseudolycoriella > Pseudolycoriella hygida. Next base: position 89,441,881 of record CM055406.1, read on the forward strand.
GCGAGTATTTCAACAAGTTGCAAATGAGTCAAACACTGAATCGTCAAGTTCTTGTACACAGTGGCGAAATTTATGTGAGGGTAGGGTTGGATCAACATGCTCCGATGCCAAATTGAACAAACGACAGGCGAAATTGAATGGGGAGAAAATCTGGTATTCTCGCCTGCATCCATCAAATCGTATCAGTGATGGATTTCGTAGAGCTCGAGATCCGTCGTATAGGTTGATTCTATCACGAAGAGCTTGAGAGTTTATTTTACCGGTCAAACATCTTGAACGAAGAAAACTGCTGCATTAGCTCGGCGTCTTGTCAAGGATTGCAGATTCAGTTCGGAACAACTGTCAGCGTATGGACGGAGCTGGTAGCTTCCTTTATTCGGGTCGATATGGCGATCATGGTTGGCGTAAAGTACGAACTGTCTTTGTACACTTTCGAGTTTTTGAACATGAACGTCGTGGTGGGGCAACCAGACTGAGGAAGCAAATTCGAGGTGGGAGCGAACGACCGAATTATACAGCATTTTAGCTGTGTCGACATTAAGTCGGCCATAGCATTGACGTTTGATAAACGAAAGCATGGAATGACCCTTCTTCGAGGCTAGCTCAAAGTGCATATTGAACGAAAAGTCATTTTTATAGTTTAGTCCGAGATCTTTTACATCGTAAACTCGCTTTATCGGTTTGCCGTTCATGTGGTATTCAGCCAGTATTGGACAGCGGCGGGATATCGTCATCACCTTGCATTTATCTTCATTCAACTCAAAGCCATTTTTGCAGCACCAATCAAAGAAGTTGTTTATTGATTGTTGAAGCGGGCGAGTGTCGTCAATATTGGAAATGTTATTTTGTACAATCTTTTTATCATCCGCGAAATTCAATCCTTTAGTTTGACCGAGTGTGTCATCTGAGTCATTGAAGAACACTAGGAAGAACATTAGCCCGATAATTGAGCCTTGACCAACTCCGGAGTGTACTTCGATTTCTGAGGATAGGCTCGAGTTTATCTTTACCACTTGAATTCGATTGCGAAAGAATGATCGAAGCCATAGCAGTAATCGGTTGCTTAAACGATATTTAGCAGCTGCTAGTTTGAAAAGCAAGAGTACGTGGGATATGACATCGAATGCTTTGCGAATATCGGCATAAAATGTGTCCGTTTGTTTACCGCTAACGAAAGAATCGTGAACCAGCAGGGAGAATTCAATAAGATTCGACTCCACTCTCCTTCCAGGAAAAAAGCCGTGTTGCGTTGGAGATATGTGAGGGTAAATGTTGAATTTCATTTGAGTCAAAATGATGATTTGGAGAACTTTTGCCAAGTTAGGTGAGACATTAACTCCTCGATAGTTAGTGACGTTAGCTTTCTTGCCAGATTTATGGATCGGAGTTAGATGACCAAGCTTCCAGATATCAGGATAACATAGTTCGGACAGCGACTTCTGGTAGATGGTTGCGGGCGGAACACATATCAAATCAGCACATTCTCGAAGAAACAACGGTGCCATTTTGTCGTGACTAATACCTTTGCTTAAATCCATACGCAGCAGGACTAAACGCACTATATCCGGTGTTATTTCGATATTAAGGTAGTTCTCGTCGTTCCTGGAAGTTATGAACGAAAGGAATGCGAGGTCATCATCCTCTTCATTATCGTGTTTCTTATACACTGATGCAAAAAACTTAGCAAACAGATTAGCTTTATCCAAATCGCTCGATGCGCTTTCGTTATCATAAAAAATTGTTGCTGGCAGAGACGTTTTTTTGTACTTGGAGTTGATATAATTCCAGAATTTCTTCGGCTGCTTTTTGTAGTTGAGGGCTAAACCTTTTAAAAATTCATTGAAACTTTCGCTTTGATATGACTCGAATTCTTTCTTAGCTGTTAGAAACCTAGTGTCATCAGCATCGCAACCATTTTTGTGACGCTGGTTCAGTAGCTTACGGTACGCACGATTTCTCCTATTTTTAAGATTGATTAATTTGTTGTCATACCAAACAGGATGGCTCGAGATACGAATTGAAGCTTTCGGAATGAGTTCATCGAAGATGTCATAGCAGGACTTGTAAAATGTGTCGACCATTTCGTTTATTGTTTTATCAGCAAGCAATGTCTCAAAGTTGATATTTGACAAGGCCTCTCGAATCAAATTAAATGGAGCCTTTTTGAAGCAGTAAATTTTCTCTGACGAAGCAGATGGTGGGCTAAACGATGGTTCATATTCAATCATGCAATGAAGTGGTACATGTGCTTTATCTTGTTGTTTTTGAGAAATGAGCGGCAAATCAGCTAGTGTGACCAATGTGAGTTCAGGCATGTTCGTGTATACCAGGTCAAGTACGTTACCAAATTTGTTTTCCGCGTCTGTCATTTGAAATAGGCCACATTCTAATAATTGTGATGTAAAGTTTCTAGCAATATTTGATTGCATCGATACCGAATCGCCAATACATGGCAGAAAGTCAAATCCGTCGTCGTTAGAGGTCCATTGAACAGATGGCATGTTGAAATCACCAGCTACAAGGAAAATATCGCCGTGTTGTAGCAAGGAATAAGCTTTGATAATCGATGAAAGATGAGCCGAATACACTTCTTCAGTTGAACCCCATTGTATATAGAGTCCGTATATAAAGATGTTCGCCGATTTAAGGCTCAATTTCACGCAAATGATGACCTGGACATTATTGGCCGAACTATGGATGTTGTTAAAGATAAGTTTATGGCCTTGGAGAGGAAAGGTACCGACCTTGGGTTGAAGGTCAATGACGGAAAAACGGAATACATGATCATCCCACCTACGAATCGATATCGGGAAGAGAACGTAACGATCGACACACACACATTCAAAATGGTCAATAAGTTCGTATACCTTGGATCAGAGCTGAACATAAACAACGACATTGCGGACGAAATAAAAAGGCGAGTAACTTTGGGCAACCGGAGTTATTACAGCCTGCTGAAAATTCTAAAGTCCAAGTCAGTAAGCCGAAAGTCAAAATGCGCACTTTATAAAATTGTGATCAGACCGGTAGTTACGTACGGTTCGGAGTCGTGGTGCTTGACACAGAAAAATGAACAATCTCTGCATACGTTCGAGCGAAAGGTACTGCGTACAATATTTGGACCAGTATTTGACCGAAAACTGAACCGATGGCGCAGATGATATAATCACGAGCTCATAGAGCTTTTTGGAGAGCCCGACATAGTCAAAACTACCAAAATAAACCGACTGCGTTGGCTCGGTCACGTACAACGAATGAATGAACATCGTATTCCAAAAAAAAATTCTGAAGTCCAAACCTGAAGGCAAAAGGAGTGCAGGGCGACCCAAGTCCAGGTGGAGCGACGCTGCTTTTGCCAACTTAAGAACTGTGGGAGTAACCAGCTGGGAGACGTTAGCTGCAGATAGGCCCGGTTGGAGAAGCATGTTGGAGAAGGTCAAGACCCTTAATGGGTTGTAGTGCCGGTAAAGTAAGTAAGTAAGGGCAATGACAGACAGGAAAGACACAAAACCTCTGTGGACTAGTGTTATTTGCCAAATATATTGAAACAATTATTTCAACATCGTGAGACTACGTATGCCAGTACGATTCTCCTCAACATCTCAAATTTAAAAATATCGCGTTTTTAGGTAAAACTTTAGTTGTGGAAGTACCTTATTCACTTAAATTTTAGAACTCTTGGAAGCAAGCGAACCGAAGGTAGGCGTCGCGTCGCATCCATACTCGCCACAAAAACATTTTCTGCGAGTTATTTACGTTTGAAACTTTTCTTGCCGACAGTTGTGAAAGTTGATTTATATTTATTAGCACGGCCTATTGTGCATCATTTGAATATTGGTTTTTTATGCATTTGTGCTTTGAAAGTGAAAAACTTACCAGTTATTTGAAGGATTATAATATTCGGCAAAGGCGCATTTCGGCTTGCGCGGAATGTAGATTAGATTATATTAAGTGGGCGGATTTACTCCTGCACCTAAGTGCCAGATGCGCCTGTTGTGCATCCCCACCGTTACTTGAATTCTTTTGGTGTTGTTTAAGAACGTATGCTATGCTCCCGATTGAATTGTATTTGATTGTATATGAACCGAGGAAGAAACTGGGGCCTGTCGTGCAAGGATATACTGTGGATGTATGAATCAGTCATCAGGTCAATGATGAGTCACGGCTACGTTGTGTGGCGGCCGAAGCTCGACATAAAGATTGCGAGGAAAGAGTTAAATGAGATTCAAAGGCGTTACCGGAGCCATGATATCGACAGCTATGGCGGCGATGGAGGCGCTGATTAATCTGTCACCTGTCCACGTGGTACTGAAGGCGAAAGCTTTCGCCACAGCGGATAGGCTGTCGTAGAACGATCTTTGGACTCCAAATTTTACTTCGGGTCATGGGAAGGCTATCACCAATGAGGTTTTGAGATGCCTAGGGACAAAATGAAAAAGGAGACGGACTTTGAAGTTGTCGTACCCAGCATTTGGAATGGCTGGAAGGCTGGCCAAGCTGCATATCAGGGAAAGTAGTCGTTAGCTTCACCAATGACTCCAAAACTTCAGAAGGCACGGGAGGCGGAGTATTCAATCTGGAATCTTCGGTGAACAGATCGTATCAGTTGACTCATGCGGAGAAAATGTCATAGTCTGTTCCGACAATGAGGCGCTCATGTCGCCTGTTGTGACATCCAAACTGGTAAAGGAGTTAAACTTAAAGGGAACCCAGAACTGGACGGGACTGAGAAATCACGTTACGTTGGTCTGGGTTTTCGGATATTCTGGCATGGAGGGTAACGAGAGGGCGGTTGAGCTAGCGAGGAAAGACTTGCCAACGAGACAGAACTTGTTATACCCATCCCACAGTCTGCATGTGTAAAAGCGATGAAGAGTTGGGGGCAATCGGAATTCGTTTACTATTGGAGCTCCTATGATGGAGGAATGTACACGAAGCGTTTCTTCCCTGCTCCCGATGGGAAGTGGGAAAGAAAATCGCTAAACATGGACAAGCGAGTAGTGGGTGCGATCCCAATAGCACCTGCGGCCCCGGTGAAGAGACGGGCACTCACGTCATAATCTAACAGACATATTATGTTAATGCCCGCCAGGAAGTTATGTGGTCCAACCCGAAACAGTACCTAACATAGCACCTGCCACTCTAGACAGGTTCTTGGCTAGGACTGGGAGGTTCTCAAGATGTACATGATGAACGGGTAACGAAACAAAGGATATGAGTGATCTGAATTTTATACAGTCTGAACACTGGCATAGAAAGTTTTCTGTGCTCTCCACATCGCCAAACTGGTCGCAATTCGGATTGTTTAGTATGCCAGTAGGTATTTCTTCAAGAAATTATGTCCTGTTACACATCTATATGACGATACTTCCTTGAATGTTATGTTCAAGAAGTTTGCTCGCCACGAAAACTATAATCAAATCAAATCATAGATGAGTATCGTGCAACTAATACACTCTGTCGATATTCGTAATAATTTAACAAAATTTTATTTAGAAAATGTCATCAAACTTTCTGTTAATGTTCAATTAGCCCACTGAAATATCTACAATGTTCTCAAAAAGTCACCGAACATAGCACAATTAAAGCTTTAAAGCTTCTTAAAGCTTCTATTGTTCTATGTTCGGTGACTTTTTGAGAGCACCATATAAACTGGCTATCACCGTTTCCAGTGTTGTCATCATTTTGAATGGGTGTAGAATAAAATAAATTTAGGAAAATATTCCAATTTCAATATTGGAATTCGATTTATTGTCCAGACAGATGGTGAACACTAAAAATTTACATTTGTGACGTGTTCGTACACGATCTATCACGATAATCTTCCAGCATTCTGTTTATGCGCTTAATACAGTAGGTACACTATACTTAATAACATGCAAACTTTAAGTTCGTGTAAGCTTACCGTATTAAGAAAAGAAGTTTTTTGTTACTACACCTTCAACATTAGACACAAATACAAAAACTAGCGCATGCATGCAATAACTCATTTTTTACATTGGTTGCATTTCATGTGTATAAACAATACACACCCACTGTAAGGGTGAGCTGCATTTTTAAGTTTTCTTCGAATGTAGTGTGTAGTTTCGATGTGGGGAAAATGTAAATAAATATGTGAGTGCCAGCTTACATAAGCTATGAATGGGTGGCAGTTTTTTTGTTGTTTTCTTTAGTTTCCTTTCAAATTTAAAGCAAACTTACGATATAAAAGAAATATGTTCAACTTACATCAGCACTTGGCGGCTCCTTAATGTCTTTCCATATTGTTTCTTCGCTCGCAAGATCGACAGAAGAAAGTGGTAAGGTTACTTCACCTGAAAGGAAACGATAAGGTACGTTAACAAAAAAAAACCGTTCAGTGAAACGGATCTCAGATGTTCTAACTCTACATAGTCCAAAATGTTCATCTCACATCTTCTGGTGTGTCCACGAGGGTGTCACTTACTATAAAAATTTACATCGAATTTACACAATTTTTTGGAGTTTTGGCCGAATCGAGTTACAAATCGATTTCTTCCTCGGCAATAATGAATTATGAATAAATATTGGATGAATAAGTGACATCCCCGTGGGTGTGTAAAGTCCAGCGGGTATATCCAGGGACTAAAGTAAGGAACATAGTGCGTAGGGAATTGCCTCCGCGGGCCCTCAGTGTGCCTCCGCAGCTTTCGATATTTGCCACTACAAAAAGGGCCCCTTTTTGCCTATTTTGCTATAATTTCTTACTTATTCCAATCAAAATATTACATACTACGAGCTCTTTAGTTTAAAAAATTTCGCCTGCGGCGCTATAAATTGAAATAAAGTCACAAAGGAGATAAATAGTCGAATTCGTGGTAATGTTGTATATTAAATTCAAGATAGAAGTCGTTAGAACCAAAGTTTATAATGAAAGTTCAAAAAAAGTTTCGCTCGCTCCGCTCGCGTTTTTTTTTGTTATAATTACCTAACAAAATTATTATATTTTGTTTCCCCTGGGTCCACATTTTCTCTGTACGACCCTGGTTGTAGTTATAAGATAAATTGGGATAAATTGCATGCGATCCCATTCAAATCGAGTTTCTTTGAAAGAGAAATAGTGTAAAAGATGTGTACTCGCTTCCCTCGGGTCACTGAATAATTTTCAATAGTTTTCGGAAAAACAGTAAAAATATCAAGTCTTGAAAACTTCTAAAACGTATTTGTCTCGAGTCTGCGATAATTGGAGGCTCCGCACGAAAAATGACATTATTTTAGTCCCTGGGCACATCTCAATCATCTAAGATATGACATCCCAGAACAAATGCAACATCCTCTTAGTTTCCGGTTTGCTATTGGTCATTCGAGATCTAATTATTTTAAATGGGGTGTCGTTGGAGAGCTTTCATGAAGGGAATAATCCGAAAGGGCGTATTGGAGTTTATCAACAATTGTAAACTATTGTATACTAAGACATTTCATGAAATTGCATGAGCCACGGTAGCACTGGTAATTTTGAGATTTTGAGAGCTCAATATGTTGGTTGGTTGGTTTCTTTATTGAAGCCATTACATCAACCATTTTTTTATATTTCTATAACTTAAACGTAAGCAAGAGAAACGTCCAGGCGGCACGTATTTGCTACAAGTTCACTTTAAACACTCTTTATCAACATGCCCTTCGAGGACGCATCAGATAAATGTTGCAAAAAGATTCGAACGTATCTAAGTAAATGTTGCCTTCACTCTTAAGTATTTGAAATTACGTCCACATTTGGATTGGAAATTGCCAAAAGGACAATGTGGAGTGGGAAACGACTTTGATTACCCGGTTAATCACCACTAAGTAAACTAATGATTTTCCGTGATTAACCGGGATTAACTGTGACTACTTGATGACTGGTTTAAGCCCTCTGAACCCTGGTTTATCACTGTCGATCTCTGGTTAGTCATGCTTAATCGCCCGGTTAATCACGTTTGATGAATTGCATTTTATTGTCTTCTATCTTCTAGATGACATGGAAAAAGAGTGTCTATGACTGCTGTCATAGACCTCGTTAAAAAACCATCAAAACGTTACAATACAATAAATTAAGCGTATCTGTACAAATGTCTAAATCGAAAAGTAAAAAATCAAAAAACGTTAAAAAACGAACATAGATAGAACATAGAAAATCAAATTCAAAACAACAAACAACAAATAGTTAAGATCGAGTAAATCTAAGTCAAAAATATCAACAAAAATATCTAGCAAATAGTTAAGATCGAGTAAATCTAAGTCAAAAATTTAAAGAAAAAAAAAAAAAATCGTCAAAAGTGAAAAAGCAAATTCAACTAAAGCGTATCGTCAAAAATAGTATATCGTCGTAAATCGTATCAAATAAATCAGTCGTCATAGAATACGTCGAAGTGGAGCCAGAATGTAGTAACGGCCAGCCAATTACAGAAACTCCGGCGAAAAGTAGACTGTGCAATCAGAAAATAAATTTAATTTTTTGGAAAACATCAGATAAATGGAAAAGGTAAATCACCGGGTAAGTGCTTTCGGTTTTAAATGATATTTGTGAAAAGAAAGCACCAAAACAAACACTTCATCCAACAAGGCCGAAGGTACCGAACACCGAGTCATCAAGCTTGATAAATAATTTCGATCATAGTATACTTTTTGCTACAGAATGATTTAACGGCATAAGACCCTAGACTTTCAGTCAAGGGAATAAAAGCATCATTTGATGTCACAAAGCTGGGAAAAATTTTTGTGGGAATCGGGTCAGGGGTCTGGGCACTGGGACCAATGGAATGGACGAAATTGAGTTTCTTGGCCATATACGAAAACAGTTTTTCGTCTATATTTTCTTAACTATGCAATATGGAGATTTACTGTCGAAGGCAAAGTTGTAGAGAATTAAATTTAAGTGAACACGTGTTTCACGGTTTTTGGGAAGTATGGCACAATCCTGGTATATGGCCACTTCCATAATTGGGCAGGATGACCCAAATATCCAGAACTCTGAGAGTTAGAAAGTTAGTTCCAAAGGTGAAGTTGTAGAGAATCAAATTTAAGCGAGCACGTTGGATATAATCTTTTCTAGATTTGAATGGTCTGAGACGTACTTCGGTAGGGCATTTGACATTACCTTGGGTAATTTCTATGGATCTTTGAAACACTTACAGTTATAAAAGAACATAAAACGTTGGATTGTTTGCTTATTTTTATATTTAGATACGTTCGAGTCTTTTTGTAACATCTATTCTGTTTGCCATGTCTATTCTGTTTGCTACACCTATTCTGATACGTACGGGTTTTTGGTTATGTTTGAATTAAAATACAATGAACGCTCTGTATAATGAAATAGCTAGCTATCTCTTGGGAATAACTCCCGAACCCCTGGTCTGATCTCAACGAATTACGAACTTAACCTGAGGGATGACATTCTTCGTCGAATAAAATAAAAATTTCCAAAATCTATGTTGCGTCTTAGGCTTCCAATCTGACAGAAAATGTTCAATATCGATTGAGATTTGCTCAAGCTATCCTGTGTCCAGAGCTAGCATTCTCTTGGAAATAACTCCCGAACCCCTGGTCCGATCTCACTGAATTACGAACTTAACCTGAGGAATGATATTCTACGTCGAATAAAATACAAATTTCCAAAATCTGTGTTGCGTCTTAGGCTTCCAATCTGACAGGAAGTTGGGAAGACATATTTAATTTTGCCAATAAAATTCTAGAGAAATATGGGCGTAGAAAAAACAAATCTTGCGAGCCATGAAGTAAAACTTTAAGTGGAATTTCTTAAAGACACCCAATTCCAAATTGAGATTTCGATTGTTAGTTTGATGAAACAAAGCTTAGGCTTCCAATCTGACAGGAAGTTGGTAAGACAATAAAATTCTAGAGAAATATGGCATAAGAGAAAACAACTATTCCGAGCCATGAAGCAAAACTTTAAGTGGAATTTCTTAAAAACAAAATTACGTTGTGTTAAAAAAATTGCGTCACAAATGCCGGACCCACCAGCGGAATAGTTTGCCACCACTTTCAGTTTTTACACGAAAAAGGTAAATTTACCCTAAAAAATCTGCGCAATAAGAAACAAAAGTCAAATTATAAGTAGAGTAAAATTATTTCGTCGTTGGGTCCGGCATTTGTGACGCAATTTTTTTAACACAACGTAATTTTGTTTTGAAAACAGAGCTGTAATTTTTCAGGAAATTAAAACTTTGAACACAAGGTTCTATTCAAACAAACTTCTGCGTCACCTCAAGCATATCATTAATTTTGGAAGCAGACTCACGGACTGCGTCACACTCTACCTTTTAAGAGATTTTTGTTGTGATATCATTCGTTTTGGAAGTTTTCAGTTGTTGAAAAAATTTCTATTTTTTGAAAAAAAAATTTTCCGAAAAAAAGTTTTGTCAAAAAAAATTTTTTTTCTTAGAAAAAAAATTTCTCCGAAAAAAAATTCATCATCAAACTTTATAGACCGTTAGTACCTTCCGGTGTGAGGTCTTTCTGTCGCAATTTTTTTAACACAACGTAATTTTGTTTTGAAAACAGAGCTGTAATTTTTCAGGAAATTAAAACTTTGAATACAAAAAAAATTGTCTTCAAAAAAAATTTTCTCACAAAAAAAATTTCTCCAAAAA
>CM055406.1:89457395-89469208 GCA_029228625.1 Pseudolycoriella hygida
TATAACTTTCCTGAAGAAATCAACTATCTAGGTATTCTTATTCAGAATTTAGCAAAAAATCCAAGATGGTGTCACTTTGACAGTTGGCAGCCATTTACTTAAGACACAAAAAAATTCTCCTGATGAGACTATATAACTTTCTAGAAGAAACCATCTCTCTAAGAAGTGTCATTCCGGAGCTAAAATTCGGAAACCGTAAAAGCATAAACGAAAATCCAAGATGGCGCTGCTATGACAGCTGGCAGTCATTTCCTTATGATCGTTAAAATTTCTCCTGATGAAACTCTATAACTTTCTAGAAGAAACCATCTCTCCAAGTAGTGTCATTCCGGAGCTAAAATTCGAAAACCGTGAAAGCATAAACGAAAATCCAAGATGGCGCCGAAACGACAGCTGGCAGCCACTCTCTTATGATACCAAAAAATTCTCCTGATGAAACTCTATAACTTTTTAGAAGAAACCAACTCTGCAAGTGTTATCATTCCAGAGCTAAAATTCGAAAACCCAAAGAAGCATAATTTATACCGAACAAAAATCGAAGATGGCGTCACTTTGGCAGATTTTCCCGAAGAAACCTACTCTCTAAGTATTGTCATTCCGAAGCTAAAATGCGAAAACAAAAAAAAACCTAATTTATTGGTTGGGAAAATTCAAGATGGCGCCAGTTTGACCGCTGGTAGCCATTTTCATAAGATCCCAAAAAATTCTCCTGACCAAACCCTAAAAATTCGAAAACTCCGAGCATTACCACTTGACCACTTTCCCACATGCCACGGCTTTTTCATTTGGGCCGAAACTGACGTTCCCTGAAAATTTTAAGGAAATCGCTCGGGCGGTTCTCGAGAAAAAAAAGTAGATAGATACATTCATCATCTTTTAATTTTACCACTTTATTTGAATAACTAATTTCATTGCTTACAGAACAGATTTTATATGTAAATTTTCGCAAAAATGCGAAACGTTTGAAATCGTTTAAAATCGTTTGAAGTAGTAAAATTAAAAGATGATGAGTGTACAGTACATAGATCGCTGACACACAACACAGGAATAAAATTGAGATTACTTTCAAAGATAATTTTACCATTTTTATATGGAAATTGGTCATCTTTGATTGGCGACATCTCGGCTCGTTTTCAACCGATTTTGATGAGTGTGGGGTTGTTGGAAAGCTGCTGCGACGTAGTTTTTTTTTAAATAATTGAGGGGGTGAAGGGGAAAAACTCAAAAGTTCGCCTATACATTGTGTCTTGTCCCAATGGTTTTTGTATGGAGTTCTTTTGGGTTTGTGGACGTTTTTTTTTTTGTGTGGGGACTGCGTCACACTCTCCGCTACCGCTCCCAGCATGATTTTGTCAATAAAATTCTAAAGAAATATGGGCGTAGAAAGTTATAGAGTTTCATCAGGAGAATTTTTTGGTATTATTAGAAAATGGCTGCCAGCTGTCATAGCGGCGCCATCTTGAATTTTCGTTTATGCTTTTTCGCTTTTCGAATTTTAGCTTCAGAATGACACTACTTAGAGAGATGGTTACCTATAGAAAGTTATAGAATTTCATCGGGAGAATTTTTTGCGGTCATAAGAAAATGGCTGCCAGTTGTCATTGCGGCGCCATCTTGGATTTTTGCTTATGTTTTTTCGCTTTTCGAATTTTAGCTCCGGATGATAACACTTAGAGAGTTGGTTTCTTCTAGAAAGCTATAGAGTTTGACTAGGAGAATTTTTTGGGATCATAAGAAAATGGCTGCCAGCTGTCATAGCGGCGCCATCTTGGATTTTCATTTATGCTTTTAGATTTTCGAATTTTAGCTCCGGAATGACACTAATTAGGGAGATGGTTTCTTCTAGAAAGTTATAGAATTTCATGAGGAGAATTTTTTGGGATCATAAGAAAATGGCTGCCAGCTGTCAAAGTGACACCATCTTGGATTTTCGTTTATGCCTTTAGGGTTTTCCAATTTTAGCTCCGGAATGAAACTACTTAGAGAGATGGTTTCTTCTAGCAAGTTGTAGAGTTTCATCAAGAGAATTTTTTGGTATCATTAGAAAATGGCTGCCAACTGTCAAAGTGACACCATCTTGGATTTTTTGCTAAATTCTCGCGCGACTATCTTTCATGTCGGTTTCAAAGGGTTTGTATAGCAACATATTGCTCTGATCCAGTGATGATCAAAGCGGGCATCCCTCAGGGCTCTGTCCTCGGTCCTCTGCTGTTCTCCCTTTATATAAATGATTTGCCTAGTTGTCTCAAATCCGCGGACTACCACATGTTTGCAGATGATGTCCAATTATACTTGTCGTTCGACAACCTGAGTTTGAATGAAGCAGTGTTTCGGATGAACAAAGATCTGTATGCGGTGAATCGTTGGTCACGTGAGAACTTTTTGACTTTGAATGCGAAGAAGTCACAAGCGATCGTATTGTCTGAATCTGCTGGCAGGCTGGCTAACACAGAGAGACTTCCGTGGGTGCTATTGAATGGCTCAATCATTCCGCTCGCTGATAGGGTCATGAACTTGGGCATTTTGGTGGATAAGAGGATGACCTTTAGTGACCAGGTGAACGAGATCTGCTGTAGGGTGTTTTCGAGGCTCCGTAGCCTCTGGCCATTGAGTCATAACTTCCCTCTTAAGACTCGACTTATGTTGGTCAAGTCACTTGTTATCCCAGCCTTTACGTATGGGGAATGCGTGTATTCCACCAACCTCAGTGCCAGTGATGAGAAGTCTTTGGAACGTGCCTTCTCAGCATGTGTTCGATTTGTATATAGGCTTAGGCGCTATGAAAGTACCAGAGGCTATGTCAACGATCTGGTTGGAGCTCCAGTTTTGACGTTCTTGAGGCAGCGGCGTTGTTCCGCACTCCACAGCCTTGTTCTTTCTGGTGAGCCTGCCTACTTGATGGATAAGGTCTGTCGCGGGACTTCTTTGCGTAGTAATATGTTCGTGCTCTCGAAGCACTCGTCTGGTCAGTACAATCGGTCCTTCTTTGTTAAGTCAGTCTCGGATTACAATTCAGTCCCGGTAGGTGTCAGGAGATTGAGGTGCATGAAAATATTCAATCAGGCCTGTCTCAATCATTTCTCCGTAAGTTGAAGTTTCGTCATCGGGTTCTTCTTTGGGTATGCTACCGACCATGTGACTCGTTCAGGTCTGTGTATTTCTTCTGTGTGTGCTGTGTATATTGATTCCATCGTTCCATCGTCCTGCCGCCAGATCTTTAGCGTACTACGTTGTGCCAGTAAATAGTTCGTTTATTTTTATTCATTTTTACACCTTTAATTATTTTTCATTTTTTGTAGTTTTAGTTTTTAGTTTTCATTTTGGATGTTAATTGTGTTCATATCTATGTTTGCATTCGTGTGAACATTTGTACAAGGATTTATTTTCTTTTTGTTCCGAGTATTAAATAAATTGAATTGAATTGAATTGAAAATTCTGTATAAGAATACCTAGACAGTTGGTTTCTTCAGGAAAGTTATATGAATCAGTGAGAAGAATTGGTGGCGTGAAGGTAGCCGAAAGTGACACGGAGTGTTCCGAAAGAAGGCGAAGGTGACACAAAATATTTCGAAGGTAGCCGAAGGTGATACGAAGTGTTACGATGGTTGCCGAAGGTTGGAGAACAATTTTTCGGAGAAAAATTTTTTTGGAAAAAAATTTTTTTGGAGAAAAACTTTTTAGTATAAGGTTTTTTTTTTGAGAAAATTTTTTTGGAGAAAATTTTTTTTTGGAGAAAATTTTTTCTGGAGAAAAATTTTTTTTCGGAGAAAATTTTTTTGGAGAAAAATTTTTTCGGAGAAAAATTTTTTTCCGGAGAAATTTTTTTTGAGAAAGCTTTTTTTCGGAGAATTTTTTTTTCTAAGAAAATTTTTTTTTCCTGAGAAAATTTTTCTCAAGAAATAGAAATTTTTTCAACAACGGAAAACTTCCAAAACGACTGATATCACAACAAAAACCTTTTTAAGTTAGAGTGTGACGCAGTCCGTAAGTCTGTTTCCAAAATTAATGATATCGCTTGAGGTGACGCTATCGCTGATAATACGCAAAAGTTTATTTGAATAGAAACTTGAGTTCAAAGTTTAAATTTCCTGAAAAAATTACAGCTCTTTTTTCTTCAAACAAAATTACGTTGTGTAAAAAAAATTGCGTCACAAATGCTGGATCCACCAGCGGAGTAATTTTTGAATACTTTCAGTTTTTACACGCAAGAATTTAAATTTACTCTAAACAATCTACGCAATAAGAAAGAAAAGTCAAATTTTTGCAGCGCAAAAACTGAAAGTACAGAAAAATTATTTCGTCGTTGGGTCCGGCATTTGTGACGCAATTTTTTTAACACAACGTAATTTTGTTTTCAAAAAAGCGCTGTAATTTTTTCAGGAAATTAAAACTTTGAGCACAAGATTCCATTCAAACAAAATTCTGCGTATTATCAGCGGCAGCGTTACCTCAAGCGATATCATTAATTTTGAAAGCGGACTTACGGACTGCGTCACACTCTACCTTTTAAGAGGTTTTTGTTGTGATATGAGTCGTTTTGGAAGTTTGCAGTTGCTATAACTAAAATTCATGCGAAATATCTTTTATTTTTCGAAAAAAAATTTTCTCAGAAAAAAATTTTTTTCGAAAAAAAATTTCTCCGAAAAATAATTGTCTTGGAAAAAAAATTGTCACTTTGACAGTTGGCAGCCATTTTCTTAAAATGTTAAAAAATTTCCTGACCAAACTCTACAACTTTCTAGAAGAAACCATCTTTCTAAGTAGTGTCATTCCGGAGCTAAAATTCGAAAACCGAAAAAAACCTAATTTATTGCTTGGGAAAATTCAAGATGGCGCCAGTTTGACTGCTGGCAGCCATTTTCCTTAAGATCCCAAAAAATTCTCCTGACCAAACTCTATAACTTTCCCGAAGAAACCAACTCTCTAGCTATTGTCACTCCGAAGCTAAAACTCGAATACTCCGAGCATTACCTAAAAAATCCTCAAAACTGACCACTTTTCCACATGCCCGGAAAAGCGGCATATGAAATTTTTCATTTGGGGCCGAGACTGACGGCTGTCTAGTTCTCGAGATCGAAGACTATTAATAGTTAGATAGATAGATAGATAGATAAAAACCGACAGATCAGAAAAAAAGTTTTCATAATGATTCTCCATACAAAAATGTTTTTTTCAAACCTCGATATCTCAGCCAATTTTCAACCGATTTTGATGAGTGTGGGCTAGTTTGAAAGCTGCTGCGACGTAGTTTAAATAATTTGGAGGGGGAGGGGGGCAAGGGGAAAAAACTCAAAAGTTCGCCTAAGTTTTTTGTATGGAGTTTTTTGTGTTTGTGGACGTTTTTTTGGGGTGTGGAGACTGCGTCACGCCCTCCGCTACCGCTGCGGGCATGATCACCGCCTAAAGTATACATACACCAATATATAAGCTTTATACTCGAAATGCAAAAGTTTATAAGTAGAACTGTAAAGTTACATGCGTTTAAGCGCTCAATATATAAAACTATTTACACTGCAAGAACTGTACGAGTATTTTATGTTATTGAAATGGCAAAGAGGTTCTCGACTGCGTCTCGAAACATTTACCATTTCTCGAACATAAAAATACAGTTCTTGTAGTATAAAATACTGGTATACATTAAGGCGTATAATCGCGTAATAATAATCTCGATAGGAAAAACTTCGCGATTATTTGTCTTAATATACTTTCAAATCCACATTATATCACTGTAAGGTTGACGTTAGATGTCCTAAACTGAGTAGAGCTAGAGCACTTTCCACATATCTATGCTTATTCACTTTACTCATCCTTACTATGTCATCTAACGAAAACATGGCAGATTCATGCTATAGTTCGTTTCACAAATTCAACATTATTAACCTCATAGGATTCATAAAGATTACCGTTTCGGCCTTAAAGACCACCAGTACCGTATCTAGACCCCTTTTCCTAGAAGGCGCGCCCCAGATTTTTTTTACAATTCAGTATCAATGTATATGGTGTTCTGAAAAGTGTTTATGATGATCATTGAGTCGTAATCTGACCTGGAGGTTCCCTAGAGCCAATAAATCAAAATATCACAAAAATTACGGAAGAAGCTGGTTTTTAAGATAAGTCACGGTTTTACTTCGTCCGCCTGTTCTCGTTTTTAGGTAATTCGGAGAATTGCTCGAGTAAGGCGCCGGCCGCAGGCGTAAATTTTGGACTGCTCTCTACTCTTCTTTAGATAAATCGAGGAACGACTTAATTGACGCAGGCGAAAGTTTTTGATTGCAGGACTTATTATAGGTAAGAATTTCAATAATTGATTGATTTCGTATTTGTCTAAAGCCGTAGGCGAAAATAATTTTTTTAATTAAATCTTCTAAAGTTCTACTAAAACTTGGATCCGTTTTTCTTTTTTTCAGCCATATGATGCGCCTGAATGGTCAAGAACTTTGGAAGTTCCGACCGAATAAGTTAAAAACCTTGTTTTTCGAACGTCGCAGAAACGGTTTTGCTTTTATCTCCGCGATTTACGAACGGCCCTAAAGACCACAAAAGTTCAATTCTATTCTATTCAACGAGATAGAGTGAAGCAATCTCCTATAGGGGCCATCGTCACGGAAATCAGTGCCTTATCCGTTCCTATGGTAGTGTTACTCGATTTCTACATTGCTTTTTTATGGTTATAGCAGTATGTCTATCACAAAACGATGCACAACGGGGTGACCCCTGTGGTCTACTACTCTTTAGTGCGGCAATTCAATCTGTCGTAGCTGCACTGTTGTCAGATTTCATTGTATTTTATTTAGAGAATGGAACAATTACTGGTGAATATGACGAGTTCATCAGGGACTTCAAAACGGTTATCGAGTAGGGTGGCAAGATTGGTCTACAAACAATCCGACGAAATGCGAGATATATTTTTGCTCAGAAGTGGATCACGAAATGGTGCGTTGATTTAAAAAACTGTCACCCGCCATTTGCGTTGTGAATGAGCTCCCAAGAAAAGTTTTCAGAAAAAATTGAACGAGTTCAAATGTTATTTTTTTCAAAGGCTGGACGAAACAATTACCACATGGCCTTTTACATTCTGAAGAACTGTTATTTGTTGCCGAAGTTGATATTCCTACAACGAACGACACCTATGTGGAAAAGCTAAGAATCTATGGACGAATTTGACACTCAAATAAAAGAGACTTAGGAGTCCGGTGAGTTGTGGGGGCTTGGTAGTACGAAAAGTACGGGATACAGCACTACCAGAATTTTTATCATCACTGAACTCGGTATCTTCTTTGGTTAGTTCCATGTTTAATTTAATAAACCTAAAAGAAATTGCAGACTATCAAGATGGTTTAAATGAGTGGTGTCGCCTACACCCGGAAACCGATCTTCCCGAATAGCTATCCCTTCAGGGCCAATGGACCTACATCACGGTTGAGAAATCACTGCATGAGTTAAAAGTTGAATGAAGTGAAGAACGAGAGAGACTCTTATGAATCCAACGTCCAGAATCAGGAGCCTGGTTACTCGCACTACCATCAAATTCTTGACGAACGCTACTTGAAAATAACGCCTTCCGAGTGATTGATGGACTTCCACTAGGATTG
The DNA here is from genome assembly GCA_029228625.1 of Pseudolycoriella hygida. Classification (NCBI taxonomy): domain Eukaryota; kingdom Metazoa; phylum Arthropoda; class Insecta; order Diptera; family Sciaridae; genus Pseudolycoriella; species Pseudolycoriella hygida. The sequence goes on from CM055406.1 coordinate 89,464,988, forward strand.
GATATTTGCGGTGTTTTGTTGGATAAGAAAGGACGACATGGCCTTAAGTGTCGTAAGAGCGCAGAGCTTAACACCATCATCTAGAGGTCATTAGCGGCAGCAGATGTGCCCGCAGCGCTTGAACCAGTTGTTCTTCGTAGAGAGGATGGCAAACAAGTGGATGGAGAGGAAGCACGTTGATTTGGGACGCAACTTGCGCAGACACATTAGTAGCAAGTAATTTGAAATTTAGTGAAATTTCACTGAAGTGAAAGCACAAATGTAGACAAATAAATATTCGTCTCTTATTAACAACAATTACTTATTTGTCCCTTTTTCGGTCGAAGCCATGGGTCCGTGGAGCACCGAAGCAATTACATTTTTCAATAAGCTGAGTAGGATGATAGCTATCGAAACGAACGAGGCAAGGGGGAGAAACTTTTACAACAAAGACTGAGCATCACCATTCAACGAGAGAACGCGGCTGCTGTTATGGAAATGTTCAGATCAAGTGAAAAAATGGGGGAAATTTTTTATTTATTAGGTTAAGGAAAATTGATTGAAAAATTGACGAAATTGTTGGATATGTACAATAATACGATATAATACAATGCAAAGTTAATCCAATGTTTTTGTCCCTATGCGTAATTTTTAACATCTGATGGTAACGATGTGTAAGTGGACACCCTGCTAACGAAAAATTACAGCGACAATATATCACTTTTAGCTTGTGGTACCCAAAGATCAGTTGAACGGTCTCCAAAAAACGGAGGGACAAGCCACGTAGTAGACCTTAAGACCCCCTGTACTTCACACTAGTGTAAAGACAAAACAGATCAACAATATTTGATTCGGCCTAACGTCTTACAGAGCATCTCTGAATCAAGCGCGACAAAAATGGATATCTACATCTACAAATGATGAAATCCTTCAAGCAACTATTACAGTTTTACAACCTTATTCGCGATTTTCACACTAAACAGATGACACTACTTTCTATGTAGAAAATCGGACATAAGTATGTTGAAATAGGGCTCACTACTCATTCATGTCGCCACTTTCTACGTGTAAAGTCGGACATAAGTATGTTCGATTTTTTTCCGACACGTGTCGCACCCTTCGTTGCAAATCGCCAATAACGTAATTCTGTCCAGTTAAACAAAGTTAATATTTTAGCGACATCTATTTACAAACGGATAAATTCAAGTTACATCACGACAGAGCTTCTTGAAAAAGCTAATTTTCCAACAAAAAAAAGAAATTATTCGTTAATAATTTTGTAAATAGATGGTGCTGATGAATTTCGGTACGGTAAATATTCTGGAACAAAACCTATGCGAACTCTACGCAAAAAGTAACACTTAAACGAATCGTTTTTCAGAGTAGAAACAATGTTATGAATATGCACAATGCACAGTAACAAGATGGAAGTTGGACAAGTGCGGATTTTGATGAGCTTCATTTTCGTCGTTCTCGCTCCTACCATTTATGGTCTTCACTTCATTTCATCAAGTGCTTTAATCACTGAGTTCGCTTAGGACATCTAATCGACATCTAATAAACTTTTTGCAGTTGTAGCATTGTGTTTTAAAAAAATCATATTTTTTAACCCGTACGAATTAGAAGGGTCCCATATGTTTACTACAAAACACTTTATTGTAATATGGGGTAGATCGAGGTAGAAGTTGGGAGGCATATATTTATTACCTTCTATAGATGACGAATAAGCAAAAAAAAATGTCCGGTCGTTCGTCGTGCTTCTCCACTTTTTTTTCTAAGGGGCACATTATATCACATGATTAAAGTTGAAAGATGAACAAAATCGTTTAAATAGTTCCAGTGTCAAGAAACGTCAATTCTCGAGGGTCTGTGAAACTTTTTCGCAAATATCTCAGTTCGGAAACTGTTCATTTTGGTGTCAAACGACAGCATCATGGCCCCACGACAGTAAGGGGACGTGACGCAAGTCTTACACGCCAAAAAATTCACAAGAAATTTTTTCGTTGACTAAGGAACATATATACAGGAACTTTTTGACTTCCCCCCCGAGCGACGTACCCCCGGGAAAATATTTTTCCCGGATTCTACGGAAAATTTTAGGCCGAAGTGTCTTTTTACACATTGAAATCGGTTCAGTCGATCCGGAGATATGAATTAAAAAATTTTGGTATTTTGTATGGAAATGGACTGAAATCGAATATTTTTAACTAATCAATTTGGTAAACCTTTCTTTCTTTCTTTCTTTGTGGCAATTTTTTTTTCACGTTGTAAGGTTTTGAAAGTTTTATGAAATGTATTCCGTATCTCTAGAACTATGAGAGTTAGAAAGTTGGTTCCAAAGGCGAAGTTGTAGAGAATTAAATTTAAGCGCAGAAGTGTTTCAGGGTTTTGGGGAAATATGACCCAATCCTAGTATATGGCCACTTCCATAATTAGGCAGGATGACCCAGATCTCCAGAACTATGAGAGTTAGAAACTTGGTTCCAAAGACGAAGTTATAGAGAATTGAATTTAAGCGAACACTTGTGTCAGGGTTTTGGGGAAATATGGCCCAATCCTGGTATATGTTCACTTCCATAATTAGGCAGGATGAACCAAATCTCTAGAACTATGAGAGTTAGAAAGTTGGTTCCAAAGGCGTAGTAGTAGAGAATTAAATTTAAGCGAACACGTGTTTCAGGGTTTTGGAGAAAGAAGGCCCAATCCTGGTATATGGCCACTTCCATAATTAGGCAGGATGAACCAAATCTCTAGAACTATGAAAGTTAGAAAGTTGGTTCCAAAGGCGAAGTTGTAGAGAATTAAATTTAAGCGAACAAGTGTTTCAGGGTTTTTGAGAAATATGGCCCAATCCTGGTATATGGCCACTTCCATAATTAGGCAGGATGACCCAGATCTACAGAACTATGAGAGTTAGAAAGTTGGTTCCAACGGTGAAGTTATGAAGAATTAAATTTAAGCGAACACGTGTTTCAGGGTTTTGGGGAAATATGACCCAATCCTGGTATATGTTCACTTCCATAATTAGGCAGGATGAATCAAATCTCTAGAACTATCAGTGTTAGAAAGTTGGTTCCAAAGGCGAAGTCGTAGAGAATTAAATTTAAGCGAACACGTGTTTCAGGGTTTTGGGGAAATATGGCCCAATCCTGGTATATGACCACTTCCATAACTAGGCAGGATGAACCAAATCTCTAGAACTATGAGAGTTAGAAAGTTGGTTCCAAAGACGAAGTTGTAGAGAATTAAATTTAACCGAACAAGTGTTTCAGGGTTTTTGGGAAATATGGCCCAATCCTGGTATATGGCCACTTCCATAATTGGGCAGGATGACCCAGATCTCCAGAACTATGAGAGTTAGAAAGTTGGTTCCAACGGCGAAGTTATAAAGAATTAAATTTAAGCGCACAAGTGTTTCAGGGTTTTGGGGAAATATGACCCAATCCTGGTATATGGCCACTTCCATAATTAGGCACGATGACCCAGATCTCCAGAACTATGAGAGTTAGAAACTTGGTTCCAAAGACGAAGTTATAGTGAATTGAATTTAAGCGAACAAGTGTGTCAGGGTTTTGGGGAAATATGGCCCAATCCTGGTATATGTTCACTTCCATAATTAGGCAGGATGAACCAAATCTCTAGAACTATGAGAGTTAGAAAGTTGGTTCCAAAGGCGAAGTCGTAGAGAATTAAATTTAAGCGAACACGTGTTTCAGGGTTTTGGGGAAATATGGCCCAATCCTGGTATATGGCCACGTCCATAATTTGGCGGGATGACCCAGATCTCCAGAACTATGAGAGTTAGAAAGTTGTTCCAACGGCGAAGTTATAGAGAATTAAATTTAAGCGAACATGTGTTTCAGGGTTTTGGGGAAATATGGTCCAATCCTGGTATATGGCCACTTCCATAATTAGGCAGGATGACCCAGATCTCCAGAACTGTGAGAGTTAGAAAGTTGGTTCCAAAGGCGAAGTTGTAGAGAATTAAATTTAAGCGAAAAGGTGTTTCAGGGTTTTTGGGAAATATGGCCCAATCCTGGTATATGGGCACTTCCATAATTGGGCAGGATGACCCAGATCTCCAGAACTATGAGAGTTAGAAAGTTGGTTCCAACGGCGAAGTTATAAAGAATCAAATTTAAGCGAACACGTGTTTCAGGGTTTTGGGGAAATATGGCCCAGTCCTGGTATATGGCCACTTCCATAATTAGGCAGGATGACCCAGATCTCCAGAACTATGAG
>CM055406.1:89469708-89491657 GCA_029228625.1 Pseudolycoriella hygida
AAATTTAAGCGAACACGTGTTTCAGGGTTTTGGGGAAATATGACCCAATCCTGGTATATGTTCACTTCCATAATTAGGCAGGATGAATCAAATCTCTAGAACTATCAGTGTTAGAAAGTTGGTTCCAAAGGCGAAGTCGTAGAGAATTAAATTTAAGCGAACACGTGTTTCAGGGTTTTGGGGAAATATGGCCCAATCCTGGTATATGACCACTTCCATAACTAGGCAGGATGAACCAATTCTCTAGAACTATGAGAGTTAGAAAGTTGGTTCCAAAGACGAAGTTGTAGAGAATTAAATTTAAGCGAACAATTGTTTCAGGGTTTTGGGGAAATATGGCCCAGTCCTGGTATATGGCCACTTCCATAATTAGGCAGGATGACCCAGATCTCCAGAACTATGAGAGTTAGAAAGTTGGTTCCAAAGGCGAAGTTATAGAGAATTGAATTTAAGCGAACACATGTGTCAGGGTTTTGGAGATATATGGCCCAATCCTGGTATATGTTCACTTCCATAATTAGGCAGGATGAACCAAATCTCTAGAACTATGAGAGTTAGAAAGTTGGTTCCAAAGGCGAAGTTGTAGAGAAGTAAATTTAAGTGAACACGTGTTGCAGGGTTTTGCGGATATATGGCCCAATCCTGGTATATGGTCACTTCCATAATTAGGCAGGATGAACCAAATCTCTAGAACTATGAGAGTTAGAAAGTTGGTTCCAAAGGCGAAGTTGTAGAGAGTTAAATTCAAGCGAACACGTGTTTCAGGGTTTTGCGGAAATATAACCCAATCGTGGTATATGGCCACTTCCATAATTAGGCAGAACTATGAGAGCTAGAAAGTTGGTTCCAAAGGCGAAGTTGTAGAGAATTAAATTTTACCGTACACGTGTTTCATGGTTTTGGGAAAATATGGCCTAATCCCGGGATAACGTTACTTCCAGATTCCAGAGGGATGATTCTTACCTCTAGAACTATGGCAGCTAGAAAGTTGCTTACAAACTTACAAAAGTACTGATATCCGATAAAAAAACCTCTTACAGAGGAGGTGTGACGCAAGTCTTTATGTCTGCTTACAAAAGCCGTGAAATCAGAAAAGTGTGACGCATTAATCATCTAAGGTAAAACTATTTTCTTCCAGTTACAAAAGTTCTGAAATCGGAGGGGGTGACGCATTAAGCTTCGATTCGCAGCAAACATTTTTAAACAAAATTATGTTGAGTTCAAAAAATTGCGTCACAAATGCCAGACTTCCGAGATGCTTATGACCAATTTATCACTATTGAATTATTTTTCCCCCTTTCTCTTGTCACCATAGTTTCAAAATTTTGTAAATTCCAGAAATCGATTGACAAATAAAATGAACAAATAATTATACGTACGGGTCCCTTGCTTATGTTTTTCTTATAGCAACAAAAGGAAAACAAAAAAAAAACAAATAGAAAACACAAAGGTTTTAAAAATCGGTTAAAGTTTACTAGAATTATCACCGTGGTAAACACATAAGCGTCGCATGCTTCGTACGGGTCTAAATAATACATTTGAGGAAGTAAGCCTGCGCTAGCACAACTAGTTTAATGCTTATTTTGTATTTTATGCTACAGTAGCAGGCAAGAATAGCTGATACTCGTATTAAGTGATAAAAATTATTATTAGTTTTAAAATTTTTTCTTGATTTATCGGTTCATATACGCAAGAAAAGTCAAAGTTTGTTTTTATACAGACGTTTTGCGATTCATTTTCGTATTCAAGCGTATCTAAGCGAAAAAAAATTACAAAGATGGCAAATTAGATTAGACTAATCGCGAAACATGCTTATACAAACAAATCAATTTTAATTGTTTACGAGGGACCGATAAATCCAGAAAAAATCCAAAACAAACATTGCATTTCGACACTCAAGTCGTTGTCAAATAACCAAAAAATAACATTTACTTACTCATGATAATCGTAACTTGAGAAATATGAGTTCAATCTGAGCGTCATTACAATAACAAAATAATTCAAAATAAAATTCTCAACCTGTGACCTTCTGTTACTTGTCTATGTGATCGAAAATTAAAGTAAAATTTCCACGTTTCAGTTTAATTGTTCCACGATCAAGCAAAGCTCGAATAATATATAAGGTATTCTCAAAAACAATTTGAATTCTCGCGGTTTTCGTTGATCTAATCTAAGCATTTTTTGCCGTTGATCAGAGGTCCGATATTAAATTTGATGAAGAACGGCGGAAACGGCAGAAATTTGTCCTTGTGAATGGTAACTCAAATTCGACGAAAAGTATCAACTGCATACCGAATTTGTTTGTATATGATACCTTCCTACATGGACAGAAGCTAGAAAGCTCAGGCCCTACTAGAGGGGTGGACTCCCCCCGGGCCCGGTCCTTTTTTGGGTGCCCGGCCTTCAGTTGGGTGCCCTGGATTTTGAAAAAGCTAATTATACACTTCTACTTTAAGAAATTTTCGCCTACGGCACCTTAATTTAAACTGTGTGGAATGAGGTGTAATGTATTTGATTTATTTTTGTTTATTAAATATGACTTTTCGCCGCACCTGCACTGAGGGGTAATTGTGACCATGGAAATATTCGTGGCATCTCAAGAATGCAAAATGCATGTGTTAGTGTGTAATGCGTTAATATGTCATACATTTTTCGGGGTTTTTGAACAGTTTTTGTGAAACACTGTCCTTAGTATTAGGTTAGTATTTTTCTTCAATAATAATCTGGTGCCAATGTTCAAATTTAACTTTTTTTGTTAAAATTCTGGATTTTTTCTTCTGGTTGCTATTACACCACGCTAGGTCGCAATTACCCGCATGGTTCCCCAAATTCAATTTGGTAGTCCTGAAGTTGAAACTTGTCGTAAAGAGATATTTTCGGATGAATCTTGAATTAATCTGGGCGAAGCGTTGAACTACTACGAAATTAAACTCAAAAGTTTTATTTTATTCCTATTATTATTAACAGTTTTATTAAGATTTTTGAGATATAAGGTTGAGCGATATCCGTTAGAATCAATTATCACCTGGATGATTCTCTTCAAAATCTGAACTAGTATTTAGTATTTAAATTTAATTAAAAAAATAATTTAAATAATTTTTCTTAAATAAACATTGAAAAAAAATGAGTTTGAGCTTATGTGATCACTCATTACTTTGCATTGACGTTTCGAGATTTTGTTCGGGTAGGTACCGAAAAGAGTCTTTGCGAGGGGCAGATAATTGTGTGTTTTAAGTGTAAAAGTATTTTCTTAATTCTCAAAGGATTTTTTTTATTTTTAATGATTTTCTATCGCTTTCTTCAATTTCCAAGGATTTTCTTGCGATTCAAAAGATTTTTTTAGGGATTTTCAATGAATTTGAAGATTTTTTAACAATTGATTTTCTTTTGAGTGCAAAAGGATTTTCTACGCCTGTTCATCATTTTTTTCTTGGTATTTTGATGGTTGAAGTGTTCAAGTGTTCAAGTTTGCAACCGATTCGTGAATTCATGTTGTGTTGAAGTGTAATCGAGTTTTGTTTGTATCTAATTCGTATTTTGTGTAATTTTTGATCAATTTAGTTGATGATGATGATGATGATAATAATTTTATTGTCTAACTATACACTAGCTGACATGGAAAAAGAGTTACTAGTTTTGCTAATGTGATAACGTAAGAAATTACGAAAGTTTAACGCCACTTAGATAAATCCGCGCGCTGTCACATCTTTTAACTAATTTGATCCCATCGGTTTTGCTGAACAACTTTTTGAAAATGAACAACTGTACGGTGTGTGATAACGGCTTCCTTTTGGAAACTTAAATGAAACGCGTCTAAATTCGTAGAAGGTTTGCACAAGAATAAAATTTATTAAAAAGGAAATTTATGTTAAACCATATTTAAGGTAACTTAGATTGTTATCAAATTGATATTTCAACAGCCTCCCTCAATTTGATGACCATACCAAGTACAAAGTATTAAAATTGAATTGCGACTTCCTCTTCATCATACTCTGATGCTGCAGCCATCCGAGCCGCATTCGGTGAACAATGTTTACACTTGTTATATTGTAGGCTTTCACTTGATGTTGAATTATTTCGACATTCATATTTGTAGTGGCCTTTCTGTCCACAGTTGAAGCAAGTAATAGTTTTTCGTGAAAACGTTGCAAATGCTGATGAAGGCAGTCGTTCGTCTTGTTCATTATTACTATTGAATTTGATGTTGGCATCAAGCAAACGACCCTTAACAAAATCCAAAGAGAGCTTGTCGATTGGTAGTGTCTCCAAAGCAGTTGGAACGGATTCGAAACTTTTTGGAAGAGACGAAGGAAGTTGACAAATTACGTCTTCTTCTTCTATCTTCCCACCGGCAGATTTCCACTCTCGGACCAGACTGTCAAATGTTAGAAGATGATTTTGCAGGTCGTCATTACTTGCCATCTTAATTGTAAGTAGTTTTCGTCGTAAATGCATCCTGTTTGACATCCCTTTACGTTCAAAAACTTCACTCAGAGCTGACCATACTTCCTTCGGATTTTCTTTATCTTTCACGTATTCCAAATACTTGTCCCCGATCGCTTGAATAAGTAGTGAATGACACTTTCTTTCCTTTTTCTCGAATAATTCTTTCTTCTTCAATCTTGTCGTTCTTGCCTCGACAGTTTCTCCATCCACTTTCATCAGCTCATCAAATTCATTGCTTGTTTTTGCTAGAAATCCGTTGATGCCATATTCTTTGAAAAGGATTTCTGTTCGAAAGTTCCAATTATTAAAATTTCCGCCATCGTAAACTGCTAGCTTCCTGAATTCCTCTATTTCTTCTTCCATTCTTCTTCAAGTAACTGACTGTTACCAAAAACAAAATTTCTGTGGTTGACTACCACCAAAAACACAATCTGTGGTTGACTACCACGAATACTTTTATCACGCTGTGGTTGACTACCACGAAACAGAATAATCAGTTAATATTAGCTGGGTCCATAACCTTTTGGAAACTTAAATGAAACGCGTCTAAATACGTAGAAGGTTTGCACAAGAATGAAATTTATTAAAAAGGAAATTTATGTTAAACCATATTTAGGGTAACTAACTTAGATTGTTATCAAATTGATATTTCAACACTTCCGAAATGGTAATCCAAATAAAATTATTTGCGATGGAATTTCTCGGCAAATTTATCACGCTGAATGTGTCAATTTTAATAATGATGCGTTGTTGCATTATAGACAAATGCCCAATCTTCAATGGTTCTGTGACAGCTGCATTAATCAAATGAGCTCGTCCAAATTTTCATCTTCTCAATTCAGTAAATTCAATTCCACTGTAGTTGTTCCAACGTCATCGCCACAACGTTCACTTCCTGCTGCCTACCGTAACCGTAAACCGGTTGTTAGTGCAAAACCGACTTCAAGTTCCGTGTTTATGACAACTAAGTCTCCGACCGCTAAAAGTGACATAAAAAATGCCAATGATTTGAATAATTCCTCAAAAAATGTAAAGATGTCCGACAATCAGTTCCGTAATTCATCAGGTACAAATGAATCGCACCTGATAACCAGATATGTAACCGAACAATCTGATGTTTCTCAGCCTGAACCGAAGCATAATACCGCAGATTTTATAGAAAATCCCACTGAACCATCGGTAAATCCCACAGCTTCCAGTTCCTTCGCCGAGGTGGTAACTTCAACGTTAATTGCCGAGCAAGTGTCCGCTAGAGTCAATAATTCGCCTATTAAACCGCGAAAACATTCTATTCCACGAAACATTGTATCGTCAATCGAAACACATAAGATTGCTTATGTGTCCAACTTGCATCCGTCAGTTACCGAAGAAGAAGTTACCAATTATCTACTGCGGAATAATGTAATATCGTCAATTGAAGATGTGTCATGCAAGAAACTGGTTTCAGCCAATGTAGATTTGGACACGGTTACCTTTGTATCGTTTAAGGTCACCGCTAGATCAGAACTGTTTAACGATGTGGTCAACAAAAAGCTCTGGCCTGACACGGTCGCCGTTAGAGAATTCGTAAAACGCTAGACAACTGATGATTTTGTTTTTGTTTTCGTCTTTACCTTGGACGAGTAGCTTGTCGTGATTGATGTTTTTTTTTTAATTTGAATTTTTTGTTTGATTTTTTTTTTTTAATTTTATTTCACAGAACTAAGTACGGTTATCACGAACCGATTAATAACATGTGCATCGAATTTAACCGTTTTTCGCAGCTTTGGATCAGGGCATTTCGCGAGAGTCTTTTAAGACGATCGTAAACCAATGAAAATTCCGGTTAAGCTGAACGGTAAGACAAAGTTATCATGATTATCATGATTACTCTTACGCTCAGGTGAATCGAGTCAAATTCGTGCTTTTTCAGATGGATCATTTTTCAAGCCTACACCGTTTAGCATGCCAGCACCGCACAATCATCAATGTTCTTTACCACACGTCTCGTTAATCATAAGGTTCCTGTTCGCTGTTTCTCTGGAACTGCCATGATGTCACTATTTCACAATTTATTATTAGTCTTTTTTTAAGTCGAGTTTTCTCGTTTTCTTTTTTTGCTTTTTACATCGTATAAGACTTTTTTCCTGTCGAATTCATGTATAATTGTAAGTAGTCAGGTGGCTTCGGCCGTTGACGAAATGAATAAATAAAACATAACCAAAGACCCGTACGTATCAGAATAGATGTGACAAACAGAATAGATGTGGCAAAGTGACTCGAACGTACCTAAATATACAAATAAGCAAACAATCCAACGTTTTCTGTTCTTTTATAACTGTAAGAATTTCAAAGATCCATAGAAATTACCCAAGGTAATGTCAAAGGCCCTACTGAAGTACGTCTCAGACCATTCAAATTTAGAAAAGCTTATATCCAAGGACTAAGTCGTTTTTCCCTAAAACCCAGAAACGCGTGTTACCTAAAATTTTATTGTCTATAACTTTGTCCTTGGAAGCAACTTTCTACCTCTCATAGTTCTGGATATCTGGGTCATCCTGCCCAATTATGGAAGTGGCCATATACCAGGATTGTGTCACATTTCCCCAAAACCCTGAAATACGTGTTGGCTTAAATTTAATTCTTTACAATTTTGCCTTTGGAACCAACTTTCTAACTCTCACAGTTCTGGAGATCCAGGTCATCCTGCCCAATTATGGAAGTGGCCATATACCAGGATTGGGCCATATTTCCCCAAAACCCTGAAACACGTGTTCGCTTAAATTTAATTCTCTATAACTTCGCCTTTGGAACCAACTTACTAACTCTCATAGTTCTGGAGATCTGGGTCATCCTGCCCAATTATGGAAGTGGCCATATACCAGGATTGTGTCACATTTCCCCAAAACCCTGAAACACGTGTTCGCTTAAATTTAATTCTCTACAACTTAGCCTTTGAAAGTAAATCTCTGTATTGCGTATTTAAGCAAATACTGAAAAAAAACTATCTCTTATTTATTTTTTATTTTTTATATTTAATTTATTTTCGCCCATTCCATGGCTCCCAGCGCACAGACCCCTGACCCGACTCCAACAAAAATAGTTCTCCAGTTTTTTGGCATCAAATGTTTTCATTTGACACCAAATTGAGCAATTTCCGTGCGTTACTTGCTGAGATATTTGCGAAAAAGTTTCACCGACCCTCGAAAAACCATGTTTTTGGTCACTTCTTCGACCATATCTCCGGAACCACTTGATCGATTTTGCTCATCTTCGAACTTGAATCATGGGAGGCATGTACCTTTCAGGGAAAAAAAAGATTAGGCTGATCGGTTGAGCCGTTTGGAAAAAAAGTGGAGACGGACGGACGGACGGACGGACATTTTTTTTATTGCTGATTTGTCATCTCTAGACGATAATAGATGCATCCCCCCGACTCCCACCTCGATCTACCCCATGTTACAATACAATTGTTTGTAGTAAACGTATAGGACCTCTTGTACTTCGTACGGGTCCAATAAAAACTTTAAAATTGATGTGTGAGGTTTCAATTTGCAAGTGAACTTTAATTTTTTGCAATAAATTTTGAAACTATTTTTCACATTATAAAAAATCAATATTTGTTATTTATTTATTTATCGTATGGTAACAATCTCATATAAGTCTTATATTACATATCAATTCTTAATTCTTAATACTGGTTTTTCTATATTGAAACTGTTCGTTCTTATACTTAGTGCAAACTTCCGGGAGGATGGCAATGGCCAACTGATTCGGCAACCGAAATTGATGACACTTTCGTCTTGTGCAGACATCGTGAAGACCACTTTAGTGGCTGTCATCTGTTCACGTTCAATGTGCTTTAATTAATAAGAAAATCTCATTATAAGTTGAAATAAACATTAATCATGGGCGCGCGGTAGCAATGCGCCCGTGACGCAAGTCTTACACGCCAAAAAATTCACAAGAAATTTTTTCGTAGACTAAGGAACATATATAAAGGAACTTTTTGACTTCCCCCCCACACCCCCCCCCCCGAGCGACGTACCCCCGGAAAATATTTTTCTCGGATTCTACGGAAAATTTTAGGCCGAAAGTGCCTTTCACTCAGTAACATCGGTTCAGTCGTCCGAAGATATGAATAAACCTTTTGCTATTTTGTATGGAAATGGACTCAAATCGAATATTTTAACTAGTCAATTTGGTAAACCTTTCTTTCTTTCTTTCCTTTGTGGCAATTTTTTTTACGTTGTAAGGGTTTGCAGTTTCCTGACTGCTATTCCGTATTCTTAGAACTATGGACGCTAGAACGTTGGTCTCCAAAGGCGAGTTCCGAAGTAGTTGTAGAGAATTACTTTAGCGACAACACGTGTTTCAGGGTTTTGGGAAAATGGCCCAATCCTGTTATATGGCCACTCCCATAATTGGGCAGGATGAACCAAATCTCCAGAACTATGAGAGTTAGAAAGTCGGTTCCAAAGGCGAAGTTATAGAGAATTAAATTTAAGCGAACACGTGTTTCAGGGTTTTGGGGAAATAAGGCCCAATCCTGGTATATGGTCACTTCCATAATTAGGCAGGATGAACCAAATCTCTAGAACTATGAGAGTTAGAAAGTTGGTTCCAAAGGCGAAGTTATAGAGAATTAAATGTAAGCGAACACGTGTTTCAGGGTTTTGGTGAAATATGGTCCAATCCTGGTATATGGTCACTTCCAGAATTTCGTCTTTTTTATGGCAATTTGTGGCAGGATGACCCAGATCTCCAGAACTATGAGATTTAGAAAGTTGGTTCCAAAGGCGAAGTTAGAGAGAATCAAATTTAAGCGAACACATGTTTCAGGGTTTTGGGGAAATATGGCCCAATCCTGGTATATGACCACTCCCATAATTGGGCAGGATGACCCAGATCTCCAGAACTATGAGAGTTAGAAAGTCGGTTCCAAAGGCGGAGTTATAGAGAATTAAATTTAAGCGAACACGTGTTTCAGGGTTTTGGGGAAATATGGCCCAATCCTGGTATATGGCCACTTCCATAATTAGGCAGGATGACCCAGATCTCCAGAACTATGAGAGTTAGAAAGTTGGTTCCAAAGGCGAAGTTATAGAGAATTAAATTTAAGCGAACACGTGTTTCAGGGTTTTGGGGAAATATGGCTCAATCCTGGTATATGGTCACTTCCAGAATTTCGTCTTTTTTATGGCAATTTGTGGCAGAATGACCCAGATCTCCAGAACTATGAGATTAAGAAAGTTGGTTCCAAAGGCGAAGTTAGAGAGAATCAAATTTAAGCGAACACATGTTTCAGGGTTTTGGGGAAATATGGCCCAATCCTGGTATATGGCCACATCCATAATTAGGCAGGATGACCCAAATCTCCAGAACTATGAGAGTTAGAAAGTTTGTTGCAAAGGCGAAGTTGTAGAGAATTAAGTTTTAGCGTACACGTGTTTCATGGTTTTGGGAAAATGTGGCCTAATCCCGGGATAACGCCACTTCCAGATTCCAGAGGGATGATTCATACCTCTAGAACTATGGCAGCTAGAAAGTTGTTTACAAACTTACAAAAGTACTGATATCCGCAAAAAAAAAACCTCTTACAGAGGAGGTGTGACGCAAGTCTTTATGCCTGCTTACAAAAGCTGTGAAATCAGAAAAGTGTGACGCATTAATCAACTAAGGTAAAACTATTTTCTTCCAGTTACAAAAGTTCTGAAATCAGAGGGGGGTGACGCATTAAGCTTCGATTCGCAACAAAAATTTTTAAAAAAAAATTATGTTGAGTTCAAAAAATTGCGTCACAAATGCCAGACCCACCAGCGGAATAATTTTCCAACACTCAGATTTTAGACGCAAAAATTAAAATTTACCCTAAACGATGTAATAAGAAATAAAAGTCAAATTTTCGCAGCGTAAAAACTGAAAATACAGAAAAATTGTTTCGTCGTTGGGTCTGGCATTTGTGACGCAATTTTTTGAACTCAACATAATTTTGTTTAAAATTTTTTGTTGCGAATCGAAGCTTAATGCGTCACCCTCCTCTGATTTCAGAACTTTTGTAACTGGAAGAAAATAGTTTTACCTTAGTTGATTAATGCGTCACACTTTTCTGATTTCACAGCTTTTGTAAGCAGGCATAAAGACTTGCGTCACACCTCCTCTGTAAGAGGTTTTTTTGCTAATTAATATCGTAAAATTACCTTTGCTAAATACAGAACCACATAAAAATCACACGGAAAATTATAAAATCATTTATAAACTATTTGCACATAAATACCACAGCTGTGTTATGATGACAAAGCTAATATCTTCCCAGGCTGTTTCACGAACAAGTGTCATCAAATCTGCTTTCAACTTATCTGTCCATATGGTCACATTTCGTTTACCTTCTTTTAAATAAATTCACGTATGATTTAGACCTGTGTGCCTGCGCTCAGCCGCGCCGATCGCCGCCGAAAAATGTCAGAAAAAGTGCGCCGCCGCGGCCGCCGCCGTCGTTGTTTTTCGTCGGCGCAGAATTTTATAATTTCACATGCACTCGAAGTAAAAGAATTTTAGACTTTCAAAATTATCAAAAAATAATAAAAATAATAAAATAAAAATAATTATAACTCTCTAAAATAAATTAAATCATTATTCGAAAATAATTCTGCTGAGTTGAAATTGATGAAGAAGGATAATTGCAGATGATTACATAAATAATATTGTCTTTGTATAAATGTTTGTCTTCTAACTTTTGAATCAAATTCCTTCAATGATTAATATATCACTGGAATTGAATGTTCATAAAATTATAATTTGTTTAGTCTTTTTTCTTGTATAACGTAATGAACATTATGTATTGTTATTTGTGAATGAATTAAATTAAATTAAATTAAGTAAATAAGGAAGTAGCACATTTATTGAATTTCACAACTTTTTAGTCCTACACATTTCGACAACCTTAATATTGATTGGTTTCGTGTTTTTTTTTTCACAGTTACAATTTTTATCGCGGTAACTAATACGGTGCTGTCTAGAAATTTATAGAAATTTTATAGTTAAGAAATTTTTCGTCCAAAATATCATTTCAAAGCCTGAAGGTGAGTTGAACAAGGCCCGAAATATAGCTGAAATTATAAGAAAATTACGTTTACTTGATGCCGCTATAACTAGAGTTGGGCGAGCAGGGCCAAAATTTGACCCAAACCTGTGCCCGCCCGTGCCCGATAGGATATTAGTCGGGCTCGGGCATAATTCTATCGGACCTGTTATGGGTCTGGCTTTCTTCTTAATTTTGGGCCCTTGAAAGGGTGGACTCGGGCATTATTATATCTGGCTTGATTTGAGTTGGGACAACGGGTTAAGACTAAAATTTTTATTCATGTTTTTATATTTTTATTCAATTAAAAAGTTCAGTTAAGCACTATAAAGTTCTACGACACTCATCAAAAATGTTTTTTTTTTTATAATTGAAATTGTAATTTCGTGTTCAAATATTTGCCGCTAAAAATATTTTACAGCATCATTTCTTTACTATCAGGTGTACCAACAAAAAAGACCTATCACACCACCTGTCATCATTGAACTGTCATACGTTTGTAAACATAAACACGTTTAAATTTGTTTTATAACAACACAATTTTTCGACGGTGCCATCATTAATATCAAAAATATACGTCACCATATTTACTTACTTTCAAAAACTTTTACTTTCAAATGTTGTTATTAAAATTAAAAATAAACTGACTTTTTATTAAAACTTCAAAAATGTCAAACATAATACGCGCGTGTAGAAAGACAGCATAACAGCGTCACGGTTACCAACAACACAAAGTAAAATACATTTCATTATATACAGGAGAAGAATCGTAAGATTGCGCAACGTTTCGTTTTAACTCGTTTCACCGAAAAACCGAGTTTTAAATGCACAGAATGCAAGCGAATACGTGAAAAAAGAGATAAAAGAGAAATAAGAAAGATGCACAGGCTTGTGATTCTCTTCCTGTAGTAAAGCTCACAACATGCCCATCGGCATGTCGTCAGTTGGATTTTAATTTTAAAATTTTAAAGTCGATCATAAAAAAAACGGAAAGGTATTTTTTTATTTTGATTTCGGATTTGTGATTTACGTAACAATAGAATCACACAAAAATATAAAAAAAGTCATAATCGTAGCCAGGGCCTAATATTTGGGAACCGATTCCCCAAATTCCCAAAGATTCCTTAAGATTCCCAAAGATTCCTGTTGCGAATATATACGAAAACGAACGAAGTTCAATTTCACAAACATTTAGTCTTCCTTAGAATAATTTACAATGTTCTCTGATGACCGACCGATCGAATATAAAACAATTCACTCGAAATTCACTACGTAAACGATACGGTAGATGTGTCAGAGTTGATAAACCTTTTTATCTTTGTATACGAACGTATACAACACCTCCCTCAATAAGAAAAAAAAACCCACCAGAACTAAGCATCCACATATCGTCCTTGAACCACCTTAGAGAAATTCGTTCGTTGAGGCGGTCGCCGAATGCGCTGTGGCCTTTCGTTAACAATTGATTGAGGTGAAACAGATGAACTTTGCACACTTTGACTTTGTGTGTCTTCACTGACGATGTCCAAGTTTTGATGTTCAGATATCATTGGTGTTAATTGATCAGATTGATCAAAAACATCCAAAAATAAACTTTAGTATTTAGTATTTATTTCCAATTAATTATCTACAGTAATGAATTACCTACAGATAATAATTACATAAAACTTATAGTATTCATTTATTTTAATTAAACTAAGACAATAAAAGCAGAAATAATAAGAACAGAGAGAATAAAAAAAAATCAAAAATGCAAAGGAAATGAAAATAACCAGCAACACAACAATTAACTAATAGTCAAATGAACTAGAACTGACGGACAATTCGAACAAATCCAATAATACAAATGTAACAAAAATACAACAATACGAGCTTTAAATTCGTTCCATGAGACCAACTTACACACGTCATGGAGATAATACTTCGTCAAAACACGTACGAGCCAACAGCAAATTCTAGTTCGCATGAAATAGGCAAAGACTTCACCGCGACGTGAAAACGCATTTTCGATACATGTGGATTTATTAAACGGCAGAAATTGTTAAAAATTCGTGACAGACTACACACAGGTTCAAAGAATCCGTAGAACGTGCGATGAGTCGGGACAAACAAATGTTCGTGAGAACGAAGGTCTCTGGTGGGTCGGTTCACCTGAAACTTCTCAAGAAGTTGAGGAGCATCAACATGACGATTCAAAAGATCATGAACAAAGAGTGCACACGCATTAAGCCTACGTCTCGCAAGAGAATCAATATCAATAATCTTACACCTTGACTTATACGACGGTAGCCTATAATTAGAATCTCTACTAATAGATCTACGAAGCGCGTAAATAACAAATTTTTTCTGAATAGATTCAATCATTTTGACCCTGTCATCTTGACCAGGGAACCAAACCAACGAGGCATATTCAAGGTGGGAGCGAACATGCGCACAATAAATTGACGTCAAAGCTTTGAGGTTAGTGAAACGATAACAGATTCTCTTGACGAATCCTAACATTGAATAGTCTTTAGAAACGATACTCTCAATGTGATACCTAAAATTAAGAGAACAATCAAGGAAAACACCCAAATCGCGAATCACATTAACACGCGTCAGCAGAGTAGCATCGATCTTGTATTCAAAGATTATCGGCGACTTTGATCGATGAAACGTAATAACATTACATTTACCGACGTTCAGAAACAAATGGTTACGAACACACCATTGAGACAGAGCATCAAGATCACGTTGAACGGCCACACAATCGAGAACCGATCTAACACGGTAAAAGATTTTCAGATCGTCGGCATATAACAAAAACTTCGCGACTTTAAAAACCTTAGTGACGTCATTAATAAATAAAATAAACAGAAGCGGCCCAAGATGGCTTCCTTGGGGGACGCCTGACGTAACTAAAAACGAGCGAGATTCCCAGCTGGATAACTTAACGTACTGAGAGCGACCTCTCAGATACGAGTCAATCCAAATAAACAAATCAGAATGAATACCCAATTCACTCAGTTTTTGAATGAGTAGACTATGGGACACCCTATCAAAAGCTTTACGTACGTCAGTGTAAACTGCATCTAACTGGCAGCCGGACTCCATCACGTTGATGACCTCATTCACGAATTCAATAAGATTTGTGGAAGTTGAACGTCTCCTCATGAATCCATGCTGACGAACGGAAATAACGTTTTTCAGTTTATGTAACATAATGCCCGTTACAATAGACTCAAATAATTTGCCAAACGTCGGCAAAATGGCCACACCCCTGTAATTCTCAACACTGGCCCTTGCACCACTCTTATAGATCGGAGTAATGTATGACACTTTCCACTTGCTTGGAAAACTACTCTTAAGAGACAGGTTTAAAATTTTATGTAGAGGAGCCACGAGGTTATCAGCACAATTCTTAAGAAATAATGGAGAAATATTGTCAGGTCCATCACCCTTAGATGTTTTAACATTGGTGAGGGCTTCAAGGATTTCAACACGACTCAAAGATATCGATCCAATGTCAACCAGTTTGTCGATACCGAAAGCATTACCATTACCAACAACATCCTCAGCGTAGACATCTTCAAAAAAATCTGCAAAAAGGTCACATTTGCCTTGCATGGTATCAGCAACACTTTCACCTCTACGCATGGTGCTAGGGTAGCCATAAGATTTACGCCTGGACTTAACATATGACCAAAACTTAGACGGGTCATGTGCCATGCTATTTTGAACTCTATTCAAATAAAACTCATAACAGCAACGTTGGGTAGACTGAAATTGCTTACGCAATGAACAAAAAACCATGTGATCGCTGAGGCTATTCGTGCGTTTAAAACGACGATGAGCTCTATTCTTGCGATTCTTCAACTTCACCAGCCTAGCAGTGTACCACGGGGGTCGCTGATGATTACGAGGTTTCTTCAAAGGAACATGGGCATCGAAACCTTCCTTCAGTACGTCATAGAATTTGTCTACTGTAGTGTCAATATCCGTAATGTTTGAAAATAAACCTTCCCAATCACACGTTGTCAAATACGAATTTAGACCGTCGAAATCCGCTTTGCGAAAGTTAAACTCAAGTCGTGGTGGACAAGACTCATTGAAATGCCTATGCTCTACGGAGAATGATATCTCAATCGAGCTATGAAAGGCCTCGTCAACGTTACACAATGGGTTCGATGACTCCCTGATGGACACGTCGTCATTGTTGCAAAAAACGAGATCTAAAACATTGCCATATCGATTGATGACGTTGTTCATTTGAAAAAAGCCATAACTCAAAAGCAAATGAATAAGTTCAGCTTTAGTGCTACAATCGACATTCACTGGAAGGTAAGCGTTAACGTCATCAGAGTCATAAAAACGCGCATCAGCCTTATTGGGATTAACCGTGTCAGGAAGCCATTGCATTTTTTCAATATTAAAATCACCTAATACAAAGAAAATGTCATCATCACTCAAATCAACAAAGTCAATAATCGTATCAAGAACCTCGGTGTATCTTTGATAGACTCCCACGGGCGAACAGGAGGGTATGTACAAACAACAGACATAGGCACTCATCTTATCGAATCTTAGTCTAACCAATAAAACTTCAACGTCTTCAGTATCAGGTACTATTACCACTTCGCTACGTAAATGCGACCTAACAGCAATCAATACTCCACCACCAGAGACCTTCTGACTATTCAGCGCAGACCTATCGGTTCTGTAAACTGAAAACTCATTATCTCGAAATAACTCGCCATCGTGTATTGACGAATTTAAGTTGGTCTCAGTCAGAGCAATGACATTATACGCGCATTCCGACGTAGCCATGTAAAATTGATTTGTTTTTGTCCGTAGACCTCTAGTGTTTTGATAAAACATTGTTACAGATTTCTTAAAAGCTTCTACATTAATTACGTTGTGTTTCGATAAATTAGGTTTATTATTACAATTTGAGTTGTCACTGCTATTATCATTCGTTGAAACGTCATTAACTAACGTAACAGCATCGTCAGATTTTGAATTAATAACCAATTCGCTAATTGGTACGTCAATTAAATCGGAATAATTAACCATCGTTGATTTGAGCAAATTTTCATTTACAATTGTGTCGTCGTTGGATCTGTGGAACCGTTGATCATGTCTACCGATTCTGGAAGGCTTACTAGTGGCTCTTTGGGTTTGCGACCAGCATTTTTTACTAAAATTTTTTTTTTTTTTTTAAATTTCATAATATCATTTATTAAATATAATTTACAAATAAAATAATTCTGCTAAATTTTTCGATGGTGGAATTGTTCCTAAAATGGAAGCGACATTACCGCGTTGAATTGCGATACCAATTCTTTGGAAGAGGTAGGATATGGCTCGTTTTTCTTTGGTTATATCAGAAATTTTTCTACCAATTTCTTTCAATAATTTATAGCCCATCATTCCAAAAACACCAGATGTTTCTGATGCCACAGGCACGAAGATGAATTGTTCTCTTAGATGGTTATATTTATTTATCTTGTGATTTTCAGCCTGTTTCGCTGCCCAACCTAACTCACGTGATGTTCGATTTACGTATGTTTGTGCAAAAGTGTCACGGCACGTAAAATCCCACAGTAGTGATTTTCCTCAAGCCCACGGTATAAGACTGAGACCATCTGGTTTCTTCCCATCTGGTCCTGAACAACCAGGTGGTTCACGAGTACATGGTATTTCAGCCGATTTAAGTGCTCTTTGTATGAGGTTGTTGATAGCTTCATGTCGTGAGCTAGTGCCCGCTGCTTTACTGCACGACAGACCATGTCTTCCAAATTTGTCAACTTTACTTCCGCAGATGCATTTGTGAGGTTGTACAATGGGCAGACCAAAGCGTAATGTGAAAGAAACTCGGAACTCGTCGTTGTTCAAGTGTGTTCCTAGTTGAGGAGAAGGAAGGGCTTGTAACCAAACACCTGTCTGTTCCGATGAATTTGATAAAAATCGGGCTTTATCAGCAGTGTCAGTCAAGGATTTTGTAATATTCGTTAATTTTTCGGTTATTTCAATACACTCCCATTGACTTTGATATTGACGCAAACATACATCCGGTAGCTCTCCAAATTTATGACTCCAATGTTGTTCTGCTTCAACTCTTGCCAAATCGTCCTGTCGGTAAAAAATTAAAAATAATAAAAAATTATCCTCAGAAACAGCCACATTACGCGAAGTGTAAATGAAGTCTCTGACTTTCACTCCAATAGGCCAAGTCACTGGTGCCATAACTTTTGAGTAAACAGATTCAGGAAATGATACTCTGAATTGAAGGTAAGATAAGTCATCAAAATTTTTACCAGCTGGAATCAAAGGAGTAACTCGAACATCTTCTTTGTTCAACGATAATTCATTGACCAAGTAGTCGTTAATGTAGTCAGTCGAAATGCTTTTTCCAATATTGGAAATCACTATGCTTTTCCGACGTTCAGATCTTAAGTTACAGTTGTCAATGGTACCAGATGGCATAGCAGCGAGCACAATGCTTTCATTTGTGCCGAGCACAAATTTTTTCTTACGATTTGCAGGCTCATCGTCATCGTCTTCCCTATGTCTTTTAGTCTCCCTTATAGTGTGCGTGGTTTGGGTTATCGGTGATCTATCATTACGATGGTTCAATGCTGTCATACTTGTAGATAAAGTGCTAGCCAATTTGTCAGTTAACATAGAAAAGCCACTAAGTAAATTTCCCGACAAATTTTGAGACATTGAGTTTATCGTTGCATTGATATCCAATTTAAGATTATCTATCGAATTTTGTGATAACGAAGTCATTATTGCATTGATATCGCCTTTAATGCTGTCAATAGAATTCAAAACGTGCTTGTTGTCGTTGTTACATTTACAACAATACCAGTATATGTTCGGACAACTCACCACCGCGTTGAGCATTGTTTTATTTAATGATACACATTTTGCATGGAAACGACCGTTGCATAAGCCGCTGCATGTTATGAAATCAGCATTTATTACGCTTTTACAGGTACCACACGTCGCCGTCATATTTGTAGAAAGATAGATAGTGCCACAGATTGATAGATAGAGCGTTACGAAGTCTAAAGTTGCATGAAGTAAATCACCAATACGCTCGAAACGATACACGTTCTGAATAATCCGAACATGTGATACTTTGAATAGATGATTCCAATGTCACTTTGGGGTCAATTTGGTTAAATGATGAATTCAGCTCTATCGAGACTAGCCGTTGTACACTTCAAATTAAACTAAGAAGTTTGTCACAATTGTTAAAAAAAAAAAATATATATTGCCAATTAGCAATCAAATATCCGCTAGATAATTAGACTTAAACAATTTCGCACGGAGCAAAAAAAAACACGTCCTTACTCAACCAATCGAACTCACAGATGAACTTAAAGTTAAGTCGTCAATCGTTCCATTTTCTTCACAATATCTAGCACGAATATGGTTCGCGTAACGTCGCCATACCATTCCTTCACAGCGAACGGTGTACAAAACAGAACCACGACGTTCAATAATTTCCGCCGGTTTCCAAACAGCTTTTCGATCATGAAAATCTCGTACAAAAACTTTTTGCTTCGGTTCGAAAATCGTTGCGTTGCACCATGTTTAGCGTTAAAATACGACTCCATCTTGATGTCACGTATCAGATCGTATTTTGTTTCGGTTGAAGTAAATCTAACGTCGATTTCATCTTACGACCGAACATAACTTCAGCAGGTGAACAATTGTATGGTAGTTGGGGATTTGGTGTCATACGATAGCGTTGCAGAAAAGATTGGAGCACAATTGGTACATTTTCCTCCCCTTTTGCTTTAGTGAGGGCTCGTTTAAATGTATCAACAAACCTTTCGGCCTGACCATTACTTTGCGGGTGATATGGTGGTGTCGGAATGTGATGAATACCCTGTTCTCTGTAAAATTCGTCAAATTCATGCGACCGAAATGACGGACCATTGTCTGATACCAAAATATCCATTCGACCAAAATGAGCGATAAGTTCACGAAGTTTATCAATTGTGGCTTGCGAAGTGGTGCTCGACATCACAAATACCTCCGGCCATTTTGAATACGAATCAACGACCACCAAGTAATTGAAACCTTGAAATGGTCCGGCGAAATCTATATGAACTCGCGACCAAACTTCGACTGGTTTAGGCCAAGACGACAATTCCACTTTGACAGGTGCCTTAGCAGCGCTTGCACAACGAGAACAATTCTGTACGTATTCAGTAATATGTTGGTCGAGATATGGCCAATACACGTAACTTCGAGCCAAAGATTTCATACGGCCTATGCCTGGGTGAGCCACATGAAAATGAGCAAGAACCTTCGCCTGTAATATTGAAGGTATTAATACACGTGAGTTAAGTAATAAACAACCATCCTTCTCTAGCAACGACTCTCGACGATTGAATAGAATCTTTAACTCTTCATCGACAATCTTAGATGGCCAGGATGTCCTAAGATATTGCAGAACTTTCGCAAGCAATGGATCGTCTCGAGTTGCTTGAGCGACCATGTGAGCAGTAACCGGTAGCAAATGAATTGCGTCAACCAAAATTCGGTGTACTTCAGCCTCCATTAGATTAATCGAAGCAATGATGAACGGTTCATCCGTCGATGGGCGATTTGCGATTAATCGTGATAAAACATCGGCGTGACCAAATTTGAGAGTGGAAATATGCTCGATTGAAAAATCATACGGCATCATCGACAATGACCAACGTTGTAGACGGCTGGATGTATGGACTGGTATGCCCGTTTTCGAACCAAAAATTGCAAGTAACGGCTTATGATCGGTCTGAAGAACGAATTTTCTGCCACAAATCATTTTGTGGAATTTCTTGCAAGCGAATACCAGCGACAGGGCCTCTTTTTCAATTTGACCATAGTTTTTCTCAGCAGTCGTCAGAGCTCGAGAAGCATGTTCGACAGCTTTCACTGAGCCGTCTGGAAAACGATGTAAAATGACAGCCCCAATGCCATCGAATGAAGCATCTGCAGCGACTAATATATCGGCCTTCGGGTCAAAATGAGTTAAAAGTAGGTCCGACATCAAAATCTCTTTAGCACGATTGAAAGCGTTTTTACACTCGGCGGTCCATTCGAATTTCGCATTTTTACAAAGCAATGCATCCAGCGGAGCTCGTAAGCTGTGCATTTCTTTAACGAACTGAGAGTAGTAATTAATCATACCAAGAAATGATCGAACTGTTGATACGTCATGAGGTTCAGGCATGCGACTTATTGCTTCAATCTTCGATTTAATCGGACGACGACTATTTGCATCTATAATGAAACCAAGGTATTGAATTTCCTTCATGAGAAAATGACACTTATCAAATCGAATGCTGAAACCCCATTCCTTTATTTGATCGAATAAAGCAAACAAGTTGGAATTATGTTCCTCGATCGTTCTGCCGTTGACTATCAAATCGTCTGAAGAACTACATGTACGCTGTAGTCCGGAAATCATCGTGTCCATTATTTGTTGAAAAATAGCTGGAGCTGTTTTGATGCCAAACGGTAAACGGTTATATTGAAACAATCCCCGATGAGTGTTGATGGTTAAATATTCCTTTGATTCGTCTTCCACCTCGACTTGGAAAAACGCATCGGACAAATCAATTTTAGAAAAATATCTGCCACCGTTAAGAGTTGCAAAAATTGAATCGGGTGTTGGTAATTTTTTTTTTTTTTTTTTGTAATTACACATTTATTTATAAAAAACAAGGGTAAAAAAAACACTTTTAACTACCACAAACCAACATCAATCATGTTTGTGGTTGATGATGATTTAACGTTTGGGCGCTACAAAAATTTACATTAACCAATTTACAATACATAGACAGCTTCGAAAAATATTTTCTAAAAATATAGTTAAAAATTTTAAATTAAAGTGAGAAAGGAGACCTATTATAGAAAAAGATTGAATTCGTTGTTTCTATCACAGTGTGTGTTACGTATACTGACTGCATTGCCTCGCTGAATTGCTATCGATATACGTTGTAGCAGGAAGTCTCGACTGCGCGCTTCACCAGTTTTGCGTTTCATTAGTTTTCCTAATTTAGACAGAAAGGTTAGAGTTTCCGGCCCGATTGATCCTAGAGATTCAAATGCCACTGGGGTGTAGCAGTAATGACTTTTTAACTCGATATAGTGATTGTGCTTGTCTCTTTCTGCTTGGTCGGCTGCAGCACCACTCTTTTTTGACGTTTTATTGAGGTAGGATGCCGCCACTGTATCGACCACCGTAACGTCCCAGAGTAACGAGCGTCCGTGACTCCAGGGGTAGCTTGTTAAGCCATCCGGACGCTTACCATCCCGACGCGATAATCCCGGAGGTTCAAGTGTGCCCATCTGAATTCACTATGTTTCCACAGATACAAACGTGAGGCTGGCACACATTGTTCCCCAGGCGAAGAGCTACCGCGATTCTGGCAGCGTCGTTGTCGAGCAGGAGTC
>CM055406.1:89492157-89514166 GCA_029228625.1 Pseudolycoriella hygida
GGGTCGCCGAGGCGAGGAAGTTAGTTAAAATTGAGGCGAAAGTTTTCGCCAAAAAATTTTTTCGTCGGAATCGATAGATATTGACTTGCGCATCATTTTGATGAATAGAAAGTGGGGTCGCCGAGGCGCGGAAGTCGGCCAAAATCGAGGCGAAAGTTTTCGCCAAAAATTTTTTTTCGTCTGAATCGATAGATATTGACTTGCGCATCATTTTGATGAATAGAAAGTGGGGTCGCCGAGGCGCCGAAGTTGGCCGAAATTGAGGCGAAAGTTTTCGCCAAAAAATTTTTTTCGTCGGAATCGATAGATATTGACTTGCGCATTATTTTGATGAATAGAAAGTGGGGTCGCCGAGGCGCAGAAGTGGGTCAAAAAACAAAAAACTTCCAAAACTACTGATATCCCAAAAAAAAAACCTTTTACAAGGTAAAGTGTGACGCAGTCCCTAATGTCCACTTCCAAAATTAATGATATCAGTGGAGGTGACGCTTGCGCTGAAAATACGCATACATTTCCTTGACGACAACGTTACCCTGTGTCCAAAAAATCGCGTCACAAATGCCAGACCCACCAGCGTAATAATTTTTCAACACTTTCAGTTTTCACACGCAAAAATTTAAAACTCAAAACAATCTTCGCAAAAAGACACGAATGTTAAATTTTTGCAGCGTAAAAACTGAAAGTACAGAAAAATTATTTCGTCGTTGGATCTGGCATTTGTGACTCGATTTTTTGAACACAGGGTAACGTTTTCGTCAAGGAAATGTATGCGTATTTTCAGCGCAAGCGTCACCTCTACTGATATCATTAATTTTGGAAGTAGGCATTAGGGACTGCGTCACACTTTACCTTTTAAAAGGTTTTTTTGGGATTAATGATTACTACAAAGAATCCAAAAATTTGTACCTGAGTACAGAAAAGCAAGCAATCCCATGCTAAAGAAAATGTTAATCATAGACTTCCTATCTCAATTCACATAGACATGGAAGCTGCGAATCTAATGATAATAGCTTGGAACGTAAACTCCTTACGTAGCAGAGCTAAGCAAGTAGAAGTAGAATATCTCTTGCATAAGCATAATCCTCAATTACTATTGCTTAGTGAAACTAAGCTCTCACATGTGAATGTTGTGAAGTTCTCGAATTATAAAATTTATAGGAATGACCGACAGACTGATGGTAGAGGTGGCACGGCTATTCTCATCAAAGATGATGTGAAGCATATGGCTGTGAATACACCATCACTAAAGTGCAGCGAGGCTACGTGCCTGAACGTATCAGTGGGTGGTTCTAAGACTCTGACTGTAGTCTCTTTTTACTGTCCCAAAGCTCTACTGAAAGACGACTTGAAGAAGCTCACGACCTTAAATTCAAACATATTTATTGGTGGTGACTTCAGTGCTAAACATCGGGTTTGGCATAATTCAGGCAACAATGCAAACGGAAACAATCTATATAATTTTCTCGTTGATGAAAGTCCAGCAGAACTGATTCATCCAAAAGACTTTACCTGTTATAGGAGTAAATCAAATCCGAGTACCATTGACCTGGCGCTAGTCAACGGGATAGGGATAACTAGTAGAAACGTCTTACATAAGAATCCTGACCACTGCCCTATAGAATATGTTTTACGACTACAGTCTAAATTCGTTCTTGAGACACCTACACAACAATACCTTTTTAAAGAAGCAAATTGGGACTGCTTCAGGAAGGTAATAGATGATGAATTAGAATTTAACCCCTTCTCTGCCACAGAGCCCATAGATTCAAGCGTAAATCGACTTACAGTGTTGACAGCTCGTGCGATGACCGAAACCATCCCTTTGAAATGCACAAAACTGAGAAAAAGTTTTTCTTCGAAACTGAAAAAACTTAGAGGGCTGAAAAAAAGGTTTAGAAGAGCATACTTTCGGAACAAAATTAAGCGAGAGGAACTGAGAAATGAAATCAGACGTCTCGATAACACCATAGCAGGTGAATTAAATCTTGCAAACTCTAAGCTTTTTCTGAATAGACTGAGACAAATACAACCAAATCATGAAATGTACAAAAATATTAATAAACTCTTAAGAAGTGACAACACCGTAATACCATTCCTCAAACTGAGTGATGGCACTTTAGTGATTAATCCCATTGACAAAGCAAATACTATTGCTAATGAATACGACAAGATTCACAGACAAAATCGAGACATGGGGGAGCCGTTATTCAATAAGAAAGTAGAATTCGAAACACGGTCTTTTCTCTCGGCGCCATGTAATCACGACGATATGTCTGAAATAGCGCTTACAAATCCAGAAGAAATTAAGCTCATGCTCAGAAGTCTCACAAAAAAGGAATCAACTGGGCCTGATTCTGTTCCGAATATTGCACTCAAAAAGCTTCCATGCTCGGCACATAACTTCATAGCACAGTTAATAAATCACATACTATTGAAAGGCTACTTTCCGAAGCCATGGAAAATGGCTCATGTCATTCCAATACCCAAACCCGGTAAACCAGCAAATGAAGCCAAAAATTTAAGATCTATTAGCCTCCTAAATAACCTGAGCAAGATTCTTGAAAAGATTCTGCATGCTAGGATACTGAAATTTTGTACGCAGAGGAATCTCCTACCTGATAATCAATTCGGGTTTAGAGGAAAACACTCAACAGTACATGCCCTCATAAGGTTATTTGAGGAATGTGTCCTTGGTTTCAACGATAGTAAAGTAACGGTCGCTGCTTTCTTAGATATTGAAAAAGCTTTTGACACGATGTGGATTGAGGGCCTGATTTACAAAATGATTAATGTGAAATTTCCAAATTATCTGATAAAGATCACTCTATCATATCTCCAGCAAAGAGAATTCAGGGTAAAACTGGCAAATCACCTGTCAGACCCTATGCTAGTAAACGATGGAGTCCCGCAAGGCTCTATTCTCGGACCATTTCTGTTTATCATATTTATGGCTGATCTTCCCATGCACACAAACACGACTCTATCAATTTTTGCTGATGACACAAACACTTATTCCACCAGATTATCGCCAGCCAGAGCAAAATCTAATGTGCAGAGCCACCTCTACAAGCTCCAAGATTATTAGCACAAATTGAAGGTGAAAGTGAATGCAAGTAAATCTGAAGCACTTTACATTAGAAAACATGATCGCATGGGTAATAGACCTGGGGACTTAACGAAATTAGAAATTAACGGCGAAAAAATTCAATATAAAGAAAGCGTTCGTTACCTCGGTTACTATATTCGACCAAATTTGAAACATAATGAGCATGTCAAAAGATCGATTCTTAAGGCACATGTTGGCCTTCATAGGCTTTATCCTATTCTCAGAGTAAACAACGGGTTATCTCATGCAGTGAAAGTTAAGGCATATGTGACCACGTATGGCAATTGACTTTAAAAGAACCAAAGCCAACTACAGGTATATATCCACTCAATCGCTGCATGAAATTACAAAAACACGCAGACTGAATGTACACTTACATGATTTGGCAAAAAGGATGCTGAGTCGAACCTGCGAACATGAAAACACGATCATTAGTGGGCTTGGTAGTATTGCAAACGAATGTGCTTCAAATATTTACAAACCTTTTCATTACTTGCTCTGGAGTCGTGATTCTAAGCTATTATCCATATTTTATTTTTTTGATTGTTCGACTTTTTAAGGTGCATGTCGTCAGCCCACCCCGCATTCGTGCTGGAAGGGGCAGACAGTCTATAACTAAGGCCTGAATTTGTGCTCTCGAATGCCACCGGTCCCAGAATTTGTGCTGATCTGGGAGCCGAGAACGAGTCAAAAGAAACTTGAAATTTTCATGTTTTGTTCATTTTGCATGGAAAGTGTCTTAAATTCTTCTTTCGTCTAATTCAACTTAATACCCTCAATTAGTGCTCAATTTGTGGTGGCTAACGGTACCGGTCCCACATATTTGACTAGTCGGGGAGCCGAGCACAAATTGATTGATTAACAAAAATTTATATTTTCGTCCACTTTGCATGGAAAGTGTCTTAAATTCTTTTTTCGTCCAATTTGACTTAATACCCTCAATTAGTGCTCAATTTGTGCTGGCTAAAGGTACCGGTCCCACAAATTTGAGTAGTCGGGGAGCCGAGCACAAATTGATTGATTAACAAAAATTTTTATTTTCGTCCACTTTGCATGAAAAGTGTCTTAAATTCTTCTTTCGTCTAATTCAACTTAATACCCTCAATTAGTGCTCAATTTGTGCTGGCAAATGGTACCGGTCCCACAATTTTGGGTAGTCGGGGAGCCGAGCACAAATTCATTGCTTAACAAAAATTTTTATTTTCGTCCACTTTGCATGGAAAGTGTCTTAAATTCTTTTTTCGTCTAATTCAACTTAACACCCTCAATTAGTGCTCAATTTGTGCTGGCTAACGGCACCGGTCCCACAAATTTGGCTAGTCGGGGGCCGAGCACAAATTGATTGATTGTGTCAGTTGTTGGATAGGAAAGGGTTCCAAAATTGAGTTGTGGCGGTGTTATGTACGTACATTTCCAAATTATCCCCCCTTGTACTAAATCGTAAGGATTCGTTGACCACCCTCCCCCTACCCCCCTAAAGTAGTATGTACTTTATGTACTGTATGTACTACACAGATGCGGACACACGGACGCGGACACACGGACGCGGACACACGGACGCGGACACACGGACGCGGACACACGGACGCGGACACACGGACGCGGACACACGGACGCGGACACACGGACGCGGACACACGGACGCGGCCACACGGACGCAGACACACGGACGCGGACACACGGACGCGGACACACGGACACGAACACACGGACAAAATCGACCCTAATTCGGCCGTAAGACCCTGACTAACGTCAAGGGAATATTTCACCAAAACCCTGAAACACGTGTTCGCTTGAATTTAATTCTCTACAACTTCTCCTTTGGAACCAAATTTCCAACTCTCATAGTTCTGGAGATCCGGGACATCCTGCCTAATTATGGAGGTGGCCATATACCAGGATTGGGCCATATTTCCCCAAATCCCTGAAACAAGTGTTCGCTTATATTTAATTCTCTACAACTTCGACTTTGCAAACAAATTTCTAACTCTCATAGTTCTGGAGATTTGGGTCATCCTGTTCAATTATGGAAGTGGTAATATACCAGGATTGGGCCATATTTCCCCAAAACCCTGGAACATGTGTTAAATTTAATTCTCTATAACTTCGCTTTTGGAACCAACTTTCTAACTCTCATAGTTCTGAAGATCTGGGTCATCCTGCTCAATTATGGAAGTGGCCATATACCAGGATTGTACCACATTTCCCCAAAACCCAGAAACACTTTTCCTTTGACAGTAAATCTCCATATTGCATAGTTAAGGAAATATAGACGAAAAACTGTTTTCGTATATGGCCAATAATCTCAATTTCGTCCATTCCATTGGTCCCAGTGCCCAGACCCCTGTACCGATTCCCACAAAATATTTTTCCCAGTTTTTTGACATCAAATGCTTTCATTTGACACCAAAATGAGGATTTTCCGTGCTATACTTGCTGAGATATTTGCGAAAAAGCTTCACCGACCCTCGAAAAATCATGTTTTTGGTCACTTCCTCGACCGTACCTCCGGAACCACTTCATCGATTTTGCTCATCTTTGAACTTGAATCATGGGAGGCATGTACCTTTCAGGGAAAAGAAAGTTTAGGCTGATCGGTTGAGCCGTTTGGAAAAAAAGTGGAGACGGACAGACAGACGGATTGACGGACAGACGGACATTTTTTTTATTGCTGATTCGTCATCTCTAGACGATAATAGATGCATCATCCCCCCCCCTCCCACCTCGATCTACCCCATATTTTACAATCAAATTGTTTGCAGTAAACGTATAGGACCTTTGTACTTCGTACGGGTCCAATAAACGCTTGTATAAAAATATTCCGTCAAATCTCAAAAAAAAAAATCGAATTGAAATAACAAAATTTTTAACTCAGAAACTGTCGTCATGAAGAGCAAAAGACATGTGTATTGTGAATTTATTGTAAAATTGGAGAAACTTGATTATTATTTTTGCGCTAGAATATTGCGACAAAGTGTGGTGCTCTCATTTCCCTCACTCCTCTCACGTCAAATTTGTCTGACATAATGTCAAACAGTCCAAAAAATTTAGATAAAATAATGTCGGTGATTTTAGCATTAATAAAAAACATAACCAAAGACCCGTACGTATCAGAATAGATGTGACAAACATAATAGATGTGGCAAAGTGACTCGAACGTACCTAAATATACAAATAAGCAAACAATCCAACGTTTTCTGTTCTTTTATAACTGTAAGAATTTCAAAGATCCATAGAAATTACCCAAGGTAATGTCAAAGGCCCTACCGAAGTACGTCTCAGACCATTCAAATCTAGAAAAGCTTACATCCAAGGACTAAGTCGTTTTTCCCTAAAACCCAGAAACACGTGTGATCTAAAATTTTATTGTCTACAACTTTGTCCTTGGAAGCAACTTTTTACCTCTCATAGTTCTGGAGATCTGGGTCATACTGCCCAATTATGGAAGTGGCCATATACCAGGATTGGGCCATATTTCCCCAAAACCCTGAAACGCGTGTTCGCTTAAATTTAGATCTCTACAACTTTGCCTTTGACAGTAAATCTCCATATTGCATAGTTAAGGAAATATAGCGAAAAACTGTTTTCGTATATGGCCAAGAATCTCCATTTCGTCCATTCCATTGGTCCCAGTGCCCAGACCCCTGACCCGATTTCCACAAAAAATTTTCCCAGTTTCGTGACATCAAATGCTTTCATTTGACACCAAAATGAGGAATTTCCGTGCTATACTTGCTGAGATATTTGCGAAAAAGCTTCACCGACCCTCGAAAAACCATGTTTTTGGTCACTTCCTCGACCATATCTCCGGAACCACTTCATCGATTTTGCTCATCTTCGAACTTGAACCATGGGAGACATGTACCTTTCATGGAAAAAAAAAAGTTTAGGATGATCCTGATCGGTTCAGCCGTTTGGAAAAAAAGTGGAGACGGACAGATGGACAGACGGACATTTTTTTATTGCTGATTCGTCACCTCTAGACGATAATAGATGCATCCCCCCCTCCCACCTCGATCTACCCCATGTTACAATGAAATTGTTTGTAGTAAACGTATAGGACCTTTGTACTTCGTACGGGTCCAAACATGCCTCCGATCAAATGAAGTATCACGCATTATATAATTATTATTTTATGGGGATAAGCAAAACTAAAATTACTAAAATCTATTACAAAAGCATTACGACGATAACATACTGGATATCGCGTTACGAAGATACAGGCTAGACTTTACAATACTTTTATTAAGTTAGTGGTGTCTTTTATCGGTTGATATCATTGATGTAGGTTCTGTAAAGGGGCCAGATAGAACACGGATTCCATCAAAATTCGACGAAGAGAAATAGTTATGGCTTCCGGATCTGTATAGATTGAACCCAACGCTTTATCTGGAAGAAGCCGTACACAAATTTCAAATGCGTTTCAATGAGACCATTTCAGCATCAGCATATTTTATTTGCGAAATATTGCACAAGAACAACATGTCATGGAAGACATTAGAGAAAAGGGCAATTCAAATAAGAGATTCTGAGATAGTGAAATTTTGTGAAGAGCTGAATGCCATCGACTGGGACTATAGTAGCCTAGTTTTCTTGGATGAGGTAGCAATAGACAACCAAAGCCTCATACGCAGCAAAGGCTACGGAATTGTCGGCAAGAAACTTTTCTATCGCGGGCAATTCAAGCGACGACCAAGGATTTCAATGTTGGTTTTTCTGGGGCAAAATGGAATATTAGATTCCTTCAAAACGGATCTTGTACAGACTTTGCACTAGGTGGATCTTGCCATGTTTATCCAGGGCTTAATTCTATATGGATACTTGATGGCGCAAAAATACATTGCCATCCTAGTATTGTAAGATACTTGAGATCACACGGTATTCTGCCAATATTTTTGCCTCCATATACGCCCTTCTTCAATCCGATCGAAATAATTTTCGGTCTGGTTAAAAAACATCTTAAAAAGAAACGAGCCGGTAGCAGCAGAAATACGGAGATATTGATCAACGAAGAGTTTGATCAAATGCGAAATTTTTCTTGCGGATACACGATGGGTGGCAGATTTGACTCAAGCGTTGCCTATGAAGAGAATATTGAAGCCTTGGTTGAAACGTTTGGTTTCGAAGTTTGTGGAGAAAAAGACGAAAATCTTGAGTTCTAAATTTTATTCAAAACTGCATAAAATTGTATTTATAAATATTGCACAGCGATATTCAACTGAATAATTGTAAATAAAATTGAGACACAGTTATGTGCTAATGAATAGAGTAAAATTCAATAAAATATTACGCATGGTCGAAATCAAGTACATCGTTTTCAATTACTTGCTGTTCCTCTGACAAACTTATGGGATTGTCTTCGACACTTAATGCAGAATGTACCGTTGACACTATACGATTGTTTGCCCGTAACATGTCTTCCGCAGCTTGAAGTCTAACTTCAAATAAATAGAACTCACGCAACGCAGACTTTTTTGCTTATCGAAATTCATTGCGCAGACTTGATAGATTTTCACAATATAAATCGCTCAAGTTGCCAGCAATCTGAAGCATGTTTTGCACAGATCGCATCACTTCTGCATCTGATGTTGGTACCGATCGAAATAGATGAACTAGATGCGATGGTGGCAGATCGTTCATCATCGATTCTTGCAGCTGACTGGGGCCACTGTGTATGTTATTCGCCCACATAGCCCATGATGACGTGTTAGCTGATAGGTAGCTTCCATGAAAGCTTACTTACTTACTTTACCGGCACTACAACCCATTAAGGGTCTTGGCCTTCTCCAACATGCTTCTCCAACCGGGCCTATCTGCAGCTAACGTCTCCCAGCTGGTTACTCCCACAGTTCTTAAGTTGGCAAAAGCAGCGTCGCTCCACCTGGACTTGGGTCGCCCTTGCACTCCTTTTGCCTTCAGGTTTGGACTTCAGAATTTTTTTTGGAATACGATGTTCATTCATTCGTTGTACGTGACCGAGCCAACGTAGTCTATTTATTTTTGTTGTTCTGACTATGTCGGGCTCTCCAAAAAGCTCTATGAGCTCGTGATTATATCGTCTGCGCCATCGGTTCCGTTTTCGGTCAAATACTGGTCCAAATATTGTACGCAGTACCTTTCGCTCGAACGTATGCAGAGATTGTTCATTTTTCTGTGTCAAGCACCACGACTCCGAACCGTACGTAACTACCGGTCTGATCACAATTTTATAAAGTGCGCATTTTGAATTTCGGCTTACTGACTTGGACTTTAGACTTTTCAGCAGGCTGTAATAACTCCGGTTGCCCAAAGTTACTCGCCTTTTTATTTCGTCCGCAATGTCGTTGTTTATGTTCAGCTCTGATCCAAGGTATACGAACTTATTGACCATTTTGAATGTGTGTGTGTCGATCGTTACGTTATCTTCCCGATATCGATTCGTAGGTGGGATGATCATGTATTCCGTTTTTCCGTCATTGACCTTCAACCCAAGGTCGGTACCTTTCCTCTCCAAGGCCATAAACTTATCTTTAACAACATCCATAGTTCGGCCAATAATGTCCAGGTCATCTGCAAAACCAAGCAACTGACTGGACTTGGAGAAAATGGTGCCGCTGGAGTCTATGTCCATGGTTTGAACAGCTGCTTCGAGTGTTAAATTGAAAAGCAGCGTTGCAAGAGGATCTCCTTGACGTAGGCCTTCCCCAATGTCGAAAGTCTCTGACATTTGATTGCGGATCCTTACTCGGCTGTTAGCTCCGTTTAGTGTTAGCTTCGTTAGCGAGATCAGTTTGTTGGGAATTCCGAACTCCTCCATGACTCTCCATAGCTTACTTCTTCTAACACTGTCATAGGCTGCCTTGAACTCAACGAACAAATGGTGTGTTTCAATGTTGTACTCCTTGCACTTCTCCAAGATCTGTCTGATATTAAACAGCTGGTCCGATGTTGAACGACCTACACGAAAACCACTTTGGTATTCACCTATCGTAGATTCCGTGTATGGATGAAGGCGCTGATATAGAATATTTGCAAATATCTTGTAAGCAATATTCAGCAGAGCGATTCCTCGAAAATTGCCACACTCCAATTTGTCACCTTTTTTTTATGGGACAAAGTATGCTGGTCTTCCAATCTTCCGGTAACTCCTCGTCATTCCAGATGCGTATGATGAGCTCGTGCATCTCCATACATAGCGCGTTGCCGCCGTTCTTGAAAAGTTCACCGGGTAGGTTGTCAGTCCCCGCTTCACTGGTAAAGAACATCCAGAAAATTTATACCCTGGAAAATAACTTCTAAATATACTTATTTCGTAATTTTTGGAATATATACTGAAAGGACAAATTCAGGACATATTTTTCGGATAATCAGTTCGTCGATATGTTTCTCCATTCCCTATTTCGGCGTTTGAGAGCTTTCATATTTTTTTTAGTGCAGTACATTTTCTAGCTGCCTAGGACCTTACACACATTTCTGATTGCTCATATGGAAAGGACATATTTAATATTTCAAAAGTGAAATGAAATGAACGTTCTCAAGTTCATATTAAAATCTAGTTTTTAGTACTAAAAATATTTTTGACTGAGAAAATTATACTTTCAGGACTGTAAAGGACATTTTATGAAAATTTTAATGGTTTATTCTAAAAGGACAAATTGAGGACATATTTGGGCATTGTTGACCTGACTTTTGTAACATCAACTATATAAATTACACACATTTCTGATTGCTCATATGGAAAGGACATATTTAATATTTCAAAAGTGAAATGAAATGAACGTTCTCAAGTTCATATTAAAATCTAGTTTTTAGTACTAAAAATATTTTTGACTGAGAAAATTATACTTTCAGGACTGTAAAGGACATTTTATGAAAATTTTAATGGTTTATTCTAAAAGGACAAATTGAGGACATATTTGGGCATTGTTGACCTGACTTTTGTAACATCACCTATATAAATTATGTTTTTAATTTTTTTTTCACAGTTGCTTCGGACGGGTTTTTCAATATTACCCTCGATATTACACTTTCGGCAATTTCTAATACAATTTAATGTCGACGTAGTTTTATAAACTCAAGCAAGAGGCAAGGCAATATTTATTTAAGTTTAGTTCGAGGCTTCGTGTAACATCTGATCTCTTTGCCACACCTATTCTGATTGACTCGGGTCCCTTGCATATGTTTCAATTTATATTGCTTCTGTACAACGAATTTGAATTAACAAAGCGATAAACTTACACTGTGCTTCTGAAATACTATACAAAATTTTATTTCTTCATCTACATCAAACTTTACAGGCCCTTGCCGCAATACGTTGTAAGTTCTTTAAGCCACAAATTTCCGATCTAGCAATCGAGAATGCTTCTGCTCGGGCAGGCCTTACGGGCGGGGGAGTCAACTAATCCACAAACAAAAATCCATTTAAGGACTTGTTTCATATCACCGAGATTAAAATAAGATTTTATATTATATATGAGATGATATTTTTTTGTTTTTCGTTTAATCATCATCTCATTTTATCAGCGTGAGATGCAAATTACAAATTTCATATCGTGAATATGATATCGTGCCAATAAGTAGTGTTAACAGTCATAGTATCAGAGTTTATGAATTCGAGTGCAGAAGTTAAGAGACATACCAATGTGATAATTTGAGCAGGAATTGTTTAGCTAAAAATTGATGGATTTTAGATATCATCGACTCTCAGAACAAGTTCACAGATAAATCAAAGTACTGATCGGTGTTACACATTCTTTATGGGGTTAAAACTTTTACTTGCACATAAAAAACGCATTTATAACAATTATGTTCAAATATTTCACCGATAATAGTCGTACCTTTTTTAGCTGTAACACAGTCGTATAAATCGTATACCGAAAGATATTGTCCACCCCTATTTATATATTCCCAGAGGTCACAATTTGCCACAAGGGTTGTACTCTTAAGACGATTGTAGTGTGGTCAGTGGTTCATAAATCAAATGTTTGTTGTGTGTTATACATGTTTGTCCGTTTGGTTTATTCACATATCTCTGGCGAAAAGGATAAAATGTATAATGTGTGGAAAAAAGTTTGGTTTTAGGAGTGTGATATATTATATTTATAAATGTTTTCCGTATGTATTTGGTCCAATATACATTAGGATTTACGTATTTCATTTCGAATTTAGTAAGGTACGAGCATAAAATAAAGGAATACTGTGTGGCACATGTACAAACTAATTTTAAACACATGTTCTAGAAATAATTTCTTTTGCGGTTTAGCCTCTTATTCAAATTAAGTGAAATGCCCTACGGTTATTTTATATAGGAATCCTTAATTTTTTTTAACAAACAAATATTTTTGGGAAACTATTGTTTCGTGAGTGACGCAATGACTCACTAAGAACAATTTCTTATAACTAATTTTCGAGACAAAACCACTAAAAAAATTTAATGTGGCAATCGGAAAATGATGTATTACTTAAAAATGTTCTTTCCTAACGCAATGTTCACTTTTATCGACGCGCTTAGTGCGACGTCGGCTTGTGTCAAAGTATACAAAACTTCATGACGAAGTGCATAAGCTAACAAGTACATTATTTTTCATGGCTTGACTCACGTAGTATGAACTTCTCCATGAAATTTTTTATACAATGACAGAAACCGACGACGCCCTACTAAAACCTTGGATTTTGTTCGGGACTATTCACCCCAATAGAGCGAGCGTATATCCGCTATAGCGAGACAGAAAAGCTCCGGTTTTTAATTAAAAACGTTCCGGATAAAACAGCCCTTTCTATTAGTTGAAATCAGAGAAATGATATCTTGGCCTATTTTTGAGAATTTGAATCGAATTGAATTCTTTGATTCTCAAAAAATTTTTGAAGTTCCGCAACTATATCAATGTCAATATGAAAACGGTTCATAAGTTCTACTCAAGTACTGCGGTGCGTGAATGTTCCAGTCGAAACCAGCAGGAATGGTATCGAGTAGTGGGTGCCGGCCTATTTACCTTTAGTGGGACGGTCTCATTTTTTTATGTTCATTATTAGTCTTAAGGTAAATTTGTAACTATTAATCAATTTCGAGCGAATAGAATAAAGTTTTACCAATTTACGTTGAAAAGTCGTATGTTTTATTCTTTTACGGCAAGCCTACAAAGAATTTTTAAGGCCTAAAAGAAATAGTTGAACAAGAGGTTAACCCATTCAAAGATGTTCATGAAGACGAATAACATCTGAAACCACTGCACCGCATCATCAACATCATCCACTACACTCAAAAAACAAGCAACTTCGAAACATTTAACAAATAGGAAATTAAAGGTTCCGAAAGCCTGCATTACTGCTATCGAAATTCAGAAGCTGTCCCAACACTCACTCAACAGACAGAATAGATCTGGTTCATGCTAACTTACCATTTCTCTGATGTCAACTAATTCGAATGGCCGTTTTATCCCTGTGTTACTGTGTGTTAGTGTGTTTTCTGTGTCGCTCTATAACTCACTTCTGAAAACTTCGGGATATCCGACGACATTCAAAGCTGTTTTGGCATTTGGTTTTTAAAATCTCTCCACGTTCTGGTCAGTTTTCCGCACTGCGTTTTCTTACTCATTGGTGCATATCCAAACCAAGGCTTGTTACTTAAAAGCACACTTGTGAGCTTGGCTCGTATCGCAAAACTGAAACCTCATGTAATGAATGATTTCATATATACTATAACATTTAATGAGAAAACGCAAATTGGGTGCAGCCACTTGTTGTACTGCCAGCCATAGAAAAATATCATTTTTCCTTTAAAAAAAACTTGAAAACTTGTACAATTTTCTTCGCAAATTTGATGAAATCTACTGAAATTGAAAAACCGGTTTTTTTGACTTGAAAACCGAAACCGAAGAGCCTAGTTGCGAAAGCTTCCACATTCACCAATATTTTCAATAGTGATTTTGCCCTTGGTGACAACCAGAGCCTGTATTTGCAAAAATATTTTCTCAAATTTTCTCATTACAATGAAAAATACGTTCAAACAAGTTAAAATAAGCGTAGAAATACTTAGAATCGATGTGAAGTGTATTCTCAATCAAAATATAATTCGTGCAGATAGCCATGACAAATTAAGTTTGAACTTATACTTATGTCATTAATTGTAAAATGTCTTTATTGGCCATAAAACACCTATAATCCGTTATTTGGATACTTTTCTGTGTTAAAAACATTGATTCCTTAAACATTTTTCGCGAATACAGGCCCTGGTGACAATCATTTAGATCTACCTAAATATAAACAAAGTTCATTGAGAAATCCACTAAATTTATATTTATATATGTTGAGTCGAGTGTTGAGTTCAATATGGGTCCTTAGGGTATTAATCTTCTTACTCAATGACGCATCCACACTAAGAAACATCGATTTTGAAAAAAGTACGATAAATTATAAATTTAGGAAATTAAGAATGTTCGAAAAAATCAACAAAACATTTATTTTACTTTTAGCAAATATTGAACTTGTATCACTTCAATAGCCAGCCGTACAGAATTTTTTTGTCGGATGTTATACGTGAGCATGCCGCCATTTTTATTTTGTCCTAAAACAATTCCTTAATATCACCGGTGTTTAATTACAACCCGTTTCAACCCCATTTTTGCTTGCAATTTATTAAATTTAAATATGATATTTTTAAAAAGTTTTTTTTATATCCATTAACAAAATTAAAAAAAAAATCGTTCATAGGTCGTTGTGGTTGTTGATATTTTGTTCTTGACAAACACAACAAATTAGTGTAAGTGATAATATTCCCTTTCATTTTTCAAGAAATGGAGGAACTTAGTCAGTTTACATTTCGGGATAAAAATTAGTTAAGCTTTATAAGCAAGTGAAAGCTTCGATTTATACTCATAATTGTGAATGTTTGAAGCTCGATTCGAATTAGCTTTTGTTTCATAGACAGTAAAGAGACATTGCTTTAGTTCACGGATCAAGTTATACTCTTTTTGGTTAGAATTAAAAGGAGGAGGTTGACGATTGGAAATAAAATATGATCAAACAATCGGTTTTCTAGGCGATTCTACACCCATGGAGTGTAATTACTTGAGGTTTCAAGCCTCGGTTGCATCTACTAAAAATCAAATTCATTGTGTCATTGGCGTATTTTTCTAAGTTCTAAGTTCAATATTGAGTTAAGTTCCGGAATGATTCGTCTTATTTTATAAATTATTCCAGAAATTATAATATCATACCAGCGGGCGATAATATCGTTCCAGAAATGATAATATCATACCATTGGGCGATAATATCGTCACGGAAACGGTTTTATCATGACGGGGACAACATTATTGTTCGGGACGAAAATACAGTGGGCGATTTTTCACTGCCCCCGACCCGGCCCGGTTAAATTTTTCGAATCCCGAAACCCGCATCCTGAATGATATTTAAACCCGATAAAATTTTTTTCCAATATGCTCAGCGACATTCTGTTCAAAATTTTATTGAATGACCAGTGCGCCCGGTACAAAAAGCTTAAAGTTTGTTTTTCTTATTAGCTTACGCATATACATACACGACTTACCTCATTTTAACATTGGCTTTGTTATTTGTATCTTCATGCAAGGAATATTACAGCAATGAGGCTGAGTAGTGCTCATGCGCTATAAACATTGCAATGAGACTATTGCCGGAATTATAAATTCTACACGTCTTAAATGGTTATCAGCACTTAGTTGGCTAACGAAACTAGGGAACTTTTCCTTCTACAAAATGTCACAAAAAGTAGGTGGCTAACGAGGCTGGGGAACTTTTCCTTTTACGAAATGTCGCAAAAACTAGGTGGCTAACGAAGCTGAAAAACTTTTCCTTTTATGAAATGTCACGAAAACTAGGTGGCTAAATGAAGCTAGGGAACGTTTCCTTTTACTAAATGTCACAAAAACTAGGTGGCTAGCGAAGCTGGAAAACTTTTCCTTTTACGAACTGTCACGAAAACTAGGTGGCTAAACGAAGCTAGGGAACTTTTCCTTTTACGAACTGTCACGAAAACTAGGTGGCCAACGAAGCTAGGGAACTTTTCCTTTTACGAAATGTCACAAAAACTAGGTGGCTAACGAAGATGGAAAAATTTTCCTTTTACGGGAACTAGGAAGCTAGGGAACTTTTCCTTTTACGAAATGTCACGAAAACTAGGTGGCTTACGAAATTGCGCTTTAATGAAACGCCAGGAAAAGCTAGTTGGCTAACGAGCCTAGGGAACTTTTCCTATTACAAAATATCACAAAAACTAGGTGGCTAACGTGCAAATAGTCTCTTCCATATATTGTTGGCTATTTGCACTATCTATATATCTATATATAGCCAACAATATATAGAAGAGACTATTTGCACAATGTGCAAATAATCTCTTTCTAAAACTAAAGTATCCCTGTCGGTGGCGCTATCCATTTATTTCGTAGCTGAATAAGATTCAACACATAACTGAATCCACAACCTATTCCCACATATCGTTTCTACTTCCACATTCAACATGGCACTGTCAGACAACAAGTCATATGCTGACCGACTGTCCAATTACTAAGTACGACAGTGATATAGAGGAAGTTGTTTTATTAACGAATCAATCCCTGAATTGGCTAAGAAAACTAAACTTGTGATTAACATTATTTTTGGATCCGTACGAAGTACAAAGGTCACATGCGTTTGCTACAAACAATTTTATTGTAACATGGGGTAGATCGAGGTGAGAGGGGGGGGATGCATCTATTATCGTCTAGAGATGACGAATCAGCAATAAAAAAATGTCCGTCTGTCCGTCTGTCTGTCCGTCCGTCTCCACTTTTTTTTCCAAACGGCGCAACCGATCAGCCTAAACTTTTTTCTCCCTGAAAGTTACATGCCTCCCATGATTCAAGTTCGAAGATGAGCAAAATCGATGAAGTGATTCCGGAGATATGGTCGAGGAAGTGACCAAAAACATGGTTTTTCGAAGGTCGATGAAGCTTTTTCGCAAATATCTCAGCAACTATAGCACGGAAATTCCTCTTTTGGGTGTCAAATGAAAGCATTTGATGTCACAAAACTGGAAAAAAAATTATGTGGGAATCAGTACAGGGGTTTGGGCACTAGGACCAATGGAATGGACGAAATTGAGATTCTTGGCCATATACGAAAACAATTATTCGTCTATATTTCCTTAACTATGAAATATGGAAATTTAAAGTAAAAAATTGAGAAAATTCTCGTTTTGGTACAATTGCACCCATAGAAGTAATATTTTACTATGGCTGCTGTACCTTCGGCAGATTAAAGTCCACCCGCTTGAATCAACATTTAAAAGCCACTCACAATTCTTCATCCTACTTCCAATTGTTTAACAAAAATCGAAAAACTAAAAGTGCTGATTTCGTCGTTTACGACTCATCAGTACACCTTGTCTTAAGACCATGTGTATATCAGCAACGATGGCCATAGAATGATACTCAGACTATGTCAACTCGCCTTTTATACAATCCCAATCTTACGATTGGATGCATGCCATTTCGTTTGAACAATTTGGAAGTAAAAGAATTGTGAGTTTGTTTCGGTTATTTTTTACTTTGATTGCAAGTTTGTGTACTTCTTTGGGGAAATATGGTATATGGCTACTTCCATGATTGGGCAGGATGACCCGGATCTCCAGAACTGTGAGAGTTAGAAAGTTAGTTCCAAAGGCGAAGCTGTAGAAAATTAAATTTAAGCGAAAACGTGTTTCAGGGGTTTGGGGAGATATGGTCCAATCCTGGTATATGGCCACTTCCATAATTGGCCAGGATGACCCAGATCTCCAGAACTATGAGAGTTAGAAAGTTGGTTGCAAAGGCGAAGTTGTAGAGAATTAAATCTAAGCTCACACGCATTTGAGGATTTTGGGGAAATATGGCCCAATGCTGGTATATGGCCACTTCCATAATTGGGCAGGATGACCCAGATCTCCAGAACTATGAGAGTTAGAAAATTAGTTCCAAAGGCGAAGTTGTATAGAAATAAATATAAGCTCACCAGTGTTTCAGGGTTTGGGGGAAATATGACCCAATCCTGTTATATGGCCACTTCCATAGTTGGGCAGGATGACCCAGATCTCCAGAACTATGAGAGTCAGAAAGTTAGTTCCAAAGGCGAAGTTGTAGA
The DNA here is from genome assembly GCA_029228625.1 of Pseudolycoriella hygida. Classification (NCBI taxonomy): domain Eukaryota; kingdom Metazoa; phylum Arthropoda; class Insecta; order Diptera; family Sciaridae; genus Pseudolycoriella; species Pseudolycoriella hygida. Next base: position 89,510,375 of record CM055406.1, read on the forward strand.
GAATTAAATATAAGCTCACATGTGTTTCAGGGTTTTGGGGAAATATGGCTCAATACTGTTATATGGCCACTTCCATAATTGGGCAGGATGACCCAGATCTCCAGAACTATGAGAGTTAGAAAGTTGGTTCCAAAGGCGAAGTTGTAGAGAATTAAATCTAAGCTCACACGTGTTTCAGGGTTTTGGGGAAATATGGCTCAATCCTGTTATATGGCCACTTCCATAATTGGGCAGGATGACCCAGATCTCCAGAACTATGAGAGTCAGAAAGTTAGTTCCAAAGGTGAAGTTGTAGAGAATTAAATATAAGCTCACACGTGTTTCAGGGTTTTGGGGAAATATGGCCCAATCCTGTTATATGACCACTTCCTTAATTGGGCAGGATGACTCAGATCTCCAGAAAATGAGAGTTAGAAAGTTGGTTCCAAAGGCGAAGTTGTAGAGAATTAAATATAAGCTCACACGTGTTTCAGGGTTTTTGGAGAAAATACCCCAATCCTGGGATATAATCTTTTCTAGATTTAAATGGTCTGAGACGTACTTCGGTAGGACCTTTGACATTACCTTTGGTAATTTCTATGGATCTTTGAAACTTTTACAGTTATAAAAGAACATAAAACGTTGGATTGTTTGCTTATTTGTATATTGAGATACGTTCGAGCCTTTTTGTAACATCCATTCTGTTTACCCTATCTATTCTGTTTGCCACATCTATTCTGATACGTACGGGTCTTTGGTTATGTTCATGTTTATTTTTGTGTATAATTGTGATATATTTATATTTGTTTTACTTAAATTTATGACTGTAAAGTAAACTATTATAATTCTGTTCACTTGTGACGACACGACACCGTCACTTGAATAGTGCGATAGAGATTGGACCATACGCCAAATAAATAATTTGTATCACTGCCTGCCTTTTAGAAACTTTTGGCAAAATAAACAAAGTTTTCGGCATTTTCTCGAAAATATCATCTCTGGGAAGTATTGCCGAAGAAACCTCCGAGTTTGAAAGAAGGGCAATAATTTTCCTGGTACGGAAGCTTTCCCATTACATTTTGTGACATGAAAGTTAGTTTGCATACCTTTGTGCTGCATCTCGTACAAACAAAACTGACTTTCCTTTCCTACCAATAACCGATGGATTTGTTCACTATTTGATCGTGATATGTGAATTTTATATTCGATTATGGACAATTGACGGCATGAGTTTTCAAACTGAATTTTTTTAGCCCCTTATGACTCAGCCAGGCTTGATTACACTCTGCAGGAAATGCGTAACGCTTTTTTTCTCTGTCGAAAGTATAGGTTACCCCCCTAAATGGGGTCATAGAGCAAAGGCCCGTACCTAGGGGTGGGGGCAAGGGGGCTGTTTCGAAGTAAAAAGAAGTAAATCTTCAATGGCGCAATCACTCTTTTCTTTTGCATTGATTTCAATTCGTTTCGGTTCTAGGTTGCTAGAAAAAAACTTTTGTTGCTACTAACTATCGTTGCGGGTTATCGTCCGCGTATTCTTTGTAACGGTAATCAGAACTGTATGCGTTCATAAAAAAACAAATGTACAATTCACTTTTCTAAAATTCTAAAATTATTTGAAAAATGTCTAAAATCGCAAAAACTACACAAATGCTAACACGAACGCTAAAAATGCAAAATAGCGTCGTTAACGCAATTTGCTCACCGAAATGAACATGAATGAAATTGAAAATTACAACCATTCTGAGTGCAAAATCTGACACTTCTCACACCGACTGAACCGATATAAAGTTTTATGAAAGTGCTTCCCGAAAAGCAAGCGTATTTCGAAAAGAAAGACTCAAATAGAGTTCAAGACAGGTTTCATTTGATTCTAATCAGATCCTTCCCCATGTATCTGTACGAGATTTTCGATTTTTTTCACTCGAAGGGCTGATTTTTTTTTAATTTTTCGATTTTTTCAGACTTTCCCCACTGGAAAGTTTCTACTGTTTGAGAAACTTGGAAAACAAATTTTTTGGAATTTTTCAAAAGGGATTGGCCATTTCTAAGCGTTTTCAGGCCCCAACTATCACAAAATCAATCAGATCGACTTAAGATATTTTTCCTGGACAGCCACTATCATTACCTTTCCAACCTTTCCAAATTTGTCGAGTGGGGTGACGACGTTGTAAAGGTATTGATAGTAGCTGTCCAGAAAAAATATCTTAAGCCGATCTGATGAATTTTGTGAGGGTCAGGTCTCTTTCGACAAATTAAAAAAAAAATTCCAAGTTTCTCAAATAGTAAAGACTTTGTAGCCCGAAAAAAATCGATTTTTTTTTTCAAAAAAGTCAGCCCTATGGGTAAAAAATATTAGAAAATCTCGTATATATACAAGCGGAAGGATCTGAATGGAACCAACTGAAACGTGTTTTGAACTCTGTTTGAGTCCGTATTTTCAAAATACGCTTGTTTTTGCGGGAGAACTGTAGATAAAACTGTATCACGGTTCAGTCGGGGTGTGACTTCTCAACAAAGCTAGAAAATTTTAAATTATTTTACCATTGGTAATGGAAATAGGTTGAACACTTTTCGATAAAACATCTTTCTATTCACTCTTTCACATTTGGGCAAGTTTCTCTGGCGTAACGGGCTCTTGTCCTTTGTGTCCAGATGGAAAATGAAACACTTAGAAGAACTCGGTAAATCTGACAATTGTCAAACTACAATTGTCGACTACAATCTTTCCAATCTCGAAAGTTTACAATTATGTCTTACGAGAGTTATTTTTATGGGTTTAAAACACAATGAATAAATTCCAATTCGGTGTTGCCGCTTTTGGACGAATGTATGTAAACAAATTGGCCATGTCATGTCATTTGTCAACAAAAATACAAATCGGAAGATTCCCGTGATGATCACAAATTAAATTACATTTTTTTATTAGAAAAGTTAATTCAAAACTTCACAATTTTACAACTTTTTCTAAATAGATAAACGTTTCTTAAAAAAACAAAATTCTCGAAAGTCCACTAGAAGAAAATGAAATAATGCTTGCAGAAGCTGGAAGTTTTAAAACACTTTTCACACTGTAGAAATTAGCGATTTTTTGATGGATGCACCAAATTATTTATTAAAAAAAGATTCAAAACTCAACAATTGAACACAGCACAACAAATGCTCAAAACGTAATAACAATTGAAATTATTTTAACGGAAGTAAAACAATAATTTGTGAGATACTTCACTAGAAAACCTAAAATTTTAAAAAATATACTGAAGTACTGCAACTGTCAAAGCCGTCAATCAAAACAATGGATGATAATGTAGATAAAGATGATGAAAATTAAGATACGGTTGACCCGTACGGTTATTTCAAAAATAAATTGAGTTTTCAGAAAATGAAAGTTTTTTTCGAAAAAATTGAATTTTCAAGAAATTTAAAGTTTTCGTGTGAAAATTGAAAATTATCAACAAAATCTAAATTTTTGAAGAATTCCAATTCTTTCTCTTTTTAGGAAGGCTGTCATGAAATATGTTAAAATATTTTTGTTTTTTCACTTGAAGTCATTACATCAAGTCATGTCATGAACACATATATTTGGAAACTGTAAAAAGTTGATTCTCCAACTGTTAGTTAGTGTCTTTCAGTGAAAATATTAGATTTTTTATACTCGCTCTTAATATTAAAATATAAAATTTTGAGTGTGACACAGTTTATAAATTTTCTAATGGAACTTTTCAACAAAAAATTTTTAATATTCAAAAAATTTGATGTCTTGAGAAAATTAAAATTTTAAAAGAATTGTAAATTTTCGAAAAATTGAATTTTCAA
>CM055406.1:89528806-89579771 GCA_029228625.1 Pseudolycoriella hygida
ACTACTACTACTACTACTACTACTACTACTACTACTACTACTACTACTACTACTACTACTACTACTACTACTACTACTACTACTACTACTACTACTACTACTACTACTACTACTACTACTACTACTACTACTACTAGTAGCACGGTGCTAACGTTTGTACGGGGAAACGGTAGTACGGAGAAAATTGCACACTTTTACATTTTACATTTTAGTAAGAATGCTTAATGTCCGCGTAGCCCCTAGGGGCGGGGGTATTTACTAGTATTTATATAAAATGTGCATTTAGGTTCAAGCATGCGCGAAATTTTTTTTTATTTCACTTTCTTCTATCTAGATGCAATAATTTGATAATTTGAATATTTTGTGCATGAAACAAACATAAAAAGAAATTGTCTAGAAATATTAAATTAAAAAAAAAACGTTTGAGAATCGAACACAGAACGCCCCGCGTCCCAATCAACGACGCTAACCACTACACCACACGATCCTCATGAATGCATGAATTGCGAATTATATTATCACAGCTAATGTGATTCAATTGAAAACTCTCATAAAATGTGTTTTCTATATGCGTGAATGTGTGTATGTGAATGCATTGAACATTTAGAACATAAAAAATAATTAATTTTTGACTAAACGGATTTTTATCAAACATAATGCCAGTGTGCAGCTCTTAATGTCAGGACTTCTGTAAAGTAATTGTTTCCTCAATCGGGCTAATATCTGCCGAGCAATAGGGCTTCGAAAACGTGTTGTGATGAACTTGCAAATGGCTAATTGCATCGGTACCGTCACCTGGGTAACGAATTTCATCTCTTTCACGTTTTCAATGTGACTCATATTAACATGAGACAAAACACATTCGTTCCCCAGGTGACATGGTAACGACAATGTATGGGTTACCGATGGAATTAGCCAAATAACGTTTGTAAAGTCATACCGCAAGACAAATTGGTTCGGTTGAAAATCTAATTTCTTTACAGCAGTCTTTCAATTTCTTGTACGAGTTTTTATATGAACAATTATGAATACAATTAGAAAACTTATATTTTGCTCATAGTTTAGTTTCTGTTGATTGACCAGCTGGTGCACTCATACATAGAAACATAGAAAAATTTTTGCTTCTGTTGTTTGGTTTATTGGTTTATTGCCGTTGTGTATGAAAAGAACACAAAAGAACAACGGCAATAAACCAGTTGAAGAACATACAACAGAAGCAAAAATTTTTCTATGTTTCTATGTATGAGTGCACCAGCTGGTCAATCAACAGAAACGAAACTATGAGCAAAATATAAATTTTCTAATTTTATGTTTGATGGAATAAATAAAAAATGAAAAAGTTTTTAATTTAGAAAAAAAAAAAATTGGATCATTAGACATTGAACCCCAGACACCTCATAAAAGGAATTAGTATTCGCATGCACTAACTCGCTCGGCCATAATACTTGTGGCTACCGCTTGACATATCGCCACTATACAATAAAAAAAGGTATTGGCTCTGAATGGAATCTCATATGTGTGTGTGTTTAATTCGAAATTTTGTTTTCGAATGCACATGCGCATTGTTCATAATTGGACTCGTACGAAGTACAAGAGGTCCTATACGTTTACTACAAACAATTTTATTGTAACATGGGGTAGATCGAGATGGGAGTTGGGGGATGCATTGATTATCATCTAAATATGACGAATCAACAATAAAAAAAATGTCCGTCCGTTCGCCCGTCTCCAATTTTTTTTCCAGACCGCTGAACCGATCACCCTGAACTTTTTTTCCCTGAAAGGTACATGCTTCCTATGATTCAAGTTCGAAGATGAGCAAAATCGGCCAAGTAGTTCCGGAGATGTGGTCGAAGAAGTGGAGGTCGGACATGAAATTTTCGAAGGTCGATGAAACTTTTTCGCAAATATCTCAGCAAGTATAGCACGGAAATTCCTCATTTTGGTGTCAAAGCATTTGATATCACAAAACTGGGAAAATTTTTTTGTGGGAATCGGGTCAGGGGTCTGGGCACTGGGACCAATGAAATGGACGGAATTTATTTTCTTGACCGTATACGAAAACATTTTTTCGTCTATATTTTCCTAACTATGCAATATGGAGATTTACTGTCAAAGGCAAAGTTGTAGAGAATTAAATTTAAGGGAACACGTGTTTCAGGGTTTTGGAGAAATATGGCCTAATACTGGTATATGGCCACTTCCATATTTGGGCAGGATGACACAAATCTCCATAACTATGAGAGTTAGAAAGTTGCTTCCAAGGGCATAGTTGTAGAGAATTAAATTTAAGCGAAAACGTGCTTCAGGGTTTTGGGGAAATATGACTCAATCCTGGTATATGGCTATTTGCAGACTTGGGCAGGCTGACCCATTATCTCAAGAACTATGAGAGTTAGAAAGCTGGTTCGAAAGGCGAAGTTGTAGAGAATTAAATTTAAGCGAACAAGTGTTTCGGGGTTTTGGGGAAATATGACTCAATCCTGGTATATGGCCACTTCCAGAATTGGGCAGGATGACCCGAATCTCCAGAACTATTAGAGTTAGAAAGTTGGTTCCAAAGGTGAAGTTGTAGAGAATTAAATTTAAGCGAACACGTGTCTCAGGGTTTTAGGGAAATATGGCCCAATCCTGGTATATGGCTACTTCAATTATTGGGCAGGATGACCCAAATCTCCATAACTATGAGAGTTAGAAAGCTACTTCCAAGGGCGAAGTTGTAGAGAATTAAATTTAAGCGAACACGTGTTTCAGGGTTTAGAGGAAATATGGCTGAATCCTGGTACATGGCCACTACCAGAATTGGGCAGGATGACCCATTATCTCTCGAACTGTGAGAGTTAGAAAATTGGTTCGAAAGGCGAAGTTGTAGAGAATTAAATTTAAGCGAAACTTGTTTCAGGATTTTGGGGAAATATGACTCAATCCTGGTATATGGCCACTTCCAGAATTGGGCAGGATGACCCGAATCTCTACTACTACTACTACTACTACTACTACTACTACTACTACTACTACTACTACTACTACTACTACTACTACTACTACTACTACTACTACTACTACTACTACTACTACTACTACTACTACTACTACTACTACTACTACTACTACTACTACTACTACTACTACTACTACTACTACTACTACTACTACTACTACTACTACTACTACTACTACTACTACTACTTCGTTGGATCTAAAAGTTATTTTAAAAATCCATTCGGTATAATACGCAGATTTATTGCTAACCCGTTTCTTTATATGAATTTTCGAATGATAAATTGTCAAAACATAATACTTTCAATATTAGAGCAAAAAACAATTGATATCCTCATTTTAAAAGAATATTCAACAGTAAATTTGAATGCGCGGTTCAGTGGCACCCCATTTCCTGACATAATGTATAATGGTTATCTTAAAGTTTAATATAAAAACACAGATGTTTCACCAGTCCCTAAATTTTTAATAATACATTCACATCCTTCACATCCTCCACATCTATGATTTAAATATTACGTTAACATTTTCCATACGAAAATGTTAAACTTATTAGAATCGTATTTGAAGTTTGAAGGTGAAGCACATTAACCAATTTGCGTGTAGAGAAAGTCTACAACAATTATTTTGAATTGTTATGAGAATGTCGCGCCCTTTTTTTGTTACCATCAAATTTTAGTACTAAAGAAGGAAAAACATTAGGAACACGAGTAATTTCGTGCTTTTATTAGATTCGTCTAAAAGATGAGATGTTATTGAAATACGACAATGCGATTTATTTATTAAAAAATCAAATAAATGGGATTCTCCCCAATAACATATTTAATCTCGAATTTAATGGTTTAAGTTAAGGCATTAAAAACATAAGGAATGACCCGTGCGTATCAGAATAGAAGTGGCAAAAAGACTCGAACGTATCTAAATACGTACAGAAATGAACAAACAATGTAATGTTTTACATTCTTTTACAACTAAGAATTTCAAAGATCCATAGAAATTACCCAAGTTAATGTCAAAGGCCCAACCGAAGTACGTCTGAGATCATTGATTTTGAATGTTCTCCACCATATCACAAAGAGGACACAACTTATTTTCTACAAGAAATAGTGAAACTATTTTCTCTAAAATGTATGTAATGAATTTCTAACTGCCATAGTTCTAGAAATATGCCGTGGAAACATTTTTAACATAAGTTCTAAGGTGTCACCAAAATTACTACTAGAAAATATAAGAAAAAGTTTAACTTTTTGAAAATTCAAGAATCCCACTCCAGTTTTGACAAATTTAAATATATATTTGATGTCAAAAATGTAAAAATTACGATAAAATTGTACTAAATCATCTTTTTACATCTTTCTGTTACCTTGTCCACTTAGATAAAGGTGTTACTTCGTATGTATGCATATGGAAGAGTTGAAGCTATGATTTAGTACATTTTTGAATCGTCACATTTTGACGTCTACGTCTTAATTTTAGCGAACCGTTGGACCTTATGTCAAAAATGTTTCAGCAGTACTTGATTTATGAACACAAAGATAGAAGTTTTCCCTAATGACGTAATTCCTCACTATTCTAGAAATTGCTCCGTCCCGGGATAAGGTTATTTTTCCCTAAAATCCTGAAACTTGTGTTCTCTAGAATTTTATTTGCTACAATTTTTCTATTGGTTTTAGAAATATGAGTCTTCACTCGCAATTCTAGAAGCGGCTAAATCACGGGATTAAGTTATTTTTCCCTAAAGCAAGTGTTCCCTAAAATTTTATTCTCTACAACTTTCCCTTTGAGAGTGAATCTCCATATTGCGCAAACGTTGAGCATTGTTTAGCAAATATAGACGAAAAAGCAATTGTTTTCGTATATGGCCAAGAAACTCAATTTCTTCCTTTCTATTGGTGACAGTGCCTAGACCATTGACCCTATTTCCACAAAAAAGTATTTCCCAGTTTTGTGAGATCAAATGCTTTCATTTGACACCGAAACGAACAATTTCCCTATACTTCCAATACTTGCTGAGATATTTGCGACGGTTTCTTTTTATTTTTTGTAAACATTATTCATCTCGGTTATTTGGACATCAAAAAGTTTCGTTTTTCAATATTGCGTTGCAATAGAGTCTGACGTCTTAATTAAAAATACTTATTCCATACCTAGCAGTTTGGAAAAATTTTGTTTTTTATAAAAATTATTCCCTTGACTGAAAGTCAGGGTCTTATGCCAAAAAATACCGTAAAATATCTGTTACCACGATTAATGAAAAATGTTATGAAAAACGTTCAATGTCTGTTACCATTTTCGTTGTGCTACGGATAACTAGAGTAATTCTCCTCAGATTTTGAAAAACTTTTTTTTTAATCGATGAAGAATTAAAGTACCGAGGCTAAGTTCGAAGATGGGCTATGTGGGACTAAGGATCTGGAAGCTATACCAAAAAAACAGGATTTTCCACTGGTCATAATTCAATGAATCGAAATCGGTTACTTTGATGATTTTTTGCTTTGTTAGTTAGTATGCGTTAATGTATATGAGTTGTAGATGTACGCCCTTGTAAGTATTTCAAGATGGATGGTGAAGAAAATCATCATGGTTATTGCTAGATGTCAATGTAGCGGTAGTTGTTCAACTATCAACTTGATAGTTGATTAACTATTAACTTGATAGTTGGCTGACTACCAACTTGATAGTTGACCAACTATCGACTTGATAGTTGACTACCACCTTCATAGTTGACTAATTGTCAACTTGATAGTTGACTAACTATCAATTTGATAGTTGACTAATTATCAACTGGATAATTGACTAACTATCAACTTGATAGTTGACTAACTATAAACTTGATAGTTGACTAACTATAAACTTGATAGTTGACTAACTATCAACTTGATAGTTGACTAACTGTCAACTTGATATTTGACTAATTATCAACTTGAAAGTTGACTAACTATCAACTTGATAGTTGACTAACTATCAACTTGATAGTTGACTAAGTACCAACTTGATAGTTGACCAAGTATCAAGTTGATAGTTGACCAACTATTAACTTGATAGTTGACTAACTACCAACTTGATAGATGATTAACTATTAACTTGATAGTTGACTGACTACCAACTTGATAGTTAACTAACTATCAAATTGATAGTTGACTAACTATCAACTTGATAGTTCACCAACTATTAACTTGATAGTTGACCAACTTTCAACTTGATAGTTGAATAACTATCATCTTGAGACATTTTTTTGTATAAATACTCAACTATTGAACTATTGAAAATATTTATATTTTGAGGCGCGAAACTCGGCACAATTGACTCAACTAAACTTGTTTCTAAGTCAGTTAATTAATTAATTTGGTACAATTTAAAAGAAGTTGGTCTTTAACTGACTTAGAAAAAAGTTTAGTATCATCTTGAGAGTTTCATGATAGAAACAACAGATAGATTATTCCCTTGACTGAAAGTTAAGGGTCGTACACCAGAAAATACCGAAAAAGGTCTGTTACCACACCACTATGTGTAACGAATGAAATGTTATGAAAAACGTTAAATGTCTGTTACCATTTTTTCGTTGTGCGCACGATAACTTGAGTGATTCTTAGACGATTGATGAAAGATGAAAGAAGATGGCAAAAGAGTGGACGGAATGTCTTTGGTACCATGGTCCAAAAGGCGCGCTCTTATCTCGGACGCCACATGCACCGATACGCTGGCACCACAAGCAACTGACGCTTCAGTTCGAGTCAAGGCGGAGAGCCGCCGGCCGAAGACAAAGCGAGAAAGAAAGTCAAGAAGTACGAGTCCTTGAAAAACCAAATCTACCACTTCATTCGGTTCGCCGTCGAAACCATGGGTCCGTAGAGTAAGGACGCCACAGATTTCTTTGAAAGCAAATTGTTTATGACGAAAACATACGAACAGCGTTCAAAATGTTTCCTGAAACAAAGGCTAAGAATGGCCTTACAACGTGGTAATGCGGCTGCAGCCATGGATATTTTTAGAACAGGTGAAAAGATGGAGGAATTTTTTATCCACTGTGATGTGTAAATTTTGAATAACAAATTTTGTACAAATGCTGAGAATAAATTATTTTGGAATTTATTTTCTCACGTCCACGTCTCTTTTAACATTTGGTACTCCCATATGTTAAATTAACTAATATGTGGTTTTTGTTTATTGGTTTTATGCGGCGTTAACTAACACAAACAACGAAAATTTATAATTTAGACATAAAATTCTCAAACAGCTGATTATCAGCTGAAGACTCACACAACCAAGCAGACGGACAGTTTTGATGTTGCAAGTAAATAAAACAACTCTTAGAAAATATACACCGATGTGTAAAATTATTTCTAATCTACGTCGATTTAATTTCATATAAAAAATCGAAAATCGCATGTAGTGATTACCCCTCCACATCGAGCTATAATGTATGAGTTTACAAATCAATAGAGCACACTATATTACACGTATTTTTAGGCCCTTACGAAGTAAACGGGGCCCACATGTTTAGCTGAAGGACGTTTGTGACCAGTCGAAGTTCGACGTGGGAGTTGGAGTTTTTCGTTTTGAGAACGCGCCCGATAACACGTTGACCGATTTTCAAAACCTTACTTATTTATTTATTTATTTACTTCATCATGGCCGAAGCCCCCTGACTACTATATATAATAAAATCAACTAAAGAAAATTACAATATTTATAAAATAGTTAACAACTTAACAAATTAATGAACAAAGTTGGAAAATAGGAATCAAATAAAAAATTAAACGAAAATAGAGATTCTAAATTTAAAAAAGTCCGTCCATCGTGAGGAGGATTTGCAAGGACTTTCGCGATGTAAATGCCCTCAAAAGTGTCTATTTCGCTCATGTTCGCTCGTATCTCGAATACGCTTCTGTAGTGTGGCATCCATATCAAGAAACTTACATTGACAAAATTGAGTCCATTCAAAAGAAGTTTTTGATTTATGCTTTAAGACGAACAGTTTCCCGTGACGAAAATTATAGATTTCAGCCTTACGTCAGCAGGTGTAAGTCGATTGGCTTGGAGGTCTTAGCACGACGCCGGATAAACGCTTGTGCTTTCTTCGCTTTTGACCTATTGAGTATGTGCTTGGATGCTCCGACACTATTGTCATAGTTAAGAGTCAATCAGCCTGCAAGGTTTTTACGGCAGACCGTCAATCGTAAATCTCAGCATCTTGTGGTTCAAAGTCACAGAACTGACTATGGCAACTATGAATCTATGAACAACGTATGTATGCAATTCAATAAGTTTGTGGAATTATACGACAGCTCGATGTCTCGAGAAATATTTCGTAAAAAGGTAAAAGCCAAACAGCTCGAAATCAAACTAATAACTCACTTGAAAGCGAAAGCTCAAATTGGTTTAACAATGTAAATTGGTTCTCACTCGACCAATCCTAGTCGGTTTGGTTTGTACTCTAATCAAAGCCTAAATGGCCTCTGCTCACGCAGTCTACGTGACCTGGAAACGTTACAAAAAACTAACTTTTTTTCAGGTGGAACCAGAGGAATTGGTACTGGCCCACTCCGCTAGAGAGGCGCAGATTATCTTTCACTGTAACGTCGACACATGAGCCAATGTTTTTTGGATCCGTGCGAAGAACGAAGGTCCTATACGTTTACTACAAATTCGGGGTTCCCACACATCCAATATTTAAAAAATTGTCCGTTTCCACTTTTTTTCTAAACGGCTGCACCGATCACCCTGAACTTTTTTTTACTGAAAGGTACATATGTCCCATGGTTCAAGTTCAAAGATGAGTAAACTTGATCGGGTATTTTCGGAAATATGGTCGAAAAAGTGTCTAAAAACATGGTGTTTTGGGGGGAGAGCAGACTTTTTCTCAGATATCTCTAGAATTAGGGCAGTTAGAAAGCTACTTTCTGGGACAAAGTGAAAACTAAATTTTAGCGAACACGTGTTTCAGGGTTTTCCCCAGAAACGACCGAATCCCGAGATTTAAAACCACTTCTAGAATTGGAAGGGATGATTCATAAATCAAGAACTATATAGATAGATTGCTTTCAAAGGCAAAGTTGTAAAGAATCAAATTTTAGCGAACAAGTGTTTCAGGGTTTTCCCCAGAAACGTCCCTATCCTGAGATCTAGCCACTTCTAGAGTTGGGAGGAATGAGTCATATCTTAAGTACTATCATGGTAAATTGCTTCCAACAGCAAAGTTGTAGAGAACTAAATTTTAGCGAACACGAGTTTCAGGGTTTTCCCCAGAATCGTCCCTGTCCCGAGATTTACCCATTTCTAGAATTGGTTGGGATGAGTCATATCTCAAGAAATATGACAGATGGAAAGTTCCTTCCAATGGCAAAGTTGTAGAGAACTAAATTTTAGCGAACACGCTTTTCACGGTTTTCCCCAGAAACGTCACAATCCCGAGATTTAGCCACTTCTAGAATTGGTAGGGATGAGTCAGATCTCAAGAACTATGACAGATGGAAAGTTGCTTCCAATAGCAAAGTTGTTGAGAATTAAATTTTAGCGAACACGTTTTTCAGGGTTTTCCCCAGAAACGTCCAAATCCCGAGATTTAGCCACTTCTAAAATTGGATGATTCATATATCAAGAACTATGACAGATAGAAAGTTGCTTCCAAAGACAAAGTTGTAGAGAATTAAATGTTATCGAACACGTGTTTCAGGGTTTTCCCGAAAAATGTATTAATCCTGAGATTCAGCCACTTCTCAACTCAGAGGGATAAGAACATTAGACAACGCGTGATTGGTGTCAGAGTTCAGAAAATGTACTTCGGGAAGGCTTTCGACATTAATTTGGGTAATTTCTGAGAGAAGTTTAAATTCTGATAGTTCTAAAAGAACTTGACTATGCATTCTGATGCGCATTATATTTATGATAATAGTAAGAGTTTGGTACATCGAGGCTTTTCGCAAATTCCAAACGACTTAAAAAACAATAATACAAATATCAAATCTTTCAAAAATAATTTGAAATCTTGGCTTCTAGAAGAGGACCAAATCACAAAATTATCAAAATCAAAATTATTAACTAATTAAATAGATCTTCTTTAAAAAAAAAAAAAACTAAAAACATTATTAAAACACAATTATTTTAAATTTTAATATACTTATTAATTCGCTGGAATTGACTTATAATTTTAATTATAATATTTTTTTTTCTTTAAATACAAGCTGTTACCTGTAAAAATATTATAACGATTTTGAAATAAATAATAATAATAATAATAATAATAATAATAATAATAATAATAGTCAAACAACTCGATAGCGTAGTGGTTAACACGTCTGCTTGCTACTACGAGATTGAGTTGCCAGTGCGTTGGTTCGAAACTCAACCGCAGACGGATTTGTACCGATTGTAAGATTTGTAAACAAAACAAAGCTGATTGAATCGTTCAAGTCAAGTGAAGTTGAGTGTAGTGCCATCGTACGGCTTACCGGAAAAGGCATTGTTGGGAGAACCGGTATTCTACTCCTACTAGTTTCGCTCCTCGTTACATCTCATAGATGGCACTGGATTTGTCGCACAGCTTACCACTGGCACAGTAAAAATTTCCGGTAATGAAAGGATCTCAAAAAATAGAACCACAAACAGCGAAACTAGTAAATAATGATCTAGCCTCTAACCCTTCATGGGTTGTAAGGCAGATTATTATTATTATTATTAATAGTCAAACAGTGAAGGCTTTACGTAGGGGTCTTTGCATATGTTTTTATATATATAATTTAGAGACGTTCTCTTTAATTAAAATTCCAAGAATTGTATTAATTTTTTATTTATATTTGTTTGCTTGCAAAATGTATAGTCAAGATTATTTGACGAAATAAATAAATAAAATAAATAAACTAATTTTGCACAAAATACAAAATAATACAGTGCATCGAAATCGTTGCAAAGGCGATCGTTTCAATCTGTCGTTGCAAAATGGACGGTAAATCAAATTCAGTTCTTCTTCAAAATAACGTAAACAAAACTAGTTTTGTTTAAAATAAAGTTTATTTCGTGCGAAATCATGTATATTTATTGAAATAAAATGATTTAACAAAACAAATAAGTGTTTGTGAAGTTGAGAAATAGAAAAACGTCTATTTGAGATCTGTTTTCTGTTTTACGTCGTCATAAAAAAAGTTGACTTCAAATATAAAATGACTTCATTATACCCCGCATTGAATACATGAAACTCGACTATAATAAGCCCATTATAGCCCTACTTTCAGTGCAATAATTGGCTTATTATAGGCTCCGATGTGATAAAAAATATTATTTTTTAATTGTTTGTTGAGAAAAATAAATGACAGAACAAACCATATTTGTTTGATGCACGTTTTGTGTAGCCCGTGGCCCACCTGAAACGAAAAGGATTAGTGGAAACTAGTCGGCTAGACTAGCTGATTCTGCGCAAGTCGACGAGACTTGAAATTTCATTTGAGAGTCGTGAGACCCGAGTTGACTAATCAGCTTCTGATAAGAGTGAGAACAAAAGGTTCAATTTATGAAATTCTGGTATTACCATTCCGTTTATTCGTAATTTTCAACTTCCTGATAGTCATCTTGAACCATTCACGTGGTATGTTTTGAAACCACAGTAGTGAGAAGCGGTTAAATGCCATGCACATGTTATTAATTGGCTCGTAAAAGCCATAATTTGTCCTGTGTTCTTCAACAACTAGAAAGTTACCAGCATGAGTAGGTCTACAATTTCGAATGATCTTGCTTTTAAGTTTAGGTGCGTCGATAAAGCCATTCATCAGATCAGACACAAAAAGTGCGCAGCTATTGATTCTGCGTCGCACGAGTGTTTCAATGTTAATCCATTCGCATCTATAAATATACGGTGGGAGCTTGTGACTTTCGTCCCGTTTCACCGACCGCCTCAGTGTGTACATCAAAAATTTTTTCTGGCTTGATTCAATCCTGTCAACAAATGTGTCTTGATAAGGATTCCAAACAACTGAAGCGTATTCTAAGTAGGAACGGACATAAGCAAAGTATATACTTTTCAAAGTTTTGATATTCTTAAATTCCTTACAAGTCCTCATAACAAAACCAAGCATTGAGTAAGCTTTTGCAACTATATATTCAATGTGTTTTTTGAACGTCAGTTTTTGGTCCAGTCAGTTTTTGGACCACTTGGGAGTCTTTAACTACCTTAACACGAGTCAACGCAACATCATCGATATTGTAACCGAACTCAATTTTGGTTCTCTTCCGGGTGAGGGACATTACCTTACATTTATCGACGTTCAATTCAAACAAAGTTGGTTGATTTTGCACCTTTGTAGAAACCTATTCAAGTCACGTTGAAGAGCACTTGCGTCAAGAACATTTTTAATTCTCATGAAAATTTTCAAGTCGTCAGCATACATTATGTAAACTGACGTAGAGAATACTTTAGTAGCGTCGTCCATGAATAATATGAACAAGAGAGGACCGAGATGGCTACATTGAGGAACACCAAAGGTCACGTTAAACGTTCGAAAAGAGCATTTCCCTAATTTGACGAACTGTGAACGTCCATTCAGATAAGACGCAATCCATGCTAGCAAGTTCGAATGAACACCCATTTGGTTCAACTTGTGCAAAAGAATCGAGTGCTTGACTCTATCGAATGCTTTTCGAAAGTCGGTGTATATGACATCTAGCTGATGCTTAGATTCCATAACTTTAGTAGCGACTTTGAAATTATTCGATTGGCGTAATATAAGATGTTTTCCATCTTGTCGGAAATTTTCCAGTTGCGAGGGATAAGTTGAAAATGCGAAGTAACGGAGATGACAGACTCTCAGCACAGGCTTTTAACAAAATCGGAGAGATTTTATCTGGACCTTCACCTTTGGTAGTGTCTATACTACACAGATGGTTCAAAACGTCTTGGACCTCAAAAGAAATTGACCCAATGTCAATACGCTTTTCTATGGGGTAAATTTTTTTCGATAAGTCAGAACTAGTCTCGTTATCAGCTACATACACGCTTTCAAAGAATTCAGCGAAAAGATCACACGTTTCGTTAGGATTACTAGTCTTCTTATAGCGAATTTGTCGTGACTTCAGGAATGTTGAGGTTCTCAAGAGTGTTTTCTTTGCGCATGTTAGATCGCATCTAGAGTACGCTTCGGTTGTTTGGTCACCGTATTACCAAGAGCACGATGACATGATCGAATCGATCCAAAAGAAGTTCTTGATTTATACGCTTAGGAGGACGGTGAGGAGAGATGCTGATTTTCGCCTTCCGTCGTATGCCAGCAGATGAGAGTCAATTGGTGTTGAGAGTCTATCGCGGAGACGGATCAACCTATCAGCGATGTTTGTGTTTGACGTTCTGAGCGGTCGTATAGATTCGCCCAGTCTGCTTCCGAAATTCACGGTAAACGAACCAATCAGGGCGCTAAGGAACGTAGATTATCTACGATTGAGTATGCATCGCACCAACTATGGCTTATTCGAACCAGTGAATTATTTATCCCAAACATTCAATTTGTTCGCTCATCTGTACACGGTGTCGATCACGCGAGGAGCCTTCCGTTCGGCTGTGAAGTCTGCCGCTCTGACTGATGAGATGCTGAGGAGGCGCGGTTTTTTGGTGGCGGCTAGATGAGACGTGTTTTTTTTCCCCTCTCTGCTTTGTTCTCTTTTTGTGTACCGTTTTGTGATCAATTTATTACTGTACTCTGCAAACGGTGACGAAAATGTCCTTATTCATTTCATTTTTCATTTTTTTTTCTTTTCTTTCTTATGTTGCTGACACTGACGCTGACCATATCGACATTGCCCGGGACGATGTCAACCGCTTCGGTATTTGGTTCCATCTAAATCGCTGGGCCGAAATAGAGAGAACGGAGACGCTAACAAAGGGCGGTTGGAAGCTCCGACGGGTCGACTGGGCTGACATCACGCCTCCGGATTTGTTAGCTATGTTATAAGCCAGTAGGCAATAGCCGTTGGTTTCAAATAAATAAAAAAAAAATACCTTTAGACATAATTGAAGGGTAGCCTGTAGTCTTTTTTCGCGACTTTACGTAATACCAAAATTTTGAGGGATCAGAATTTAACATTTCTTCGGTGTTAGCCAAATATTCTTTACTTATGGACAAATATTTCATTTTCAGTTTCATTTTTCATTTATCATTTCAATATTGATAAAAGAAAGTCAGTGAGTAAACATAACCTCAACAAACAAACCGCTTATTGGAAACGAAGGTATGACGATAACTCCACTCGACCCTAAGTCACCTGGGTCAGTGGTCTGTTCCGGTTAGTGCCCAAGAGTAAGTTGCTAATGTCCCTCAAGATGACAACGAGACGAACGAGGGCAGCGATCAAGTCGGACCAGCTTCATATCGATAGCTCGTCAATATATAAATGTGGCAGTTTCAACATCATCGATATCGAACCCAACGGCGATTGTCTCTTTGCATCTGCTTCTGTTCACTGGTCCCATCGACTCTGGTCATTTTAACAGACTGCAGCCACTCATCGCCCCGTCATATATTCAACCCGGTACGTACAAAATCGTAGGTGAACAACCACCGTCCACGAAAGAAGGCGCCAAGATTACTATCAGCAAATCGGCAAATACTGGAAACGTTATCCCTTCTGCGAAGGAAAACGTAATCTGTGACATATGCCAGCGAACATTTGAATCCAAGCGCGGCCTAGCGACCCACCGTCGGACTCACGAAATCAAAAAATCCAACAAAAACGCGGCGACCAATAAAGAGCAGAGTCAGCAGAATAATCCGGATTCAATCACGTATGAATGCAACATTTGTAAGCAAACCTATCCCACAAAACGTGGCCTCACAACTCACCAAAACAGAAACGTGAAGGAAGCAAATGACGAAACCGCCGAACGTATCAACAATCGAAAGGCAATAGACACACGCGCAGCCGTTAAAGATATTCGGAGCTCTGACGACTCAAATGACTCAAAGGCCCAGCTCGATGCAGAGTGCAAGAAATGGCAAGAAAAGTTCCAGGTACATGAAAACAGCTCAGAAGTTTGCGAATCATCCTTCGATGGCGATGTGACACAGTTCCTTAAGTTTCTATTCAAAGCCAACGCCAAAATGCCCGGTCCGAAACATCTAGCAGTGAAATTCTATAGGCTCAGGCAAAAAAAGAAGACCTCGATCACTTCTTCTCAGTTTGCTCGTTCGTCGAATCCGATGAGAACCGACAAGAAAACCAAGCAAAGACGTCGGGACAAATACCGGTACGACCTCACCCAGTATTGGTTTTACAATCAACGGAAAAAGGCTGTTCTTGAAGTTATGAATACAGGAGGCTCCAGACAGTGCAAAATAAAAATGCAAACAATCGAGGAACATTTCACAAACATTTTTTCCAAGCCCAATGATCGTATCCGAGAAACGTATCCATCACGACCGGTGAGCATCGACGTGTCTCTGTCGCCAAAAGACATACAGCAACAAATTCGGCGAATTACCATCGACACCAGCGCCGGTCCCGACCGGGTGTTAGCTCGAACGATTCGACAACTCAATGTCTCCAATTCGATTTGCTCTATCGGTAATGTAATGCTAGGCATGTCCGAAAAAAAAAAGTTTTTTCAAATTGATTCCTTAACCTCACACAAAATATTGTTTGACCCAAAAAACACCAAAAATATTTTTTTTAAATTTTTTGAAAGAAAATTGTCGGTGGGAAAAATCATAAACTTCATTTTTTCAAATTTTGCACTTTAAAGCGTCGTCAGCGCCACCTATTTTGCCTCCATCAAATTCATCGTGTGGGGTATCGTTGGAAAGGTAATGAACAAGCCTTTCAGGGAAAAATAAATTTGGAAACATTGGGCAAAATAGGTGGCGCTGACGACGCTTTAAAGTACAAAATTAGGTTTTTGATTTTTCCCTCCGACAATTTTCTTTTAAAAAATTTAAAAAAAATATTTTTGATACTTTTTAGGTCAAACAATATTTTGTGTGAGGTTAAGGAATCGATTTGAAAAAACTTTTTTTTTTCGGACATGCCTAATGTAATGCTAAGGTCTTCGTTTGTACCAACCAGCTTGTACCAACCAAGGCCGAGTAATATTGGCCGACAAAGACGGTGATGCGTCCGATTTAGACAACTGGCGACCAATTACAATATTATATGTCTCAAGAATGCGAAACGTCTAAAACAGGACCGTGTGATTGTATTTTTAGATGTGTCGAAAGCGTTTGACCGAATTGGACATGAACACATTGCTCGATCACTCCAAGCAGCTGGCATATCGAACAATTTGCAACAATTACTCATGAACTTACTAACGGACAATCATGTGACCATACACTCCGAAAGCGAATCATCGCGTGAAATCAAAATCCGATGCTCTGTCCCACAAGGAGCTCCCATTTCACCATTCATTTTTAACATCGCCATAAATTACCTGTACGAAGTTCGCCGAACAATATGGCTATAAGCTTTCGTCAGACTACGACAGCTTAAGCCTAACTGGATTCGATGACGGTCAGGCAGTCATTGGAAAAGATATAAAAAGTGCCATCCGGACAGTGGAAGCCGTGCGTAGCCTTCTTTTATCGATAGGACTATATATACATCCGAAAAAGAGCCAAGCCATCGTCATCACAAAAGGTAGACTGGTCAAAGAAGTTCTCAGACTGTCCGACGGTGATGAAATCTCGAGCATAGAGAGAGACGAACGGTTCGACAACCAATGCATCGAGCGTTTCAACGTCGACTTGGCCAACCTATCTGCTTCGCCGCTTTTGAAACCTGACCAGAAGTTGAGCGTGATAAATCAGTACGTGTTCCCATCACTCACATATCCACTCCAAACCGCTCCGCTGAATAAAGTCCCGAACTACGTCACAAACGGATTAGACGTCATGATTCGCAGGACAGTCAAAGAAATCATTGGACTTCCGATGCGCACGGACGACAGTCTATTCTACGCGCCGCGACGGTTAAGAGGTCTAGGTCTAGTCCGAGCAACATGGGAAATTTTCCTACAGCACTTTGCCATCTCTAAAAGACTCTTAACGGTGGACGATCGACTTTTCCAAAATGTAGTCGACTGTCAGGCAGAAATCTGCAGTGCTAAGGAAAAGGCCCAGCTTAAAAAATGTTTTTTGTCTCTTCCACTAAGTTTTTTTTCCTTAGCACGGCAGAAATGGACTCCTGCGTCCAGTCACTCAACGTACAAGGCGATAGCACAAAATCACTTCGAACCGCCCTCCGCCAACAAAGCTTCGACGAGTGGTGTAACCTGAAATATCAGGGTTCCGGCGTACGACACTTCAAAACTCACATCAAAAGTAACGACTTCATGTGCAACAAGAACACGCTGTCGTCGTCAGAATGGACCGCTGCAATCAAGCTCAACAGCAACTACGCAAACCTGTTTGGTGTCCCAGGCGTAGAAAGCGCTTCCCACCTCTGTCGCAAATGCGGCTGAGAGAACGAAACAACACCACACGTAACCGGAAGCTGCTCTTCTAATAACCACCTGATCATCGCCAGGCAAGTTTACGCTATTGACAAAGAAGGACGGTCCAGGTTCAGTGACATCGTAGCTTTTGACATGACATCAAACAAAGCATTCTTAGTAGATCCTACAATACGATATGAGACCAACGACCCCGCACAAGACTCAAACATCGTCGCCGAAAAATCAACAATCTACGAAAGCTGCATTCCATTCTATGTCGAGAAATACTCGCCATCATTCGGTAAGCGCGATTGGAAAGTCCGAGGTCTCTGGTTCGGTAGTAGAGGAACGGTAGGCGACAGTGTCATGAATTTTTTCAGAGAGGCAAAATTAGATATCAAGCAGATCAGGAACATTGCGGAATCCGTTCTGATAAAGACCATTCAAATCATAAACAATCATATATACAGCTAACTAGTTTGACGACGTAAATAATACCGAAATGTGCTTTAATGTAGACGAGAAATTGTAACGCTTTATTGATCGATATGCTGTGTAACAGAGCAACCTTCTTTAAGAGGGCAGCACGCCATTATTTTTAAATAAAGGATTTTCTTCTTCTCTGGGTTTGTTTCATTTTAAATCGCTTACTAGCTTTACTCGTTCTATTTTTTAGATTGCGTAACCGCTGATTATACCAGGGTGGATCGTTAATAACCATTTTTTTTTTGAGCGGAATAAATTTCTTAAATACATCTAACAAAACATCGTAAAACACGTTGACTATGTCATCAACGTCAGGCCAGTATAATCGCCTTTTTTGAAGTTAAATTCACTTTGTGATTCTTCACTTTCAACATTTTCGATGCTTTCATCTAAGTCTGCTGAAATAACTATTTCGATAGGATAGTGATACAAATCAACACGACTCATACAAAAATTGGATTTAATTACTCTAACATTATTCGGGTCGCTGAAAAATACGAGGTCCAAGATTCTTCCGTAATGGTTGCGTACGCTGTTAACTTGGTGAAGGTTACCACTCATCATAAGATAGATGATGTCGGCTTTCGTACCTTCACCGACTTTAGTGGGGAGCATTACATTGCATTCGAGTGAATCGTCTTGACTGCTGGGTGCTGCTACAAAATCAGGATGCACAAAATCCGGAGGCGTCAAAATCCGGAGACGTCTAAATCCGGAGGTGTCAAAATCCGGAGGCGACAAAATCCGGTGGCGTCAAAATCCAGAAGAAAATAAAAAATCCGGATGAAATCAGGACGAAATCCGGACGAAATATGTAGTGGTATTAAAGACAGCTACAGATTATTGATACAAATTGTATTGTAAAAATGTATTAATGACCGCAGGCCTAGAATTAAAAAAAACAAAGCGGGGTCGAGGGGCGGCAGCCCCTGCAAAGGGGGTCAAGGGGGAATATTCCCCTTGCGGGGTCTAAGGTGCAGAGCCCTTAGCGGGGTTTGGAGCAGAGCCCCACGCACATACGGCCGCCTGCAGAGCGTAACCAAGCCCGCCGCAGGCGCGGGGGTGAGGGGGCAGAGCCCCCCAATTTAATATTAATATTAATATATATATTATATTATATTATATTATATTATATTATATTATATTATATTATTTAATTTAATTTTTTTAATTTATTTTATATTATATTATATATATTAAATTGGGGGGCCGTAGATTAGATTAGATTGAAGGTGTGAGGAGGGTCAAAATAAATTTGACAGAAACCTAGACAATTTGTCCTTTGTTCCCTTGCCCCCTCCTTTCTTCGTTTATTGGTACAATAAATAAATAAAATATAAAGTCTATTAAAATAATTTCAAAATTAATAAAATTTTGACCAGGTCTTGTGCTGCATATAAGTGTCCAGTGGAAATACTTTTTTTTAATAAATTAACTGATAATAAAGCAGCAAAACATCGTAAATTTCTACCATTTGAAAAGTGTTTTCATACTTCAAACTTCTGGAATCGTTATTTCGCTTCCTTCAAGAGTAACAACGACAAGCATGTTTTTATTAGAATTGTTAAATTATTTCCAAAAGATGGTTAAAATGTTGTGAGGTTTGAGTCAAGATCCCTAATCTTAAATTCGAATTTAATTTCACACAAATCTTCCGATTTGGATTATTGTTGACATTATGACAGATCTTGCTCAATTGTTTACTTTCTTGATATTGAAAGTAGTCTCGATAAAATGCGATGATCACAAATTAAATTGAATCTTATGATTAATATCTTGGCTCAAACTTCACAGAATTGAAACCATTTTAGAAATAGTTTAACAATTCTAACGAAAACGAATTTCTCGTAAATACTCTGGAAGCAAGTGTGATAATGCTTGCAGAAGTTTAAAGCACGAAAACATTTTTCACAAGGCACAAATTAACGATTTTTTGCTGCCTTCAGCGGTTATTTTTCTTATAGAAAATCACAACCGAACACTTATACGTAGCACAAGAACTGATCAATATTAATTTAACTAAATTTATAGCAATTTTAATGGACATAAAGGTCCTATTTTTGCAGTGTTACACAGAACCGAAAAATTATATGTTTTTTGTTTACAGATTTAATGTCAAACCCCTAAACAAATAAGATATATGCGTTCAATGCGATCATGATTTCAGAATAACCCTATACGTTCTCATAGGGTTCAGCAAATCTCACATTACAATTGTTTAAACTTTTATTCAAATTTAGTTTTGTGAAATCAATTCAATTAATTTCACACGAATTTAAACAATCTCATACTACTATGGCCGCAAATTAAATAACAACTTTTTTCTGCATTTTTATATTCCACACATTCCGCACCTACAATAATTGTCTTTCAAAATATTATATTTGCCAGTAGTATTAAATAATTCACACCAATATATAATATTGATTGTGAATAATATTAGCGTTGCTGTAAGGAATGACTTAAAATATTCCTTATAAGAAATAATATGTGCAAAATTATTAGTTCGCTCAAAAACATTTTTTTCTATCCGTGTATGACTGCACCTTCGAAGCGGTGCCGCGTAAATATCGAGAGCTAAATGATCGCCTTGTCGCAGCAGCAAAATCGTATTCTCAAGCAAAATAATTTAATGCGATCAATTACTTAAATACTGTAGCTTTCAACATAGTAATGTGATCAATTGATAAAATTAAATTTGTATTTGAAGCCATTAATAAAAGTTAAATACATATGAAATGAATGTATTATATACTTAAAAGTAATAAACTCCGGAAGCTACAAAATCCGGAGGCTACAAAATCCAGACGCAACAACATCATCAGGATTTTGACGCCTCTGGATTTTGACGCCACCAGATTTTGTAGCCTCCGGATTTTGACGCCTCCGGATTTTGACGTCTCCGGATTTTGTAGCCTCCGGATTTTGTAGCCTCCGGATTTTGTGCCTCCGGATTTTGTAGGGGAGCCGACTGCTGATCAAGTCATCAATGCTGTCAATGTTGGAGTCCAATCAACAAGACTGAGATTCCTGAGATCTCCTAAAACACACATTTCATCATTGAAATCCAGATCTATAAATTTAAGAGCCTTCTCCAATGCATCGTGATATTCAGCATATATGTTTACAGAGGAGCCAGAAGGAATGTAAAGGCAACAGACATAAATCGAGTGATTTCTAAGATGGACTTTAACTATAACCATCTCGACGTTGTCGGTGTCAGGCAATAGAACATATCCGCTGGGGATAGACGCACGTACAGCTATTAAAACACCGCCAAATCTCATATGTTCGCTATTTAATTCCGACCGATCAGTTCTATAAACTGAAAACAGCTTAAGATCAAATAGTTCACTGTCAAAGAAAGGCGAATTGAGCGATATTTCATGCTATAACATCGTAGTCACACGTCAAGGAGTTATTCGAAAAATCAGCAGTTTTAGTTCGTAATCCACGGACATTCTGGTAATACAATCTAACGTCACTTTTTGAAACGGGGAGATCAGAGTTTATGGGATTATTGGAATCAAAATAAGTCTTAGCTGAAGTTGTGTGTTGCGATTGTGTTACGATATCAGCGTTGGATCCCGCTGGCTGACCTTTAGGATTGAAAAAATCTGAAATAAGCGATTGAAATATATCCTTGTGAGTTAGGTCGTTGGTGTGGCGTTCGTAACCGTTGCGGTTGATTCTGTTACCACTGAAGTTTGTTTCGAAAGTGGCGCTGCAAGAGTATCGGAATTCTCCTGTCAACCAAAAAATAAATTCACCAACTAAGAGGTTAGTTGACTTTATGCGCATGCGCACAAAAATTTTTTTTTTCATTGGACAGTAGCAATGAAAAAAAATCAACTAACTTCTTAGTTGATTTTGCGCATGCGCATAAGTCAACTAAGCTCTTAGTTCGTTAATTTATTTTTTGGTTGTATGGATATTGTCGCTGGAGATTTCGTAATCGGTAAAAAAGCGTCTATACTTCTCCTCTTCTTCTCATGAAATTCTCCAATCTGGACATAAGATGGCCAAAATGAAGGTTCCATGAGTTTATCAAATAGTTCAACTGTGCATCTTAACCGGTAAGAAATGAACGTAAGCTCATCCAGCTTCTGATCTTTCTTCACTAAAAGCCTGAAATTATAATCGTTATCGTCAAGTTCGGGCATCCTCGATTTCATGTAAGAGGAAACCGAATCTACAGTTACATTTGGTTTAAGACGCGAAACATAAATAAACTTTGTAAGCCTATTCACTTGTTGACGAGGAGACTTAACCGGGCTATCTGGTCCATGAATTGGTGCCGGAAGTCAATTTGCGTTGACGCAAATCTGGATTGCCGTTAAATATTTTGACATCGATACGAGATCTTTTAGGCGTGGTAGTAGCACTAGTTACGCGTTTTCGTTTATTATTGAGCGACGTGACTGTAGGAAATGCTACATCATTCGGCGTTAAATCTTTATCATTACCCGCAGCAACGAAAGAAAATAAAGGCTTCTTTGGTTGAAGAATGTGGTTGTGATTGTCCGACGCATTCTTTGATTCTCAGTCTCAGCACGGTGATCACAAATTGACGTTTTGATTTCATGAAGTAGAGATAGATTTATCAACTCTTGAAGGAGGTCGAAGGATATTAGAAATTGGCCGAGCAAATTGGGAAATAAAAGTTTGAGCTGGACCATTCTGGGAATTGTTATTAGCTCTGACGTTTTTATGCAATGGCGAAGCACTAGATATCAGAGTTGAAGATTGGGACGTAATGGCTTTCGAAGCCTTTGAGGGCGTTGACAAACATTTGTTGCAAAACACTTTTACGTTATTATGAAAAAGAACTTCATTACCAGTCTTCGTAATTCCAATGCACATCAAATGAATTAAAGACTCACATCTGCCGCAATTAACGGTAGAGTCAGCCCTCACGTTCGGGGGTGGGCAATCATCCCTACTGCAATTAGTAGTAGGAGGCATAATTCACCGTGTGCAAGG
This sequence comes from Pseudolycoriella hygida, assembly GCA_029228625.1. NCBI lineage: Eukaryota > Metazoa > Arthropoda > Insecta > Diptera > Sciaridae > Pseudolycoriella > Pseudolycoriella hygida. The sequence goes on from CM055406.1 coordinate 89,551,683, forward strand.
GCACAACAGAGAAAAAGCCTAAAAAAATTAAACAAAAACAACTTTCTCGAATTCAGACAATTGCACGTTTGGTAACCTGACTAAACTATAAACTGTATGAATTTTCCGTGAAGAACCTGACTATAATTGTCAACAACAAAGAACAATTAATTTTATTATTATATTACGAAATTAAATTACACTGGAAGTCAATTACTATAGGCAAATAAATCAAAAATCACTGTAACTAGAAAAATGTAAATAAATGAATCACTAAATTTCAAACGTTTCCAATAGAATTCAATTAGCTTATGCACACAACAGAACAGTTTACGCGCCAAGTCCAAAACGTTAAGTTATGGTTGCGCACACTATTATGTGGTGCAGCAAAATTGGCTAATTTAATTGAAATATTTAAAAAATTTAACTTACAATATCATTTTTAAGGAAAGGTTTCCGCCTTATTGTTCCACACAAACCGATAAAATTATATAACTGAACAGAAACACTGGACATACAATTACTTTTAACGATTAAAAAATTACCTCGAACGTTTTCGGGATCTATGAACCCATCTACAGGAGGTGATAAACCAAACTGTTGATCTCAAATTTTATCCATTTGTCGTCAGGTTGATTGAATATAACAATCGTACACCATCGTGTACTCGTCATGAGAAATAAAATACACTTAAACAAAATATCTGAACAGACCACTATTAATAGGGGCAGGTCTGTCGTTCATCAAATTATCAGAGAGCTTAAACATGAAAAACGATTTAATTCAAATTGGAAAATGTTGTTTTCATATATTTATTGGAAGGCGGTCGTTTTAATTGAAAGACTGTATACTTATTTCATGCGAATTTTCGATGTCTGTTGGACATCATCATCAGGCGGTTATCTTTATTGACGAAATTTTTTGAACATTAATTTAATGAATTTTACTGACGTTTTGTTACTTACATTTATATTTGAGTAGATTATTAAAACGACCGCCTTCCAATAAATATATGAAAACAACATTTTCCAATTTGAATTAATTCATTCAACGGTCAATAATAACCCTCCCACCTCGGGAAATATTCATTATATGAAAAACGATTCCCATGCATCAAGTAATCGATCATCGTTCACTTGTTTTACTAATAAATTCGCAAACTGCTTTAGTGTTGTGATTCGCATTAATTTTGAAATGTTTCGCGACGGCAGATAATTCATTTTCATCACGAAACTTTGTTAAAAGTCTGTAGCGTCCCAGTATCAATATAAATTCAGCGTAAAATATTGATCAACAGCGACGCACAAGTTTTACCGATTCACCCCACTACCAAATCATTCCTCACGCTTTATTCAGGATTGTATAAATTAGAGAGTAAGAACGAGCAACAGATGGTTCTCATTATTAAATGATAGTTTATAACGTACGCAACAAAAGCATTTCATTTTACTGACCGCTCAAACAAGCAGCCATATGGGTGACCATCCGACGTTGAGCAAATAACTTCTGATAAAGCTCAAGTCAAATTGAAATATAAAAGGTGAAATAGTGAAAAGTGAGGTGCTATGAAGTAAATAAAATCATTTTCGTCGTACATAATACAACATCGAACGCTTAAGGGTCAGACAGTGCTACAGTTTGGTTTGCACCATTAAGCCATACAGACGCCTACAAAAAAAATTTTTTTTGAGTTTTGGTTGAACACAAAGGGACAACAGTAACGAGAGGTTATTGCAACATTCCACCTCAAGTTTTGCTGACAAAGGGAGTCACATTATTTTGCAGCGAGAATAGCTTAAAGCCGCACAAAAAAAAAATTTCGCGCCAATTAGTCCAGTCGCAGTGGTTAGTTTGTGTGAGGCCGAAATAAATTCCATACAAAAGCAAACCAGGAGTAAAAGTTTGGAACTACGAGAGGTGCGGACGGGAGCTAATTTCATCATAATACAAAGTGCTATTATTTGGACATCTCCACAGGTTATTATTACCCTGTGGAGATAAGAGGTAATTTCCAAATAAAGAATAATCTTACAGCACCAGTAATTAATCCAAAACAAAAATCGTTCTTCCATACACATATTGGTCGTATAAGAGGAGAGGCCTAAAATTCAAAACCCACCAAGGAAACGCATTATCTTGGTTTGGCGCCAATTTTTAGTCATAGCCGCACGTAAGCAGCAACATTGAAAATTGGAAACAAGGAAATCAAATCAAAACCGTTATAATTATTGTTCATATTTTTCTATTGCATCTTCAGGAATCTGAAGACTTCATTTTTTTTTTCTTTAAAAATTTTTTTTTTGTATTTTGATTATTAGTGAAGCTCAGTGATTTTCTGAGATTATTGCTTACTTAATTAAACATAAAGAGAAGATTAATTTAATTTGCAAACAATAAGAGGACATTATATAGAATATTTTCGTTAGGCATTTTAGCATTGAGTTATGATTTGATTTGGAAATCGGTGAGTGCTGATATTTTTTATTATTATTTTTTTTGTTTTTTTTTCCTTGAATTTTTTTGCCGTCGGTTTCTTTCCGCGATTTTACTAAAAATAAATACATAAATAAAAAAAATGACTGAACAAAATAAGAGGGAGGAGCAAGAAACTCCCATTAATTCAGTAGCCAACAACGAGTTAAATCCAGTAAAAGTCAAATTACCGTTGTTTTGGTCAAACTCACCCGAGACCTGGTTTATTCAGGCAGAGGCTGAGTTTTCCTTGAGCAGAATAACGAACGATTTAAGTAAATATAATTATGTAGTGAGGGCTTTACCGCAAGAAATAGCCGAGTCTATTTCAGACCTTTTAAAGCAAAGACCACAAGTAGATGCTTATAAAATAATAAAAGAAAAACTGATCGAAAGGCATTCCTTAAGCATAGAATCGCGCATTAAAAGGCTAATATCGGATGAAATGATAGGTGACAAAAAGCCTTCCGAATTTTACAGGAAGTGTTTAGACCTTGCGGGTGACTGTGGAACGGTAGGTGAGGACCTAGTAAAAAAATTGTGGTTGAATAGGTTACCAAATGTCATCAGTGTTGCACTCATACCCCAAAGTAAAACAGACATTCAGGAATTACTGAAGCTAGCAGATCAGATCTATGAGGCAGTTCAGGGTTCTAATCTGTCGCAAGTAGATTACAAAAGCAAACAAAACAATTCTCAGATGAACATTTCAAATTCAAGCTCTTCGACCAATACGTCTAACGCTCTCAGTATAGAAAGTTTACAAGCAGAAATCAGCGAATTAAGGAAAGTAATTCGGCAGTTTACGGACGGACACCGTTCACGCCCAAGGCATAGGAACCGTAGTATATCCAGACATAGAGAGAGATCTATAGGAGACAATAGGAGAGCCTACAATCCAGAGGGTTCACAGTGCTGGTATCATTTTAAGTTTGGAAGCAAGGCTACTAAATGTGACAAGCCTTGTACATTTGCGAATAGAGGATCGCAAAGTAAGCAACAATCGGAGCAGACGGGAAACTAGAACGTCCGAACATCAGTACGGCAGATGTTAGGACACAATTAGTTTCTCGCCGTCTATTCGTTTATGATAAGAAAACCAAGTTAGAGTTTTTAGTTGATACGGGAGCAGATGTTTCTGTAGTACCTCGTAATTTTGTTCCGAGATTATTTCAAACCAAATCATTTTTTCAATTAACAGCCGCAAACGGTTCAATTATTAACACCTATGGAAAAAAAGCATTGGAAGTAGATATCGGATTACGACGAAAATTCGTGCATGAATTCATAGTAGCTGATATAAACAAACCTATTTTGGGAGCAGATTTTCTTGCAGATTTCGGGCTACTTCCAGACTTAAGAAATAAAAGATTAATAGATCCACTGACTTCGTTGTCAGTAAACACCGTGTTAGCAGTGAATTGTAGTACACCTACACCACGGTTGTTTTCAGTTGATACGGAATTTGGGGAAATTCTAAAACAATTCCCATCTTTAATTGCCCCACCAGATTTTAAAAAACAACCAAAACACAATATCGTACATTATATTTATACGAAAGGCCCGTTACCATATTCCAAAGCCAGGCGACTGCACAACGAAAAAGAAAAAGCAGCCCGCCTAGAATTCGATTACATGAACAAAGTTGGCATATGTCAAACGTCTTCGTTTCAGACGGCTTCACCTTTGCTAATGGCAAATAAACCAAATAGTCCCGACTTACGACCCTGCGGGGATTACCGTCTTTTAAATGCGATAACAATACCAGATAGATATCCCATTCCGCATATTCAAGACCTCAACACGAGGATCCGAGGCTGTAAGATATTTTCAAAGGTAGATTTAGTAAGAGCCTACCACCAAATCCCAGTAGCGCCGGAAGACGTACACAAAACGGCGATTATTACACCTTTCGGATTATTCGAGTTTCCTCGTATGCCTTTCGGGTTAAGAAACGCGGCCCAAACATTTCAAAGATTCATGAACGAGGTCTGTACAGGGTTGGAGTTTGTTTTTGTTTTCTTGGATGACATATTAGTCTTTAGTAAAACTCCAGAAGAACACAAAGAACATTTAAAGAAACTATTTCAAAGGTTAGATGATTACGGATTAAACATCAAACCGTCCAAGTGTATATTTGGAGTTCAGAGAATACTATTCTTAGGGCACGACATTACTATAGATGGTATAGCACCATCTTCGCAGAAGGTCGAAACGATCGCTAAATTGTTACCTCCAAGTTCGCTGAAACAAGCACAAGGTTTCGTAGGTATGATTAATTTTTATAATCGCTTCATCCCGAAAACAGCCGAAATTTTAGCACCAATTTATGCTCACATAGCGAGGCTTAGTGAGATTAAAAAGAAGACTAAAAAGAAACCGCCATTCACATGGCCGGAAGATTGCGAAAAAGCATTCATCGGAGCAAAAGAAGCTCTTTCAAAAGCAACTATGTTAGTTCACCCAAGCGAAGAGTCTGTTATTAGTCTATCAATGAATACGGACGCGTCAAATTTCGCAGTAGGTTCAGTATTACAACAGTTTAATAAAAAAACGAGTTCGTGGGAACCGTTAGGTTTCTTTTCAAAAAAACTAGCGCCTAACGAGCAAAAATATTCAGCACTAGATAGGGAGTTATTAGCAATTTATCTCTCAATCAAGCACTTTAGAAGTAGTGTGGAAGGTAGGGACTTTATTATTTACACAGATCACAAGCCCCTCACCAATGCTCTGACATCAAAGACGGAAAGAAGTCCCGGGCAAACCACTCATCTTGAATTCATAGCGCAATTCACTTCTAATATCCAACATATAAAAGGGAAAGAGAATGTGGTAGCCGATTTTCTGTCACGGACAGGGGAAATCAATGAAGCAACAGCTAAAGTATCATTAGAACTGAAAACTTTGCAGGAGTTACAGCAAGGAGATGAAGAGTTAGCAAAACTGATTAACAAAAAGAGTTCCAAAAGTAAAATCAAGTTGAAGGAGGTAGAACTTACACTGGCACAAGGGAAATTGTGGTGTGAAGTAAGTTTAGGAAAAGATCGACCGTTTGTACCGCAAGGTTTGAGAAGAGCAATTTTCGATCAGCTACACAACTTGTCACACCCAGGCATAAAAGGTACAAGAAAGCTAGTAGCAGCTAGGTATTTTTGGCCAAACATGAATGGAGATGTCGGTAATTGGGCTAGGGGTTGCATTAATTGTCAGCGAGCGAAAGTAGGTCGGCACACTAAATCCACGTACGGAAAATTCAACGTTCCATCAGAAAGATTCGAGCATATACACATAGACCTAGTAGGGCCTATACCAGTCTCAAACGATTATAATAACATTCTAACAGTAGTTGACCGTTTCACTCGATGGCCAGAAGCGTTCCCGATCAAAGACATGAAGGCTGAAACAGTAGCAGGGACGTTAGTTAAAGAGTACATTTCACGTTTTGGAGTACCAAAGATTATCACAACGGACCGAGGGAAACAGTTTGAAGCGGTGTTGTTCGCGGAACTAACGAAATTATTAGGTGCACATAGGATAAGAACTACGTCTTACCATCCACAGGCGAACGGCATAGTAGAAAGGTTTCACAGGCAGTTTAAGGCTTCATTATTAGCCCGCTGTAAAACAGTGTATTGGAGTGAAGAGCTACCGTTAGTCTTGTTAGGGATCAGATCTACTTTCAAAGAGGATTTAGAATGTTCACCAGCAGAGTTAGTCTACGGACAAGCTTTGAAAGTGCCAGGCGAATATTTCGTAGACTCTCCAAAATCAAATTTGACTTCTCCAGGTGAGTTAGTCGATAGACTCAGAAATTATATGCGCAACTTGAGAAGCCCAGATCCTAGGGAAAATAAGCAATCAAGTGTTCACATACCAAAGGATTTAAACACATGTCAACAAGTGTTTGTTAGAGTAGACAGAGTAAGAACTGGTTTAACTCCTCCCTATGAAGGACCATTCACAGTCATCCGCAGGTTGAGGAAGCAATATGTGCTAAATGTTAAAGGAAGAAATGAGTCAGTATCAATTGACAGATTGAAGCCCGCGTATAGTATTTTGTCAATGAAGTCAGGGGAGAAAAGAAGCAAGAACTTAAAAGTTACCTACACATAATTACATTTACTTTATATTTTTAAGTTATATCTTCATTTTTTTTACAGTTCAAGTTATTTTTTTGTTTACGTTAATTTTTTTAAGGGGGAGCAATGTAGCGTCCCAGTATCAATATAAATTCAGCGTAAAATATTGATCAACAGCGACGCACAAGTTTTACCGATTCACCCCACTACCAAATCATTCCTCACGCTTTATTCAGGATTGTATAAATTAGAGAGTAAGAACGAGCAACAGATGGTTCTCATTATTAAATGATAGTTTATAACGTACGCAACAAAAGCATTTCATTTTACTGACCGCTCAAACAAGCAGCCATAAGTCTTTTACAATCATCACAGAAAAGATTATTCGAATTCCTATCATACACGATCTTACACGTGTCGCATAGGATGTCAAGGAATCTATCAATAACTTTTACGGTGGATTTGAAATGTTCACTACACCTGACGCAATATGGTCGACTTGTTTGACCTATATAAAAATCATTGCAAGAAACACAGCGAATTTTGTAAATTCCACTTCTCTTATCTTATTCAATTTTGTCTTTATTACAACACAACACTCTTTTGATTTGATTACCACTGGAGAAACCAGGGGCAATATTTAAATTCTTGAGTATACTTGTCATCTTATTGGTGATGGGTGGAAAATAAGTGACTTTAATGTACTTTCTTCTATCACCTTTACTCAATAAATCTAAAGTTGTTTGGTCACGTAGTAATTTTGACCTTACGAGTTTGTCGATAGTTTTTCTGACTAAAACCATTGAATTTCGTTGCTTCATAAATGTATTCTTCTTCTTTAACCCGAGCTGTTTTCTCCATTGGTATGCTGATCATTCTATAAATCATAGAATTGAACGATGCTATTTTTTGTTTGAAACAATGATATGAGTCTGACGTTATGTCATCGTTTCTTTTCTATAAATTTCAAACGTAAAATTCTTTCCACGTCTTATCACTTTAACATCAAGAAAAGGTAAGACACCATCTTTCTCAATTTCACTAGTGAATTTTATCGAAGGATAGAGCGAATTGAGTTTTTCTAAAATCAAAACCAATTTGTCCTTCTTGACTATTGAAAAAACATCATCATCATTATTAGGGAACCATTTCTCTTTCGAGATATTCTTTTCCATGCTTCCCAAGAAAATGTCAGACGCAATAAATGGGTCTAATATACTGCCCATAGCCACACCATCTGCTTGGTCATAAAATTCACCATCAAACTGGAAAAAGCTGTTCCTCGTACAAACTTTCAAGAAGTCCATATACATCCGTCTCGTTTCAGAATCGACTTTATCTTGATGCTCATCAAGCCATTCTGCAGTGCAAATTAACGATTCATCTACTGGAACATTGGGATACAATGAAGTCACGTCAAATGAAACCATAATTTCATCGTCTTCAATTTCAACATTCGCTAATTTGTCGACGAATTCTTTCGCATTTTTGACCGAAAAATTAAACGGTTTGGGCAATTCCTGAAACTTCTTCAACAAGCATTCAGCTATTTTTGAGTTGAGCGCATTTATGTTGTCTGCAGTCGGACGCATTTTCGGAGATGATCCTTATCTTATACAAGCAATGAAGCCTGGGAATCCTTGGTTTATGGACTAACAATCTGTACTTCAGGTATTTACCAGTCAGGTGCTACCACTTGTTTAACATTTCTGATGTCGTTTTTACAAAACCTGATAACGGATTTGCAATTTTTACATACGGGCCTTCACTAATAAGTCTCTTGGTTCGTTCTACATATTCATCACCATCTAGGATTATGAGCGAGTTAACTTCATCAGCTTTTGAATAGACAACGTCTTTCTTTTGCAACGATTGGACAATCATACTCATATCGCTCACTTTTTCATTAGAATTGAAATCAGAATATGATCTCATTGTTCATTCTAACTCATCTTGTACCATCACTTTGTCCCCTTTAGTCATTTTATAATCGTCTTTATCAACATTATTCAACACGGAAATAAAATCAACTAAGACATCGTTCGCAACACGTTTATTAGGTTTCATCGCAAAATTCAAACCTTTGTTTAACAAATTCATTTCATCCAGGACCGTTATTTAAAGGTCATTGCCCAGTTATAAAGAGACCTAAGTTATTTAACAGTCAACAGAGCGTTATTTGACCAATAATTTGAAATTTTTTTTGTTAAATAACCGTTATTTTACGGTTAAATAACTTAGGTCTTTTTATAACTGGGCAATGACGGTTAAATAACGGTCCTGGCAACGTTATAACGGCGTTATTTTAACCAATAGGTTATTGGTTTTCAAATTGTTACTTGGGGTATTTGTTCTTCGTTGCTCTCCATACGTTCCATTGTCACTTCCTCGTGCTAACCGAAAACTTTTCACTTAACGAGCACTTGGAGAATTATTCGGCCATTTGTAATTACAATTTAACCTAACAAACAAATAGTTGGACTTACCCATTTGTACGACAAAGTATATACTTTAAAAAAGTACATGAAGTATGTCCTTATGTTACTAAAATATAAGTACGTGATTTCAATTTTCAAAAACATTCTAGGCAACTCATTCATCCTTCCATTCCATTCATCCCTCATGTAATGACTTACTTCCACACCCCCCCCTGTAATCGGTTTTTAAAATAATCAGCTGAACTTATAATACCCTAACATGCCTCCCGGGTCACAGCAAATTTTTCTATTGTCTCCGATTTTGTTTGATAACAATAAGCATTTAACCTTGAACATGGGTAAATATTGGTAAAAAATTGTTTTCGTATTTTCACAAAAAATGTTTTTAAAGTATATTCTCTATTTAGTTTACATAGATAAGGTCTTAATTTCAAGACATATTAGCGTTTTCAGGCACATTCTCCGGCAGGGTAGCAAGCACTTTAGGTATTTGGAGGTTCGCCAAAAATACAATTTGTACCCAAAACTATGTTGTGGGGTGTCATTTTAAAGGAAAAGACGTCAACCTTTCCAAAAAAATAGTTTGAGAACAGGTAAGTATTGCGCGTAGACCACCGACCTCCAAAAGTCTTCCCGGCAGTGTAACATTTCAACTTTTTGCGTATTCTAGCTAACTCCAGTCCTAGTCCAGATTACTTGGCATCGTTTTAGATACTAGGGGCCATGGCCTAAACAACCACACCTATGAGCCTTTGGACCGGCGCTAGAGTTTTTTTTAAATCGCTTTTCAAAATTTCCATTTTTTTGACCTGTTCCAGGTCCTCAGACACCTTCACCTTCCAAGCAAATAGGCATCCACCCTTTTTGTATCAATGAGGTCTACGTAATATATGTTTCAGATCAAAGCGATTCATCTTTGCGAAAATATTAAACAAAATTGTTTTTCGCCACCCCTTGGTAGACCATTTTTCTTACACCTGTACAGCTCATATATGGTCGCTAACAGAAAAATGTTATTCTACGGATTTATCGGATTGGTCCAAGGAATCAATGGGCCAATAATCAAAAAAATCGGTGAGGTGTTGTATTTTTTTTTGTTCGAAGAATTCGCAGATTGACTCTTAAAAATCGAAGACGCCCTGCTAGGTTTAGCTAGAGATGAGCGGGTCGACCATTTTTCGAAACCCGACCCGGACCGAATCCGACCCGATAAAATTTTTCCAAGCCCGAAGCCCGAATTGTTTCTAAACCCGACCCGGACCGAACCCGACCCGATTAAAATTTTCGAAACCCGAAACCCGAACTGTTTCAAAACCCGGCCCGGACCGAACCAGACACTCAAGTTTTTCGAAACTCACCACCCAAATTACTTCGAAACAAAAATTATTTCATGACCCGACGCCTGCATTCTTCACGGACCTTAGACTAAAACAACATTCGTGTAATCTAAGATGATAAAATTTAGACGGGTTTTGTAAAATATAAAAATATAATATAAAATATAAAATTTTTCGAAACCCGAACTGTTTCCAAACCCGGCCCGGACCGAACCCGACCCGATTAAAATTTTCGAAACCCGAAACCCATGAACCCGAAAAAAACAATTCGGGTTCGGGTTCGGGTCGGATTTTTCGAAGTTTCGGGCAACCCGCTCATCTCTAGGTTTAGCAATGATTGATGGCCGAAACTCCGGCAATGACCTTTTCGTCAAGGTAACTATTCCCTTACCCGGACGAACCATGTATTCGATAGAGCGGGCATACCCCATTCCCTCGATTATGAATGAACAACTTAGCACGGAAACATTACCTCGCTCACCCTATACAGCCATAAGCCTCGAAAAAGCAAACCACGTTTTATGGTCAAAAGAGCAATATGATCGTTGTAACGTGCAACGAAGCGGCCAACATCATGGTCTGCACATCTGCCCCTACAATGGTCCCATAGCAACCGGGAGCCCTCATTTTTGTAGCCCTTTGACTGACGTAAACGAACACCCCAAGTAACATTTTATAACTTAGGGGCTGTCCCTAAATTACGTAACGCTCAAGGGGGGACGGGGGGTACAAGAATTTGTGACAGATTGTTACGGGCTTTAGGGAGGGAGGGTTGTAGAAATGTTACGTAACAAACACTTTTACAACCAAAAACTTATATTTAGACCCGTACGAAGTACGTAGGTCTGATGCGTTTACTACCACGTTTGTCACATTGCGAATTCGAACCCGGGAGTAAGGGGGAAACTTTTTTTGTTGCCTCCAGATGACAAATCAGCGAAAAAAACAATGTCCGTCTGTCATTCTGTCTGTCCGTCAACACGATAACTTGAGTAAATCTTGACCGATTTTCAAAAACTTTTTTTTTCCTGAAAGGTAGTCGAAAAATATTTTATGGTATTGAATCTGGGCACTGTCGGCCTAAGGGCCGCCGAGCTAGGGCCGTTTAGGTGGTTTTTGGTCTTTTGCACATAACTCGAGTAAATCTTTTCTGATTTTCATAATTTTTTTTTTGTTCGAAAGATCTGGGCATGGCCGACAATTTATGGAAGAAACTTTTTTTTAATTTGAGTCCTCGGACTTAGCTAGGGCACTAAAAACGAGTCTCTGCTAGGGCTCTATGTGTTTTTTGTACATAACTCGAGTAAATCTCTTTCGATTTTCAAAACCTTTCTTTTGTTTGAAAGATCTCGGCACGGCCGACAACTTATGGAAGAAACATTTTTCGATTTGCGTCTTTGGACTTAGCTAGGGCACTAAAAAAGAGTCTTTGTTAGGGCTCTTCGTGTTTTTTGTACATAACTCGAGTAAATCTCTTCCGATCCGACATTTTCACCAATACTGGTGACTTCTACTAACAAAACTCTGAGACTTTGCCAAAGAAACCTATCGTCTAGCTCCCATACACTCGAAAATAATTTTAAAACCATAAAAATTGACCCCGTGTCCAACTGCCCGACATTTTCACCAATACTGGTGACATTTACTAACAAAACTCTGAGACTTTGCCGAAGAAACCAATGATCTGCCTCCCATACCTTTCCAAATACTTTTAAAAGCAAAAAATCCAAGATGGCGTCACTTTGACAGCTGGCAGCCATTTTCTTAGGAATCATAAAGATTCTACTCATCAATATCAACAACTTTCCCGAAGAAACCAAACGTATAACTATTCTATTTCAGAAGATAGCAAAAAATCCAAGATGGCGTCACTTTGACAGGTGGCAGCCATTTTCCTAGGATTCATAAAGATTCTACTCATCAATATCAACAACTTTCCCGAAGAAACCAAACGTGTAACTATTCTAATTCAGAAGATAGCGAAAAATCCAAGATGGCGTCACTTTGACAGCTGGCAGCCATTTTCCTAGGATTCATAAAGATTCTACTCATCAATATCAACAACTTTCCCGAAGAAACCAACTGTCCAAAAAAACAAAAAAAAAATTTTTAAATTACATCAAGAAAAAATTTCAATTGAAATCTAGGTAGCATAATGGTTTTTTTGCTATAAAAGGCAATGCAAAACCGCATTTTAATTCAGTCCCTTTGAACTCGTCAAGCAGGTCGGACGTACGCTGGTTCACATGCGAACCTTCTATTGCATTGCCTTTTTTTGAATCATAAAGCAATGCAAAACGACACTTTGCTTTAGTTCCTCGGAACTCTTCAAGCAGGTCGGACGTAGATAGATTCACCTGGGAATCTTCTTTTGCATTGCCTTTTTTTGAATCATAGAAGGCAATGCAAAAGAGTCTACTATTACATTGCCTTTTCTTTGGCTTTTCGGCTTATAAAAGGCAATGCAAAACGACACTTTGCTTCAGTTCCTCGGAACTCTTCAAGCAGGTCGGACGTATGTTGGTTCACGCTGGAAATTTGTGACCGACAATTTACAGACAAACAGACAGACAAACAGACAAACTTTTGACTTTTATAATTAGTGATAGAAAAAGCTTTTGGAGCTTTAAACAATGGAAAGCGTATAAAACTGTCGAATTCTTTCATTTGCATGCAGAGAAATAATAGGTTGGCACTACTTTGCCAGATAGAATCCGCATGCCGAATGACATTTTGGATTGCATGAGACCAACATGTCAAATTGCATGTATTATTGAAAGAATTCTCTCCCATGAAAAATATGTCATTCGACATACGCATTCTATCCGGCACACTAATACCAACTTAGCATTTTTTGTTTGCATGAAAAAATGAGTTTATGAAGTCATGTCAAAAACAAATTGATGCCATGATGCAGATTTTCCCATTTTAAGATGAAGTAAAGATTTGAATTTGACGGATTCCCAAGTCAAATCTTAAAACTTCTCCATATTGGCATTCCATTGAAAACTTAGAAGAAATTTGGACAGAAAAAGGAAATTAAATTGTAGTAATATATCCCGCCATATAAAATAGTACATTACATCACAAGGAGCTAAAACGGTGTATTTAGACCCAGGTGGTGAAAAGGTCGAATTCGAAGGCGGAGCGCAGCGGAGCCCCAGGAAAGACGTTTTCAACACCGTGGTCTAAATCAGTACCGTTTTAGCTCCGAGTGATGTATACTATTTTTCGCGCAGACGGACAAAAAGTCAGATTCCGAACAAAACACTCAACAAGCTTTAATACAGAATTTGCATTTTCATCATAGGACACTGCGACAGTTTGTTCCTTATTCTTCATCCTATTTTTCATAACAGTTGTTTTCGATGTGAAAAATAATTGATACGATGACCGAAATTGTATCAAAAGTGAAGTGAATTCGGAAATACTTATGTGAGAACTTAGTTTCAGGCATTATTATTGCAATTGATGTGATGTTTTCATTCAGTTACGATATTTGATTGAAGTCAGTAAATCAGTAAGTCAGAAAACGACAGGTGGCAAAAAAAGTTATTGTTCAAAAGTGTACCGAACAAGCCTACTTTACGGTCTCAATATTGTGAGGAAATCTGACGTTTTTTGTCCGTCTGCGTCAAAATTTTTGATGTACGCACTAAGGCGGACGGTGAAAAGGGACGAAAACTACAAGCTCCCGCCATATATTGAGAGATGCGATTCGATCAACATTGAAACACTCGCCCGACGCAGAATTAATGCCTGCGCACTTTTTGTATGAATGGCAATATCGACGCACCTAAAATTAAAAGCAAAGTCATTCGTAATTCTAGACCACTCATGCCGATGACTTTCTCGTTGTCGACGAACACAGGACAAAATATGGTCTTTATGAGCCAGTCAATAACATGTGCATGGCATTTAACCGCTTTTCACTACTGTGGTTTCCAAACATACCGCGTGTATCGTTCAAGATGACTATCAGGAAGTTGAAAATTACGTACAAACTGAATGGTAAGACCAGAATTTCATAAACTGACAAACTTGAAAGCGAAAGCTCATTGCCAAATGGTTCAACTGTTCCAATGAAAATTGGTTCTCACTCGACCAATGCAAATTGGTTTGTAACCTAATCAAAGCCTGATTGGTCTCTGCTCACGCAGTCGATGTGGCCGCAACACGTCACAGAAAACTAACCTTTACTTTCAGGTGGAACCATGAAAGATCGCTCCCACCCAAGAGGCGTAGATGGGTTTTAATTGGAACAGCGATGTCGTCATATATGTACATTCAACAAGTTTTTTAAATGTTTAAACAAATTCTTTTTGAGACTTTTTTTGATTTTTTTTTATTAATTTGTTTTCGTTAATTTAAAAAAAAATGTTTTGTTTGTTAAATTTTATTTATTGTACAACATTTGTTTTTGAAAAGATTGATTTTTTACTGGCTGCGCCATTGTGAGCAGTCTTTTTTTTCGCTTATAATAAATAAATAAAAAAGAGTCTTTGTTAGGGCCCTACGTGTTTTTTGTACATAACTCGAGTAAATCTCTTCCGATTTTCAAAAACTTTTTTTTGTTTGTAAGATGTCGGCAGGTCCGACAGTTTATAGAAGAATTTTTGCCTGTGCTTAGGGCTTAAGTGGGCCTCATGTCGGCCCTAACATAAAAAAATGTTTTTTGGTATGTTGCAGAGCAAATTGAGGGAAACATTTTTGTCTATAAAAGTATGTATCCGAGGCCTCTATTTAAGGCCCTAGGTCAGTACTAAGGTCGGCCCTAGCCCAAAAAATAGTTTTTTGCTATGTTGTAGACAAAATTGAAGAGAACATTTTTCTCTAATTGGAGGTCAATTTTGTGCGTTCGGAGAATTTTTTTACACCGTTACTTCGGACGGGTTTTTCGAAATTGCCCTATGGGCAATTTCCAATACAGTCGAATGTGAACGCAATATTTACTTAAATACGTTCCAGTCTTTTCGTAACATCAACTCTGTTTGCCGCATCTATTCTGATACGTACGGGTCCCTTTTATGTTTGGAAATTGAATTCAACTAATAAGTTATGCGACGGCCACTGAATCGTTTTTTATTTTTACGTTCTTTAGAAATTTTTCCAATTTAGATATCAGTAGTTATTCAGTAAACCTTCAACAAGAAAGCACGCAAATTTTTATTTCAAGAACATGATACGTTCAAGCGTACTCTGTATCTTGCGTGCAGGAACTAGATGGATCCCTGCTTTATCCTTTAGTCTGTGTCATTGTTTAATCTTTCCTGTCTTTAGCAGGGAAAGCAGTTTCGTTTAGCCTTATTCCTTTGACTGAAAGTCAAGAGTCTAATGTAAAAAATTGTGTGGAAACGAGTGTTGGTGACCTCTTTTGAAAAATGGATATGAGTGTCCGTAAACTTTCTTTAAAAAAGTGGAAATGAGTGTCCGTAACAACCAATTTTTTGATAAACAATTAAATGCAGTCCGTTACCAAAACAAAATTGTGAAAAATTGAAATGAAACTAGTTGCAGAGTTTTGGCCTGACCTGAAACCTAAAAACGTGAAATTCGAAAAAAACTTAATCGATCTGAGCAAGAAATAAAATCCTTCCATTAATTCTTGGATTGCGCTCTTTTCTTATGACTCTAAATTGCTATGAGAATACGGATCTAGGAAATTCATTCTCGGGTCAGGTCACCTTAGAAAAAGCTTACGTTACCGTGATAGCCGAGTCGAGATTCAAAGACCCGTACGTATCAGAATAAATGTGGCAAACAATATAGCTGTGGTAGACCATTCAAATCTAGAAATGGTTATATCCAAGGATTGGGCCATTTTCCCCTAAAACCCTGAAACGCGTGTTCTCTAAAATTTCGTTCTATACAACTTTGCTTTTGAAGGCAACCTCCTACCTCTTATAGTTCTAGAGATATGGGTCATCTCTCCCAATTCTAGAAGTGGTCATATCCCAGGGTTGCGGCATTTTTACCCAAAACCCTGGGACAGGCGTTCGCTAAAATTTTATTCTCTACAACTTTGCTTTTGGAAGCAACTTTCTACCTCTTACAGTTCTAGAGATATGAATCATCCCTCCCAATTCTAGAAGTGGTCATATCCGAGGATTGTGGTATTTTTACCCTAAACCCTGAAACACGTATACCCTAAATTTTCATTCTCTACAACTTTTCCTTTGACAGTGAGTCTCCACATTGCATAGTTAAGGAAATAAATACGAAAAACTGTTTTCGTATATGGCCAAGAAACTCAATTTCGTCAATTCCACTGGTCTCAGTGGCCGGACCCCTCGACCGATTCCCACAAGAAATTTTTCTCAATTTTCTGACATCAAATCCTTTCATTTGACACCAACATGAGCAATTTCCGTGCTATACTTGCTGAGATATTTGCGAAAAAGCTTCACCGACCCTCGAAAAACCATGTTTTTGGTCACTTTCTCGACCATATCTCCGGAACCACTTGATCGATTTTGCTCATCTTCGAACTTGAATCATGGGAGGCATGTATCTTTCAGGCAAGAAAAGGTGATCGATTGAGCCGTTTGGAAAAAAAGTGGAGACGGACGGACGGAGGACGGACGGATATACATTTTCTTTATTGTTGATTCTGCCAACTGCCACCTCGATCTACCCCATGTTACATTAAAATTGTTTGTAGTAAACGTATAGGACCTTCGTACTTCGTACGGGTCGAACAATCAAGGAATATGCGATCAAAAACAAAAAAGTTTAAAAACGGTCAAATGACGGTTAATTGTATTGCCTATGAGTGAAAAAAACTTATAAGTTAAAAGACGGTTATATAACCAAAAATTTTCTTCTCAGATTTAATTTCATTCCATACGAATATTACAATTTCTAATAATTATTGTACCAGTTTTAGTTACTTTAACTAACCATTAGTCTAAAATTTAATAATAATTTGAGTTATTCTCATGTTTCCAAATAATGCAAACGTTCATATACGATTGCATCGAATTGATGCTGACTATATGAACAAATTCGATTTGAATTACTGCAGGAGACAGTAATAAGTATTCGTTACACGGAAAAAGACAGCGGTACATGTCAATGAATGTGTGTGTAACACGTGAGTTGAAATGTGACGTAGAAATTGAAAGAACAGTTCAAAATTAGGTTTGAGAAGAAAGAGTCCACGGTAGCTCAATGGTAGAGCATCCGCCCGGAAAGTGGAAGGCTATGGGTTCGTGTCCCATCCGTGAACCAAAAATTTTCTTCTCAGATTTAATTTCATTCCATACGAATATTACAATTTCTAATAACCGACTTTTGATTAATCAAGAAAAGGAATGAAATATTATACTTTTTAGTTAAATGACCGTCTCATAACTTTTTAGTTAACAATCCTTTTACAACTGGGCAACAACGGTTATATTACCGTTATTACAACGTTAGAATAACGTCATTTTAACCAATTAGTTAAAATTTGTTGCGTTTAAACTAGGTTAAAAAACCGTCATTTAACCGTCTTTTAACTACGAAATGCTACTTACATATAGAGTAATTACAGCAAAATTTTAGAACTTATGTCAAAATTGTTTCAGCAGTATTTATGAACACTAAGACAGCCGTTTTACCCACTGTGTGCCGCTTTTCCGGGAAAATTCAAAGTGTTTTTTAGGTAATGCTCGGAGTTTTCGAATTTTCGCTCCGGATTGACAATAGCTAGAGAGACGCTGAGTTGGCCTGTGCATCGCACATAGTACCGAGTACCCAGACCTATGGGTCATAAAGCTGGCCAGTCTGAACAAATCGTTATATGTGGCTGGTTCCGGAAAGAACCTGATGATCGAATGTACACATTCACACCCTCGCCGTGTAACTATTTCTAAAACGGGAATACTCACTCTTAAACTGGCTGCTCAGCCACTACCATGGACATGAAGTTACCCTTCCAGAACATTTTTAGCTCCGACGCTCCCCTGGAAATTCCCCATCGTGAAATACATTTTCCCACCAAATTAGTTGTCGACCACGAAGGTCTAACCGACGCTTTGGACCATGGTGTACAAGTCATGGAAAGTTTACAGAACGAATGGGAGCAGAACCGGCACGAAAGAAGAAACACGCGAATGGGGTTGCAAGTCGAAACCCAGAACTATTACCTCTACGCTATCCTAGCCGCTCTCGTAGCGTCGATCCTCATTGTCATTTGAAAATATCTCTCCGTACTGTCATGGGTCAGATGCCCCTTTCATTTTTGTTGTAAGAAGAAAACTGGTGTCCCCAATGTCCGATTAAGCCAAACGTCATCACTCAATACCGAAGGTACCCAACTAATCACCGAACCCCGTGTTATTATAGAACTGAATCACTCGCAATCCCATTTAACGGAAGCAACCCCAATGTCAGCCGGACAATTACGTCTATCGCAGTGTATCGATACTGTAAGCGGTGCATTCGCACAATGTGCGTAACCTAACCACATTCGCTACCATTACCTATACCAGCCATATAAGTACTATATAAGTAGAATAAATCCGAAACTAACTCATTTTAAAAGTCCGCTTCCATATTCGAAATTAGATTTACCGGTATATTGTTTGTCGATAGTGTCAGATCATGGACTACGATACAAAAATTAAACCAACAGAAAGTAGTGGCCATAAGTTTTTCGATGTTTTAGAAAAACATTTGCAATTAAAGATAACAATCACGATTAAAAATGTTTTATCATTCTATTCCTACGATACGCTTTTCTCTCTCAGTGAGTTCAATGACAATTCAATTGCCGAAATCGAGGATTGTATGCGTACACGTATTTGAAAAGATATGCTCGACGAAGGTGAAACAATTGCGGACTATCTTGGAAAATTTCCAAAGGTTCAAAAGAAATTTATTCTTCTGAATGGAGAACGTAAGTTCATTGAAATCATGGTTACCACATGCAAACGCTTGTACGCTCTTCAGCCACTTCACTATAGTAGAAAACATGAAAGATATTTAAAAAATCATAACTCAAAAAATACGCAAAATATCGATGTATTATGTTCTAGGAAGTTTATCAGAAGAACTTACTCGGTTATGTGCACATTTTTAAAATTCAAAATGGCCGCCGCGTAAACTGGAAGTAGTCAATATCTTTGAAACTAAGCGATATATTAACGTATTTTCTTCAGTAAACTGTTGCAATAAGTTTTCGCTTAATTTTTAAGTGACACAAAATTCAAAATGGCCGACCGGAAGTAACCTATATCTTCGAAGCTAAGCGAGATATTAACGTACTTTACTCAGTAAACTGTTGAAAAAACATACCGCTCAATTTTTATATTTAAAACTCTGCTCTGTTTATAATTTAGTGAAGAAATTACTTCTGGTTTACTTGGCATGCACTTTGTATTTTATTTCCTTAAAAATTTAAGGTAACATTTCAATAATTTGTCTTTTGCTTTGAGAAAACAGTTTAGTCCGGTTTACATGGCGGCCTTAGTGTATTTTATTTTTTAAATTAAGTGTAAGCTTCAGTTTATGGTTAAATTTAATCCTTTTTACGCGGCGGCCATTTTGAATTTTGTGTCACTTAAAAATTAAGCGAAAACTTGTTGCAACAGTTTACTGAAGAAAGTACGTTGATATCTCGCTTAGTTTCGAAGATATTGACTACTTCCGGTTTACGCGGCGGCCATTTTGAATTTTAAAAATGTGCACATAACCGAGCAAGTTCTGCTGATAAACTTCCTAGAATATAATACATCGATATTTTGCATATTTTTTGAGTTATTATTTTTTAAATATCTTTCATATTTTCTACCATAGTGCACTGCAAGAACCTACTACACCCGAGGCTCCACCTCATAAAGGTTTGACGTATATGAAAATCTTAATTTAAATAACTTACTTGCTAAATAATTTTTGATTAGACGAGAATGAGATTGCGTCGGATACGATGTCGGGCATTGACTTGTTTCGTGTAATTGGCTCGCACATGATCACTATATTCAATGACGCACAAAGAACAACCCAAGTAGAAGTAGAGCTGTAGTTGTGAAGACGTGTTTCTTGTATCGTCTAAATAATTCACCAAAGTAATTGCAAATTGAAGTCAAAAACGTTCTATTTTCGTATTACATTGTTGTGAACGTTTGGTGTACGTCCGACGATTGAGGTTTTGTCAAAACGGTTTGGATTGGCTTGGAGATTTTGAATTCATTGGCCGAGTTGATCGGAGTCTTACATCCAACAACGGTTAATTTAATGCAGCGGTGCAGAAGGCCATAACGGAACTATAGCTAATTGGTGTGAATGTATGCGAGTCTGGCGTTTGACTTAATAACTTTAAGTGGGTTCTCGACTAAATTCGGAACTTTGAAGCACTTTGTATGTTAATACAACGAAACGATAAAAACAAACTTATGGCATTTGCCAAAAAAAAAACATCACATCGAAACAGGGTTGACATATTATCCAGTGTTGTCATACATCGCATTTGATAGATATATAAGGTATCTCTCTACCCAAATACATCGCATTTCGGCATACAGTTCAATAAATTTAACAGCGCACACAGCCAGTTCTTGATTACAATCCTAAAGCATGAGAGCTGCTCGCTAGCAGAATAATTTCGATTGAATTTGCGGCGGGTAAATTTCAAATTAACAAAAATGAAAACCAATCCAGATAACCCAGACCGAGCCAAAACCAATATATGCCCGATATGTAAAAGAAACTTCACATCATTAGCAGGAATAAAGCAACACTGGACAAAGGGACATACAACTGAGAATATTAATGCAGCCCTTACGAATAAAGGACAGCCCGATCTATCTACTAGACAGAAAGTACCTGCAATAAACAAATTACAAATAATGATATATACTAGGGACGATCATTCGTTACATATGTTTCAACAATTCAACATCGTCGAAAATGCTGCTTCAGGTTTTGTCTTTTGTCTTTTCTTTTCGCTGTTACAGTTTTTAACAAATAGAGGTTTCGCCAACATACCAAACGACGTTGTCGAACTTCGGCAGAATGTGGTGAAACATGTTGTGATGGACGCAAATTTTGGAAGATTCAAAGACAGCATCATTGCGAACTTTCAGAGCCACATTTCCGATTCAATGCGGGATGGGGAAAACTGCAATTCGGACACTATCAAAAAAGCATACTCCGAGTATATGTCTCTTCCTGGAAAATATGGTACTTCCGTTGAGTTGTGTGCAATGACCGAACTATTCAGGTTCACATTCTGTGTTATCCAGCAAATCAGCTCCGAATCATATAGATGTTACGATTACGGATCAACATTGCAATCAGAACCTGGCAAACCTGGTACAGAAGGTGAAAATGTGTTCCTACTATTTCTTGGCAAAAATGATGATGGCCATTTTCGTCTCTTAACCCCAACGGATTATGATAATGACCAACTTATACCGTCAGGAATTTACAGTATCTTCGAGGAATTCACAACATCAAAATTGACAATGCTTATATCAACGGCAAATCTTATTATTGGCACGCTGCAAAAGGAACATTAAAGTTCTGAAACGAGTACCGAAAGGAGCAAGAGCGTCAGCGGCCAACAGTTTAGCAAAAACAATTGATGAATGTCTGGCTGAACCAACGTCTAATAAAAAGTGGATGAGTCTTCTGACATTTGCTTACACTTCACTCCAAGTACCGGATAAGATCCGAAACGTTTCGTTGACCACTTTAGTAAAACGGAATATTGCCAAACCAACGCTGGTCTTTAAGAAACGAGCTAGGAATAATAATTCGATTTCGTTAACCAAAAGAATCGAATACAAAATCGCTGCAGGTGATGTCAAAGGAGCAGTGAAACTTCTTTCATCTTCGGATACACTGGCTCCGCAAAACCAAGAAACACTCAGACAACTCAAACTGAAGCATCCATCGCCGGCAAAGCCGTTGCATATTCCAGAACCACCGGAAGAGAACGCACAACATTTAGTCGTTTCAGGAAAGGAAGTTGTACGAAATATTAACAGCTTTCCCAATGGTTCAGCTGCTGGTATAGACGGCATTTTGCCACAACATTTGAAAGACCTCACAGCACCATACACCGGTGAACAGGGATTAAAGCTAATACAATCCATAACAAACTTAAGTAATTTGATGCAAAATACAAAACAAACAATGTGCAATAATGTATGAAGCATCTCTATGTGCACTCAACAAGGAAGAGGGTGGAATCCGTCCAATAGTGGTTGGTAATACATTTCGACGGCTAACTGCAAAAATGTCGAGTTCTTCGGTACGTTCAGATATGTCAACGAAATTCGCTCCGAGACAAGTCGGATATGGTACGAGAGGGGGTTGTGAAGCTGCAGCCCACGCAACCAGAACGTTTGTCAAGAAGAACAGAAATGGGCGGGCAGTAGTATTGAAAATAGACTTCCGGAACGCATTTAACGAACTTGATATAGATACATTTTTGAAGGAAATGCAAACGAATTGCCTATCCTTTCCTTTCCTATATCAATGCTACGCAACACCTTCACTGCTTTTCTACGGCGAAGACACAATCTGGTCAGAAAATGGAGCAGAGCAGAGGATCCGTGCGGCCCTCTATTATTTTGTTCGGCAATCCAAGTAGTGGTGACTGCTCTCATATCAGAATTCGTAGTCTTTTACTTGGATGATGGAACCATTGCAGGAAATCCAGGAAGTGTTCTTCAGGATTTTGAAACTATCATAAATGAATGTGCAAAAATTGGCCTGTCAATCAATCCTGCTAAGTGCGAACTTTTCTTTTGTTCGGAAGTCGATGCAGGGGTAGTCAACAAGTTTAATAGCTTGTCACCTGGAATAATCATAGTGAACGAGTTAACACTCCTCGGGGCACCAATTACTGACAACGCGTTTGTTAAAGTCTTCAGGAATAAACTTAATCAGTTGAAGTTACTCTTCGGAAGACTAATCGACTTGGGTGACCGGCAAAATCGCCCAGGGAGTTGCGGGAAACGTTCACTTTTTCCACATATTTTCAAATGGTAACATTCACACAATGAACAGCAATTCTGTGGAAAAATTCAAAATTTGTGACCAAAAGCTCTTGTAAAATTTTACAATGATCCTGAACAATAGTGAAGTGCTTGAAACGTGTCCACATTCAGTACAATAGTCTCAATTTGTTAATATTGCAAATATCACCCACTAAGCCACTAAGTCACCGATAAATAATCGATCCTCTAGTAGTAATTCAAGAAAACATGCCTTACAAATTTTCGTTTCATTTTATTTCGTTAAAGTATTTACATGTCACAAATTACTAGAAATTTACATCGAAAAATTTAGTTTATTCGCTTTTTATTATTATTATTTATTATTTATTATTTTCAAGATACTCTGAGCCTAAAAATTAGTTGAAAAGTGAAAAAATCATATTTATATTTCGCTACGACATAAATGTTCAGTTACTTTTAACTTACACATAAAAAAATGTTTAAATGTCAAGTATACGAAAAATATGATTTTCACATATTTCCACATAATTTTCAAATGACACATTTGACGTGTCTATTTCATTTTTTCAATGGGTGATTGAAAATTAGTAAATTTGGACTACAAATGTGCCGAGATGTGCACTAACAACACAAAGAAATAGTCTTGACATTTGCAAATCTTATTTCTAAGACAGACTGAGGCTGGTAAAATTTTCCTGATATTTAAAAGAGCGGATTTTGAACAGATTGCTCGTGAGGTGAAGATTGAGGAGTCTGGGTAAGAACATTTGTGTTTGTGATTCATCTTTGTACATAAACTAAATGTTTACTACTTCAGATAACATAACTAACAGACTAATGGATGGTATTGACATTTGTGACGTCCCACTGATCTACGGCATAGGCCAACATAATTTATGTGTAGTGCAAATTAACGCGAGATCGATTAAATCTCAAAAGAAATATAACAAGTTTTTAACATTTCTAAGTCAATTTAAATTCAGAATACATGTAATCGCTGTGAGTGAAACGTGGATAGATTACGACATCTCTGGCGTATACAATATCACAACAAAAACCCTTTTAATAGGGAAATGTGACGCAAGTCCTTCTTCCTCCTTCCAAAACAACTGATATCAATTTGGGGTGACGCTTAAAGCTTTGAAACGCAAAAATTCTTTTGGAATGTTTTCATTTTTGATTTAAAAAAATGCGTCACAAATGCCGGACCCCCCAATGTTATAGTTTTTCTGTTCTTTCAGCTTTCACAACGTAAAAATTTGTCATTATGTATGGCGTATTTTTGAACAGGAAATCAAATTTTTGCGTATGACAGCTGAAAGCGTAGAAAAATTATTACATTGGTGGGTCCGGCATTTGTGACGCATTTTTTTAATCAAAACTGAAAACATTCCAAAAGAATTTTTGCGTTTCAAAGCTTTAAGCGTCACCCCAAATTGATATCAGTTGTATTGGAAGGAGGAAGAAGGACTTGTGTCACATTTCCCTTTTAAAAGGGTTTTTGTTGTGATATCACTACTTTTGGAAGTTTCGGCTACTACTTCCATGGGCGAAAATAATCGCCTCAACTTCCTCTACAACTTATCAAAAGTTTTTTTTTGAGCCGCCGCCGCCGCCAAACCGAGCCGCGGCAGCTACTACTTTCATGGGCGAAAATGATCCCCTCAACTTACTGTATAATATATCAAAAGTTTTTATTGAGCCGCCGCCAAACCGAGCCGCGGCGGCTACTACTTTCATGTGCGAAAATGATCCCCTCAACTTCCTCTACAACATATCAAAAGTTTTTTTTGAGCCGCCGCCGCCGCCAAACCGAGCCGCGGCGGCTACTACTTTCATGGGCGAAAATGATCCCCTCAACTTCCTCTACAACCTATCAAAAGTTTTTTTTGAGCCGCCGCCGCCGCCAAACCGAGCCGAGATACGACGCAAGGCAAAAAAGTCAAAATCTAGCTGTATATATGGTTCCGAAGTCTACGAAAAAAAATTTTCTGAATTTTTTGCTCGTGGGGACTTGCGTCACGGGCGCATTGCTACCGCGCGCCCATGATACCCGGTTTCAAGTCCTATCACGCCTGCAGAGAGTCCTCTGGAGGTGGTCTGTGCGTTTACGTTTCTGAGTCCATTCCTCACGACATATTGAACAAAACGGACGAAACTATTTTTAATATTTCTCTTGACTTGAAACTAGACTCAAAAACCATTCGAATTCTAGCTTATTACAGACCGCCTGAGTATAGAAACAAAAATCGTTTTCTCAACCACCTCCGCGATAATCTAGAAACGCTCTCCTCTCAAAGCTGCATAATTGTGGGAGATACAAACGTCAATCTGCTGGATATCTCACAGTATCGGCCAAAAGAGCTTGCCAATGAATATAGCAATCTGCTAAACTCCTTTGGGTTTTCTGTGAGCAATAATCAGATAACTAGACCTATTAGCTCAAGCATCCTTGAACATGTAGCGATGAACCTTGACGACAGTTTTTTTATCTGCAACGATACAGTGGCAAACGATTTTAGTGACCATAATGCGGTTATAACCCATCTGTCAATGAAGGTTGCTGAAGAGGCAGCCTCGTCATACACCAGGACGGTTTACGATTACGAAGCAATTCAATCCTTCCTGTGTGATAAGCTTGGAGGAGTCGCTTGGCATTCAGCGAATGATCCGAATCTTCTTCTTTTATAGCCTTTATGTAATCCACTGCTGGATGTAGGCCTCCCCTAGCTCCTTCCATCTCGATGGATCCATTGCCACTTGTTGCCAATTCGTGTTTGCTGTTCGCTTGATGCTGTTTGTCCATCGCTCTGGCGGTCTACCCATAGGTCGAGTTATTGGCGGTCTCCAGCTCATAACCCAAGTAGCATTTCGTAGTTAAAAAACGGTTAAATGACGGTTTTTTAACCTAGGTTAAACGCAACAAATTTTAACTAATTTGTTAAAATGACGTTATTCTAACGTTATTCTAACGTTGTAATAACGGTTATACAACCGTTGTTGCCCAGTTGTAAAAAGGTTATTAACTAAAAAGTTCCTTTTTTTAATTGACCAAAAGTCGGTTATATAACCGTCTTTTAACTTATAAGTTTTTTCATTCATAGTCAATATTATTAGGCGTCATTTGACCGTTTTTAAACTTTTTTGTTTTTGATCGCATATTCCTTGATTGTTGGACCCGTACGAAGTACAAAAGTCAATTTTATTGTAACATGGGTACATCGAGGTAGGAGGGGGGAGGGGTGCATCTATTATCGTCTAGAGATGACGAATCAGTAATAAAAACATAATAATAAACATAAAGAAAGAAAGAAAGAACTCTTTAGTGTATGAAATTGCGTCCACATTAAGTTGTATTGGAAATTGCCGATAGGTAAATATTGAAAAACCCGTCCGAAGAAACGGTGTAAAA
The DNA here is from genome assembly GCA_029228625.1 of Pseudolycoriella hygida. Taxonomy (NCBI): domain Eukaryota; kingdom Metazoa; phylum Arthropoda; class Insecta; order Diptera; family Sciaridae; genus Pseudolycoriella; species Pseudolycoriella hygida. The sequence continues at coordinate 89,578,350 of CM055406.1, forward strand.
AAACCTTTCCGAGAGCACAAAATTGACCCGCAAATATAGAAAAACTAGTCGAACCCCCGCCTCTAGGGGCTACGCAGGCTTTATCATTTTCGCGTGTTGTCTACTCAGAGAGCCAAAGCATTTTTTTTTCGTTTTAAATAATGATGCGTAATGTTTCATGTCATTATATCACTTCGTTGATATTACCGCTAATAATACTAAAATCAAAGTGGGCGAGAAAGGTACTATAAATCAAAATACTTTCTTTGCCGCTTCCACTTACCCCGTATTCAACGTTCACCGCATTCCAAGTTCCCCGTATTCCAAGTTCGTCGTATTCAACTTTCCCCGAATTCTATTTCCCCGTATTCCACTCCCCCGTATTCCACTTCCCCCGTATTCCACTTCCCCCGTATTCTACGTTCACCGTTTTCCACTTCCACCGTATTCCACTTCCCCCGTATTCCACGTTCACCGTATGCAACGTTCACCGTATGCAACGTTCACCGTATGCTACGTTCCCCGTATGCAACGTTCACCGTACGCAACGTTCCCCGTATTAAACTTTCCGCGTATGCAACGTTCACCGTAATCAACGTGCATCGTATTGCAAGTTCCCCTTATTCCACTTCCCCCTAATTCCATCTCTCCCGTATTCCACGTTCACCGTATGCAACGTTCCCCGTATTTAATTTAATTTTCCCCGTAATCAACTTTCCCCGTATTCTACGTTCCCCGTATTACACTTCCCCCGTATTCAACGTTCATCGTATTCGACGTGCACCATATTCCAAGTTCCCAGTATTCCACTTCCCCCGTATTCCACGTTCCCCGTATTCCAAGTTCCCCGCATTCTATTTCCTCGTATTCCACTCCCCCGTTTTCCACTTCCACCGCATTCCACTTCCCCCGTATTCTACGTTCACCGTTTTCCACTTCCACCGTATTACACTTCCCCCGTATTCCACGTTCACCGTATTCCACGTTCACCGTATTCAACTTTCCCCGTATTCCAAGTTCCCCGTATTCCACTTCCTCCCTGTTCCACGTTCACCGTATGCAATGTTCCCCGTATGCAACGTTCCCGTATTCAACTTTCCCCGTATTCTAAATTCCTCGTATTCCACTTTCCCCCTGTTCCACGTTCACCGTATGCAAAGTTCCCCGTATTCCAAGTTCCTCGTATTCCAAGTTCCCCGTATTCCACTTTCCCTGTATTCCACGTTCACCGTATGCAACGTTCACCGTATGCAACGTTCACCGTATGCAACGTTCCCCGTATTCCTTTCCCCCGTATGCAACGTTCAGCGTATTCCAAGTTCCCCGTATTCCACGTTCACCGTATGCAACGTTCCCCGTATTCCACTTCCCCCATATTCAACGTTCACCGTATTCCACTTACCCCGTATTCAACGTTCCCCGTATTCAGCGTTGCACTTGCTA